>CAUYUJ010017253.1:141813-239313 GCA_963575745.1 Prorocentrum cordatum | reverse complement strand
GGCGCGAGGTGGGTCGCGGGTGGGTCGCGGGCGGGTCGCGGGGTGGGTCGTCGGTGGGTCGCGAGTGAGTCGCGCGGGTGGGTCGCGGGCTGGGCAGCGGGTCTCGGGTGGCTCGCGGGCGGGTCGCGGGCGGTTCGCGGAGCGGGGGGGGGGGGGGGCGACGCAACAAAACAACAGCAACAACACAACAAGACTCCTCGCCGTGGTCCCCACTTCAGCCACGCACCCAGGGACAGTGAATGACCGTTCTGGCCCCCTCACTCTGATACGTGTATTTATATATATATATATATTTATACATATATATATACACGCATAGACATACACACATAGGTATAAGTACATTTATGTGTTCTCGCAACACCTCCGAATGTCTGCCTTGTCCGACCCCTGTCCCCCCTCGCTTGCCTGCGGTGCATGCGAGGCCCAGATGAATCGCATCTACGGCAGCGACTGGGCGGCAGCGACTGGGCGGCTCAGGCGGAGGGGCGGCTCGCGACTCCAGTTCGCGCGTTTCTTGTAGCGAAATGCGTCTCAAGTTGCGCGCGCGCGGCTTCGCCTGCCCACTGGTTCCCCGCCGCGCCCCCCAGCGCCCGAAGTCTACATAGCACAAACTTTGCGCGATGTCATCCCCCCCGAGCAGCCGAACATCTTCCCGGTCTCCAACCGCAGGTCCTCGTGGGCGCGCCAGTGCAGCCCATTGGGCAAGGGGGGGCGCGGTCGGTCAGTCGGTCGGAATAAGCACGCGGGGGCCGCGGGCCGGAGGGGCGCGGGAGGGAGGGGGGGGGGGGCGGGGGGGGGGGCGAGGCACGGCCGGTCGGTCGGGTCGGAGCATGCACGCAGGGGCCACGGGGCGGACGGTCGCGCGCGAGGGGGAGCAGTGGGTCGGGGGGGGCACGGTCTGGCAAGGGGGGGCGCGGTCGGTCAGTTGGTCGGAACGAGCAGACGGGGGCCGCGAGGCTGAGGGGTGCGGGGTGGAGCAAGGGGGCGAGGCACGGTCGGTCGGTCGGTCGGAATGAGTAGACGGGGGCCACGGGGCGGAGGGGCGCGCGCGAGGGGGGGGCAGGGGGGCGGGGGAGCACGGTCGGACAAGGGAGGGGCGCGGTCGGTCAGTCGATCGGGATAAGCAGACGGGGGGCCACGGCGCGGAGGAATGCGGGGGGGCACGATCGGTCGGTCGGTCGGAATGCGCAGGCGGGGGCCACGGGGCGGAGGGGTGCGTGCGAGCAGCGTGGCGGGAGAGCACGGTCGGGCAAGAGGGGGCGGCGCGGTCGGTCGGTCGGTCGGAATGAGCAGACGAGGGCCGCGGGGCGGAGGGGTGCGGGGGTGGGCAGGGGGCGGGGCGCGGTCGGTCGGTCGGTCGAAATGAGCAGACGGGGGCCAATGGGCGGAGGGGCGCGGGGGGGGGCAGGGGGGCGGGGGAGCGCGGTCGGGAAAGCGGGGGGAACGGTCGGTCGGTCGGAACGAGCAGACGGCGGCCGATGGGCGGATGGGCGCGGGGGGGCAGGCAGAGCACGCGGGGGGGGCGCGTATCCCAACGCGCGTCTCGGCCCAGGGGCCCCAGTGCCCACGGGGCCCTTCCTGGCCTCGATGAAGCCGCGCAAGTGCCGCCAGAACCCGTCGGTGATCTGGGCCCCGCCCTGGCTCTTGAGGTTTCGCCCGCCCGCGTTGAAAACTCATGGCGCGAGCGGTCTTCGACCGCGCCCAGCGACCGTTCTTGCTCACCGGCTAGCCATTCTTCACGAGCCGCTTCTTCTGGCGAGCGACGCAGTCGCGGGGCGCCCCTCGACCTTGGCCCCGCGGCGTTGTTGTCGCGCCCGCGTGGAGCGTGGCGCTTCTGTTGCCTCGGTTCAGTTGAGCGCGCTGCGCCCATTCAGGCGAGCGCGTCGAGTCTGGGCCTGGCGCCCTCTGCTGGATGTGACTCGGCTTCGGGCTCGCCAGAGCCAATGTCCTGCGGTTGCCTCTTTCGACGACGCGGCCCCGCTGCCCCCGCTGGACCTGCTGGTTCTCGGCTCGCTCCGCGCGGTCAAAGAATCAATGGCGTCCGTTGTCGGCCTCGTTGGCCTCGCAATCTTTCCGCGTCCGCCGCGCCCCTTCCAAAAGGAGATTAGCTGGTCCTGCCGCTGCGCGTTGCCCCGTCGGCGCGCGCGATTGCGCGCGCTCGCGCTCTCGATCGCCGCGCGCGTTGTTCGCGCGCGCGGGCGCGTGGATCTCGGCAGATGGGGGCGCTGCTCGCGACGGCGAAGGAGCCGGCGGGCTGTTCCTGCGAGCGCAGCCAAAGCCGCCGACGAAGACCCCGCGCCCGCTGTGGAGCAACTGGGCGACTTCTGGCAACCCTTATGGTTGTGGCGGCGAAGAGGCCTGCGGCCCTGGCCTCCAGGTATCGGTCTCAGAAATGTTCGCGCGCGGGCGCTGCTGCTGTGGGTGCTTCAATCGACCCCATCGCGTGGGATATCTGTCGCGCTGCTGTCACTGCCCTAGGCGCGTGCCGTTTTGGTGTCCAGATTTGTTCAAACAAGAAAGAATGCGACATCAATGATCATACATAGTGCCAATGTGAAAATTACGTTTGCTGGCACTGCGCTAACCCGCGCAGTCGGCGACCCCTCGCGCCCAGAGAACCCGCGCGCGCAGGAAATTGCCGCGTCGGCCGCGCTGGGAGGAGGCATCGCTTTACGAGCCGCTCGATCTAACTGCATGGCAGCGCGGAACATGCGCACGCACGCACGCGCACGCACGCGCCCCCGGACAGATCCCCACCGCACGCGCCGAAAACTTTCCGCGCGTCGCTAAGCGCGCGCCACGCTAAGCGCTGACGGCGCAAGCCCAATGCATCTTCCCCCCTTCAGTTTCTGAATGCCTCGCATGCCTCGCCGCGCAGAGCGCCCTGGCCGCGCGTGCGTGGCCAGAAGCTGTCGGTAGTGTGGACCGCCCCCCCGCGCCTGGGGACTCGCTCCTCTGGGAGCTCGCGTTGAAAATGATCTGCGCGCGTCGAATTCACCCGCGCCTGATGCGCCACACCGCGCATCTGGTCCGTCACTCTAATTTACAATTGACAGAGGATGCCAGCGGCGCCACTGATGTCGTCGGGTTTGACGCTGGACGCCACGGCCATTTCGCAAACCCCTTGGCCATCTTGACAGGGCGAAAGCGGTCGAGCATGCCTCGGACAAAGTCTGCAGGAACGCCGCCCGCGGAAAATGCGGGCGACGCCGTCGTCGCGCGCCGCGAGCACGTCGCCGGTCTTCGCGCCGACCTTTCCAACGTCAGCCTGCGCAACTACTGCGATCCAATTCGTCATGTTCTTGTCCCCCGCAATCGCGATGACTACTTGCCGAGGGAATTCAACCGCGCGCCCGTCGGCGGCGCGCGTCATCCTGGTTGGCGCAAATTGCTGAACGGACGAAATGCTGCGAATGGTGCGCGACTGGATCTCAACCGCGGCGCAGACTCCCCCATGGCACTCATGACGCCAAGCGCGGACGCCACGTCGAGCTGGCAAACAGACGTTGCAAACGCGAACAAATCACGCAGCCGCTAGCGATTTGCCGGGCCGGCTGGCCCCACAATTCTACCCACCACCTCATCAAACTCTTCGGCTAGCTGCGCCACGACCGGCTGGAGAAAGAAGTTCAAAATCTTGTTCCATAGCTCCCATGAAAGAATTCTAGGCAACGCCCCAAGTCAGCAACGCCCGAAACAGCGTCAAAGACACCGAATACACGCCGGTTCGCCATGGTCATGTCGGCATTGAGGGTGCCAATTTTCACTGGTCGTTGGTTCTTGTAAGGACAGACGGCCAGACGAAGCATATTTTCAACGCAGAAAAGGGGACGAACAAACAGCATATGTGTTCAGCGTGAGTTTGAAACGTAAAGGGCTGGGCCACTGCAGCTACGGATACATATACGGATGAGTTGTAATGAGGAATCGACGGGGCGTTGGGCACGCGCGTGGACAGAAGAGGCTGGTGCGTCTCAGGAGACGTGCTAGGTACACAAAAGGTCAACTTCTATGCCGCGGCAACGTAAGGCCGAGCGCTGGGAAGACGCGCGGCCACGTGTACCCAGCTCCCACAGGTCATCCACGCCATGTATGTCCAGCTTCCTGACGCACGTCGGTTTCACCCGCAATTATATTTTCGAAGGGCGCGCTGCGCCAGAACGCTGCTGGGTGAGGGGGGGGGGGGGGGAGGGCGAGAGCGAATGGGGCGGAGAGGGAGGAAAAGAATCTGAGAGTGGGGCGTTGTGGTGGATGAACGTGCGCGGGCGGTTTAAAGTTGGGGAGGGACGAGCGGTATCTGGGAATCGGGCGTTGCACCCGCTAGACCGCGGGCTGTGCACCCGCAGCCGCACACAAGGCATTGCACCTGGTATGAATCAGCGTTGCGCCCGTTGTGGGTTCCGCACGCGCACCACACAAAGCACTGCACCTGAAACGGATGGAAGTTGCACCCGTGTTGGTTTGGCACCCGCAGCACGCAAGGCATTGCACTTGAAATGAATGGGCGTTGCACACGTCTTGGGCGAAGCACCCGCTCATCCCTATTCCTCCTTCCTCCTCCTCCTTTTCCTCCTCCTCTGTTTGGGGCCCTCTGGGGGCGTTGCGCCCGCTTTCGGCTTTGCGCCCGCAGCACTCGCGGCATTGCACCTTGTACGGGTGGGCCTTGCGCCTGATGGGCTGTGCGCCCGAAGGGCACATGGCATTGCACCTGGAAGTAGTCGGCGTTGCACCCAGACTGGGCGCTGCACCCGGAGCACACGTGGCATGGCACCTGGCAGCAACGGGCATTGCACGCGAAGGTGATGCACTTGCGCTCCTGTGTCCTTTTTCCCCCTCCGAACACTGCTATTCCGTAGTAGCCCGAAGCGTTGTGAAGAGCATGGGCCACCACATCATTTATGTTGTAGTATTTTCTGGCGTCCGAAAGCTGGCGGCCACCTTGCGGGGGGTCTGGAACTTAACGTTCCAATCGTATTTCTCTCCCCGCCCTTTCCTCGTCCTCTCTCTCGCTCTTTTTTTTTTTTTTTCTCTCTCTCTCTTGAAATGACGAGGGGTGAAACAAGATAACGAAAAAGGCATGGCTGAGGAGAAGAGGAAGACAGAAGGGAGGAGGATAACTACAGGGATGAAGGGGGCTACCCCATTTCTGCCCTTTACCAAATGCCACCACACACTCCTATTTTCGACAGACACCAAACACTGCTATCCTACAGTCTGTATGGGTCCCGCAAACACCCTCAGGCGAGCCAGCAAGGTCGCGGGAATTGTACGAATTCGAGGAAGCGCAACAAATAGCAGCGTGTGGTGGCCATTCGCCTTCGGATGTCGGATGTCTGAGGGATTACTGGACATGGGAGTGCTTGGTGGACAGTGGTAAGGCGCAGAGGTAGAGTATGCCTACTCATCCTTGTCGTGATCCTCCCTCCCTCTCTCCCTTTTCCTCCTCCTCCGTCCAGCCGACTGTTCCCCTTGTCCATGTCCCACCTAGTCGGGCAAGCAAGGGCAAACAAGCGGCGAGGAGAGAAAGACGATTTTAATTACCAATTCAAAACCCACAAGGTGGATCGTGGGGGGAGCACGCGTGTATACATATATATATATATACACACATACATACATACAGATATACTAGAACCATCGCGCGCGCCTCGGTTCTAGCTGGTCGGGTGCTGACCGCATTGGGACAACAAGGCGGCCATGAATAATGAGGTCAACGTTCTCTGTGCCCTCCTGCCTCTTCCTCATTCCCCCTCCTGTGCTCTCATCGGCTGGTCGACCGGTGATCTGTCGCCAAGCTTCTTGGGGACCTCTTGACCCCTCCTGTTGGGGGTCTCCTGGGGCGAAGATCTCGGGCTCTCGGTACACGTTCCCGATGGTGGCCTTCGGCCCATCCCGTCACAGTGCCTGAGTTGTGGGTTAGAGGCCTCTTGTAAGTTCGTTTGGAATTCGTGGGAGGCTTTCCCGGGGGCCTCTCGCAGGCAATGTTGGAGGCCTCTTGGGGGCCGTTTGGGATGCTCTTGGGGCGTCTTCTTGGGCCCGTTTGGGGCCTCTAGGGGGCTCTAGGGGGCCTCGTGGGCTCTGTTGGGGGCCTCTTGGGGCATCCTGGAGGCCTCTTGTGGCGGAAGGCTCAAATTGTCGGTTCGTGTTCCCCGTCTTGGGCCCCTCTTGGGACCGTCTTGGGGCCCTCTTGGGCGCCGCTCGGGCCGTCTTGGGGCACTCTTGGGCCGTCTTGGGGCTCTCTTGCGCCGTCGTGGCGCCCTCTTTGGGTGCCTCTTGGGCCGTCTTGAGCTGATTTCTGGGGCCTCGTGGGCTGTCTCGGACCGTCGGAAGCATGAAACAGCGAGAACACGACAGACCTTCAAAAACACTCGAACAAACCCATAAGGTTCGTCTCCTGAGTGCCTCGTAAGAATCCTTTTGAAGGCATCTCGGACGTCTTGAAGCCCATTTGGGCTGTCTTAAAACATGGTGGACCAATTTTGAAACGCGCTTGTGCGGTCTTGGGCTCTCTTGGAGCGCTCTGGGACCGCTCTTGGGCTATCTTGGCGCCCTCTCGGACGTCTCTCGGACCCCTTTGACGTTTTTTGTCGCGCCCCCGCCGGGCCCGAAACGGCCGGAATATGAATCAAGTGCAATTGGGGGGCCTGGGACCCCCTGCACACACACACACATATATATATATATGTATATATGCATACATGTATATATACAAACATACATATATGTATGCATGCATAGATGTATGTATGTATGTATGCATGTAGGTATGTATGTATGTATGTGTATGGTAATGTGTATGTCTATGTGCATGTATATATGTGTGTGTGTATGCAAGCATGCATACATGCATGCATGTATGTATAAACGTATGCAGGTACGTATGCATGTATGTGTGTCTAGGTGTACATCTAGATGCACATGTGCATGCTGGAATCTGTGCACCTAAATATGTATACATATGTACGCACGCATTCATACATACACATAGTCGTATACATACACACTGGACTGGGACCGATAGAAGCTAAACAATAACCAAGCGACGACCACACATGCATATGTATAAAAGCACGCATATATACATACTTATATATAGATGTACGATTACATACAACTCTATACATCTGCACATGCATCGAAGGAAGCCACAAGCATATTTATACATATACACTACTATACTTGTATATATATATATATATCTGAAGGAGAGAGAGAGAGAGAGAGAGAGAGAGAGAGGGGGAGAGAGAGAGAGAGGGAGAGAGAGAGAGATAAACAAAACAGGCAACACTAAAACAACCGACCCACATACTGGCCAAGCTTTGGAACGCGTTAGGGGATAGAAGACGATCTGGAAGAACATATAGAAACAGAGATCAAGAGAGAGAGAGAGAGAGAAAGGGAGAGGGAGGCGGGGCCCGATCCGAAACCAGCACCCCCAACGTCTCAAGGGTCCCGAAGCGAGGCCAGCAGAGGCGACGAGCCCCCCCCCCCCAACGGCAGGCCCAAGCAGATCCAGCAGAGACGCCAGAATCCACTTCACCCCTTGCCCCGCCTCTTCCTGTGAGAAAGGGGTTGGCTCGGACTCCCGACGTCGTGACCTACTTAAGTGAACCTCGGGACCTCCCGACACCTTCCTCGGGAGCGGCCAAGAGGGGGGTGTCCAAGAGGGGGGGGTGCAAATCATGACCAGCGGCATGTGCGCGGCCCAGCGGGGGGGCCTGGGACGTAATGAAATAAGAAGAGGCGCCATGACATCTGGGGAAAAATCATGGCCCGCGCCATGAAATCCACCCCCCCCTAGTCATCACCCCCCTCTTTTCCGCCCCAGATACTTAAGTGAACCTCCGGACCTCCCGACACCTTCCCCGGGGCAGGCTTTTCATACCGGGGTGCTCTCTGACGGCCACGGGGCCCGGCAAAGGGCCCCTGGAGGTCGAGCGTGGCCGAACACGTCCGGTCGTGATTTTTTGTCGCGACGGGGAGGGGTCTGGGCCCGTGCACCCTAAATCAAGACGCGAATCTGTCCTGGGGTGCGTTCTGGGCAGACTTTCGCGGCAGATCCAGGAGAGGTCTACCGGGTGCCACACAGATAGGGAGAGCCAAACAGTCCCGATGGAGGGGGGAGAGAGAGAGAGAGAGAGAGAGTGTGTGTGTGTGTGCGTGCCAGAGAGAGAGAGAGAGACACGAAACAAAAACACACACACACAAATGAGACAAACAGGGGGAGAGAGAAAGAGAGAAATATAACAACACAAGGACACAGGGCATACGTATTTACGTATACATATAACAGTGACTGTATATCAAGAGACAGGGCCATGAACATATACCTTAATATAACCATAGAACTATAAATATGTAGAGAGAGAGAGAGAGAGAAAAAAAAAGAGAGAGATAGAGATAATGAGAGAGAAACAACTAATAACGAACCAGAGAGAGATAGAGAGGGAGAGAGTCCGAAAGACGGGCACAGAGAAAGAGAGAGAGAGAGAGAGAAACAGGCAGTCGGACGTCCTCGGAGCCCAGCGCCGTTGCGAATGCCTCCTTGTTCATTTGCAGCTCCTCACTTTTGTGAGCGCGCGGGGGGGGGCTGGAGAGGCGGCGTGCGGCGGCGGCGGGAGGCCGTCGGGACCCGACCGGACGAGCGATTCTCCCCGCCGCCGCCGACTTCCCCGCGCCCTTCGCTGCGGAGGACTGCTGCGGGGCGCCCCTGCCTGGTCGCCACGGCCTGACAGGCCACGAGCGCCGAACATATCCACATGCACGCCCTCGCCGTTGGACTGCGAGGCGCGATCCCGTGCCTACGCGGCCGCACGGACGTGCTCCGCGCGGGGCGTCCGCGAAGAAACGTCCCGCATCCACGGGAGGCGCGGCCCGGGGGCCCGGCACGCGAAGCCGCGGACGCGGACACGTTGCCCGCCCACGAGGAGCGTGGACACTGCAGTAGGGGCTCTGGGATCAACATTGCCCGAAGTGCGTTTCGCTCGGAAGGTTCTCATGATGGCAAAAACAAGGGAGGATCCCACAGGAGGAACGGGGAGCTCGAGAACCCTGGTACCAGCAGCCGTTTCGCCTGAGACATCCTCGCGCATTACTCAAACATCGCGTTCGCGCTCTCACCAAGACGGCCGCGATCCCTGGTAACACAAACACACACGCGCACGCACACATACACACAGACGCACGCGCAAGCACGCACGCCCACACGCACACGCACACACATCCGTACACGAATGCACACACACACACACATTCACACATTCACACGCACACACACACACACACGCGCACACCTGCACGCACACGCCCAAACAAACACACAGACACACTCACACACACACACACACACACACACGCACACGCACACGCACACGCACACGCACACGCACAGACACAGACACGCACACGCACACGTACACGCACGCGCACGCGCACATGCACACGCACACGCGCACACGCGCACACGCGCACACGCGCACACGCACACATGCACGCGCACACGCGCACATGCACGCGCACGCTCGCATACGCGCACACGTGCACACGCGCACACGCGCACACGCGCACACGCGCACACCCGCACACGCGCACACACACAACACCCCCCCCCCACAGACAGACACACACACACAAAAAACAGCAAAAAACACGCACGCACGCACCCACGCACCCTCGCGCGCACGCACACGCGCACGCACACGCACACGCACACGCACACGCACACGCACAAGCATTGCACTTGCACTTGCACTTGCATTTGCACGTGCTCGCACACGCGCACCCACACGCACGCGCACCCACACCCACAGGCACGCGCACGTGCACACACACACACACACACACACACGCGCACGCACACACGCACACGCACACCAGCACACACGCTTACACACGCACACACGCACACACAAACAATGCACACGCACACGCACACGCACACGCACACGCACGCACACCCACACTTGCACGAGTACTCACACTTGAACTTGCACTTGCACTTGCATTTGCACGCGCACGCGCACGCGCATCCACACGCACGCACACCCACACCAACAGGCACGCGCACGCGCGCGCGCACACACACACACACACACACGCACGCAAACACGCACACACGCACACACGCACACACGCACACACGCACACATGCACGCACACGCACACACGAACACACGGACTCACGCACACACGCGCACACGCACACACACACACACACACCCGCACACGCACACCCGCACGCACACACACACACACACACACAAACCACAAAACACGCACGCACGCACGCACGCACGCACGCACCCACGCATGCACGCACACATGTACACACACGCACATGCAGACGCGCACACGTACAAGCACACATGCACTTGCACTTGCAGGTGCACAAGCACTTGAACTTGCCTTTTCACGCGCACGCGCACTCGCACGCGCACCCACACGCACGCGCACCCCCACCCACTGGCACGCGCATGCGCACACACACACACTCAAACACACACACACACACACACACACGCACACACGCACAGACGCACACACGCACACACGCACACACGCACACACGCACACACACGCACACGCACACCCGCACACCCGCACACACAAACAAGAAACGCACGCACGCACGCACCCACGCACCCATGCACCCACGCACGCACACCCACACGCACACGCACACGCGCACACGCACAAGCACACATGCACTTGCACTTGCACTTGCACTTGCATTTGCACGCGCACGCGCACGCGCACGCGCACGCGCACGCGCACCCACACGCACGCGCACGAACACCCACAAGCACGCGCACGCGCACACACACACAAGCACGCGCACGCGCACACACACAGAGACACGCACACGCACACACGCACACACGCACACACGCACACACGCACACACGAGCACACACACAGACACACACACAGACACACACACACACACTTACACACACACACACACACACGCACACACACACACAGACACACACACACACACACTTACACACACACACACGCACACACACACACACTATTCGTGTGCTTCGCTGGGGTGGTCGTTGGCATGCGGCGTCGGAGGAAAGGCGCTGGGACCCACACTCCCCCAGACGAGCGGGCCTCTCCTCCGCAGGCTCGGGCGTCTCTTCCACGCCCTCCCACGCGCTGGCTCCCAGGCCTCCTCGGCCTGGGTGCGCCTTACGAGCCTTTCCCTCCTCCGCGGCCGCCCTCCTCTGCCTCTCGCGCGCTTGTGCGCAGTTAGCCATGCAGCGACCCAGCGTAGGTTTCATCCGCGCCCGCGATGCGGGTCAAACATGCGGACGGGCCCTCGGCTTAGAAGCCGCAGCGCCGCGCTCCACCTCTCCTCCCGCCTTCTGCCTCCTCCTCCCCCGCCCCCTCGTTCTCCCCTTCCCGCCCTGGGCCCATTTCGGCACACCACTCGCGCGGATCGTGCCCCACAGGGATCTCCACGGGCACACTTCGCATGCCGCTGCGGGCCCATTTCGGCGGACCACTCCCGCGGATCGTGCCCCGTAGGGAGCTCCACCCACGGCCTCAGTGGGCCAGTTCGCATGCCCCGGCTAGCCCATTCTGGCCCCACAGGGAGCTCATTTACGGCCCCAGAGGCAAAAGTCGTATGCCGCGGCGCGCCGATTTCGGCACACTCCTCGTACGGATGGTGCTCCATAGGGGGGCCCGCCTACGGCTCCTTTTATTCAAAGTGCGAATGCTGCGGCGCGCCCTTTTCGGCACACCCCTCACACGGATCCGTTTGTGCCCCACATGGCGCTCCAACTCTCGCCTCATCGGGTGGGTTCGGGAAGGGGCTTCCGTAAATTTCGACACACCTACGAAGAAAGGGCCCAACCCTGCGCTACGCGCAGGTGTATAGGGTTGGGAAGTGCAAGTGCATGTGTGCTTGTGCGTGTGCGCGTGTGTGTGCGTGTGCGTGTGTGTCTGCGTGCGTGAGTGGGTGCGTGCGTGCGTGCGTTATTTTTGTTGTTTGTGTGTGCGTGTGTGCGTGTGTGCGTGTGTGTGTGTGTGTGTGCGTGTGTGTGTGTGTGTGTGCGCGTGTGCGTGAGTGTGTGTGTGTGTGTGTGCGTGTGTGCGTGAATGCGTGCGTGCGTGCGTTGTCTGTTGTGCGTGTGTGTGTGTGTGTGTGCGTCCGCGTGCCTGTGCGTGTGCGTGCGCGTGCGTGTGGGTGCGCGTGCGCGTGCAAATGCAAGTGCAAGGGCTCGTGCAATTGCATGTGTACTTGTGCGTGTGCGCGTGTGAATGTGCGTGTGCTTGCGCGTGTGCGTGCGTGCGTGGGTGCGTGCGTGCGTGCGTGCGTTGTTTGTTGTGCGTGTGTGTGTGTGTGTGCGTATGTGCGTGTCTGTGTGTGTGTGTGCGTTTGTGTGTGTGTGCATGTGTGCGTGTGTACGCGTGTATGCGTGTGTGTGTGTGCGTGCGTGTGTGTGTGTGTGTGTGTTTGCGTGCGCGTGCCTGTGGGTGTGGGTGCGCGTGCGTGTGGATGCGCGTGCGCGTGCGCGTGCAAATGCAAGTGCAAGTGCAAGTACTTGATCAAGTGCATGTGTGCTTGTGCTTGTGCGCGTATTCGTGTGCGTGTGCGTGTGCACTGTTTTTTGTGTGCGGGTGTGCGTGTGTGTGCGTGTGTGCGTGTGTGTGCGTGTGTGCGTGTGTGCGTGTGTGCGTGTGAGTGTGAATGTGTGCGTGTGGGTGTGCGCGTGCGCGTGCGCGTGCCTGTGGGTGTGGGTGCGCGTGCGTGTGGATGCGCGTGCGCGTGCGCGTGCGCGTGCAAATGCAAATGCAAGTGCAAGTGCAAGTGCAATTGCTCGTGCAAGCGCATATCTCGTTGCAACTGCTCCATGCGCCGCGCCTGCTTTTCCCAGACGGCGTTCCGATCGATTCAGAAGTTCCGCTTCCGGCAGACCCAGCGGATGTCGAAGCTTTCCTCGCGCAGCTGAAGCACTACCTCCTCACAAAATGTGTCCTTTCCGAGGGGGTCGTTAGTGGCTCCCCCTGGCCGCAGTCCGACGGGCGCGGTAGCTCCAGTCACAGAACCAGCGGATGTCTCAGCGGGGCTTGCTGTACAGCCTGTCATTGGGGTCATGATGGGGCACATACGCGATGTCAGTGTGGGGTCCTGTGCCATGGGGGCCGTAAGAGGGGCGCGCGGCCAGGTCTCTCGTTAGAGGCTCCCCCAGTCGCTGGGCTGGGGTGCGTTGCGTCGGCGGCGTTCTGATGGAGCAGCTCACACACACAACACACACACACACACCACACACACACACACACGCATACCCATACGGGTAGGGGGTCCGAGGGAAGAGGACTGGCTGTCGGTGTGGGTGCGGCTTGTCGGACCGCGGGGGGGATCCCGTTCGAACGGGGGCCCCACTCCGATAACACGCACCACGCCACCCAATCCGACAGCACGCTCTCCCCAGGGGCGGCGCTGGAGGCGCAGCCAGCGGGGCCCAGCCAAGATCAAGAGATCTGCGCGGACCTCCGAAACTTTATGCTTATGCCGTGCTCTTCGTCCATAAGTCCCCTCCGCCCCCTCCTATGAGTAAAATCGATGATTCACCACAACCCCCAACCCTTTGGGAGGGGACCTGAGTTAGTAGAGCCAGGAACATTCGGGATAGGGGGTCTTTTTTTCTGTTCTGCTGATGTATCGAACCAAACCGCCCATAGGTGTTAGCCCTAATGCGAAGAAGGGGGCCTCAGTGAGGCCACGTCTCCATCGTGCTCGTAGGGGTTCTTTTATCCTCAATGAACACAGGATCGAGGCTCGGAGAATCGAGGGTGTGTGCTGTTCGCGTGTCGAGCAGAAGGTGGACCAGCCGCAAGCTGCAACAGCAGGGGCCGGCCGCCGGCCGCTCCTGGCGCGTCAGGCCCTCGCGGCAGCGGTAGAGCTCCAGGAACTTCCACGCCTCGCCGCTGGTGACCTCCCCCGCTCCGCGCCGGCACCCCAGCGAGGGCGGGCAAGGGCCGCTGCCACGAGGAGACAGGTTACCAGCCTGGGACATATCCCTATCCCTATGCTGGGTACCTCCTCATCACGATGTCAATCATAGAGAGAGAGAGAGAGAGAGCGTGATCCACCGCCGCTTTACAATGGAAAATTGCCAACTTTTTCCTCCGGAGCCCGGGGGTCGCCCCCCCCCCCTCCGAAAATCCCCCCCCCCCCCCCTCCCCTAACCCCTCCCACCCCCCCCCCTCCCCCGGCAAAACCCCCCCCCCTCCCCTAACCTTCCCCCCCACCCTCTCAAAAACCGAAGGGGGTCACTACCGGTTCGAACCCCTCCCCCCCCCCCCCCCCCCCTCCCCCTCCTCCGGATCCGGAAAACCGGGAGCGGTCACTACCGGTTCGAACCCCCCCCCCCTCGAAAACAGGAGGGGTCACTACCGGTTCGAACCCCCCCCACCCCACGCACCGCCAGCAAACGACTCCCGGTCCCTACCACCGTCCGCATCACATCCCCCACTGTTGTTCCCAGCACCACTGTCCTCACCACCACTGTCCCCACTGGTTCCACCACCGTCCCTACTGTCCCCACCAGTGCCCCCACCACTGTCGCACTGTCCCCACTGTCCCCACCACTGTTCCCACCACGGTTCCACTCTCCCCACTGTCTCCACGGCCCCAACCACTGCCCGACTATCCCCACTGTCCCCACTGTCCCACTGACTCCTCCGCTGTCCCACTGAGCTGTCCCACTGTTCCCACCACTGTCCCCACTGTCCCCACCACTGTCCCCACTGTACCTCTGTCCCATTGTCCCACCGCCGTCCTCGCCACCGCCTTCACCACTGTCCCCACCACCATTGTACCCTCCACTGTCCCACTGTGTCCACCTCATTCCCACTGTCCCCACGCCACTGTCCCCACCACCACCGTCCCCACCACTGTCCACTGTGCCCCCCTGTTCCCGCCATTGTCCCCACCATTGTCCCCACCACTACCGTCCCCACCACTGTCCCACTGTCCCACTGTCCCCACCACTGTCCCGCTGTCCCCTCACCACTGTCCCCACCAACAACGTTTCCACCACTGTCCGCACCCCCACTCGGTTTTCGAGGGGGGGGGGTTCGAAGCGGTAGTGACCCCCCCCGGTTTTCGAGGGGGGGGCGGGGGGTGTGGGTTCGAACCGGTAGTGACCCCCCCCCTTTTCATAATGAACTGGGGGGGGGGGGGGAGGGGTTCGAACCGGTAGTGACCCCCCCCGGTTTTCTGGAAAGGGAGGGGGGGGGAGGGGTTCGAACCGGTAGTGACCCCCCCCGGTTTTCCGCCAGCAGCGGTAGAACACGCTCTTTCCAATCTTAGGGACTCCCTTATTTTTTGAGGGCGAATCCCTAAGACTGTCATCGCCTCTTGGCGTGCCAATTTCAAGGATAGGGATACGTTCGAGGCTGATAAACCGGATTCGGGCTCGCGGGGCCCTCCACGGGCCCCGGGGGGTGTCAGAAAACGGCTTGGGAGGAAGAGCTCGTCCTGGGGGCAGGGCGCCAGGGTCCAAGACCTGTTTCCCTCGGGACCACGCTTCCCCATGCCCAAGCGGGGGGAGGGCGAGGAGGGAAGAGGGGACGAGGCGAAACCCTGAGATCATGGCGTCCTGCTTATTTCGAGCCAAGAGTTTTCGCCAAGTTTCGGGCCCCGGGACATTGGCAGATGGCTCCGGCTCGAAACATGACACCGGAAGACGGGGTCTGGGGCTCCAGTCGTGTTGCTATTCAAGATGTTTCACATGTTTCGCGCCGTCGGACCTCAGGGGAGGACGGCCCAGACCTCTGGAGATATGATGTTCTCACGACCCCAGCGTTCTCCCGCAATTTAATCATCAGAGGGTCGTCTGTTTTGGGACAGTGGGGTCCGGGACGCAGAACGAACAGGGAAGCTGTCGGGACCCCCGGAGCCACGGATTGAATCATCAGGTGGGGGCGGAGGTCCAGAAACAGAGGGGTGAAACGCCGAGGGCGAAGGCGCCGGGGACTGGCACATGGGGGGCTGCCACAGTGGCGATTGCCGGGGAGTCTGTAGGGAAAAAAAACACACTGTAGGAAAAAGCACACACACACTGTGGGAAAAAAACACACACAGACTGTAGGAAAAACACACACACACACTGTGTGTGTGTGTGCGTTTGTGTGTGTATGCGTGTGTGTGTGTGTGTGTGTGTGTGTGTGTGCGTGTGCGTGTGCGTGTGCGTGTGCGTGCGCGTGCGCGTGTGCGTGTGCGTGTGCGTGTGCGTGTGCGTGCGTGCGTGCGTGCGTGCGTGCGTGCGTGCGTGTGTGTGTGTGTGTGTGCGTGTGTGTGTGTGTGTGTGTGTATGTGTGTGTGTGTTTCCCAACACACACACACAAGCACTGTGTGTGTTTTTCCCGACAGACTGTGTGTGTTTTCCCACAGACGCAAGGAAGGAACATCGACCTGGCATCGGCGATACGTCGCCGATAGTTCCTGGGCGGGGCGGGGCATCAGGGTCCCATCAGCGATCAGCGGGCGATTGAAGCTCGCTTCGTCCCCCCTGGGCCGATGCCCGCCCTGACGCTGCCCCTGGCAGGGGCACAGGGAGGAGGGGGGGCGAGGGGGAGAGAGGGAAGGGAACGTACGACCACGACGCGATATCATCTTGGGGGCTGCTGCTGCCCCTCCTCCTCCTCTGTCCCCCCTCCTCCCTGCCTGCTCATACCCCTCAACCGCCACCAGATCCAGGGTTCCAGAAGCTTCGACAATTAAGAGTTTGAAAGTTTTTGACAATTTGGCTCGAGCAGTTTCCACAGCTTTGGAAGTTAAACGCTTAAAAGTAAACTTGTTTGAAACGCCATAGGAATCTTGCATGAAATCGGCCAGCTTGGTGGAACATTTTCACACTTTCAAGCCCCTGGGCCCCAGGGTGTCAGAGATTCCTGGGAAGCTGCGAATCCAGGGTTCCAGACAGGTTGAAAAACAACTCAACAACCTTTCAAGTTTTGAGCACCCTAAAATTTTTTAGCACTTACGCTGTTATACAACTTCTTGACTATGTGCAAAACCAGGGCCCCGCGATTTCGGAGACCCTGGGGCCTGGGAGTCCAGGGCTCCAGAACCTTCAAACACATATGAATAACAACTTGTAGCCCCGTAAAAATATCTGAACAGCTTTTTAAACTTATGAAAATGTTGAATACCCTGGAGGGCCCAGGATTATGACGAATTCTGGGGGCCTGGGAGCGCAGGTGCTCAAAAGCATCAAAAGATCTAAGCTGTCAAAGCGAGCAGTTTCGGACATTTCGGACATTTTGAACCCAAGAAGTGCTTTGAAATTGGAAGCGCTTGAAAACCCTGGGCCAAGATTCGGCTCCGGAAATTCTACATATGTCCTACTCAACTTCTCGAAATTTGTTTCCAAAGCTTTTGAGCGCCGATAAAATATTCAAACTTGGGAAAATTCTGAAACCTTTCAAATCGGGAAATACATGGGCCTCAGGGTTTCGGAAAATCCTGCGGACCTGGGGATCCCGGGTTTCAAAGGGTTCAACAAATTTTCAAATTTCACATATGAACGGCTAAAATGCCTCAAAACGTGAAAGAACTCTAAACGATTTGAGACTTCTGAAACCTCTGGGCCGCAGGATTCCGGAGAATCCGGGTGGCATGGGAATCACGGGCTTCAGAAGTTCTACAGCCCTTGAAACTTCCCAAACGTTTGAACGGCGAAGCAAAAGTTCTAGCACTTCCCGAGCTGTTGGAACTTTTGAGCCCCCTGGTCCCAAAGATGTAGGATAATCTTGCGCCACATGCAATCCAGGGAATGAAAGGGGTTGGAGGGGAGTGTGATGGAGGAGGTAGGAAGGAGGTGGATATGGAAGAGGAGGGGGTGCGAAGGAGGAACCTCCCCGACCATCCTGCCGCGAGGCGCGGGACATACAGAGCGATCAGGGGAACGCAAACGCGCGAAGTGCAACCGACGGCGCGAGTTCCATGCGGAAGCGACGTTCTTCAAATGATCATCTATACTGGAGCATACATACGTTTACAGCTGCATGTACATGTATGTGTACGTGGCTCTCTGTCTGTCTCTCTCTCTCTCTCTCGCTATATATATACACACACGTATGTGTTTGTATACGCACATGTGCGAACACTTATGCGTGTATACAGACTTATACTTTTGAAACTATGTATACATGTGCATGAACACACACACACACACACACACGCATGTATTTGGACATGTGCATACATTCCATCATCGCCACATCGCCCCATGAACGCTTCCACGGGCCCCCGGGAATATTCGATGAGACCTCAGGATGCCTCAAGAGGTCCAACTCGCTGCTTGTGGATCCCAGGAAACATAAGGGAACTTCAGGAGGCCCCAGAAGGCGCAGGAAACCACAGGAGGCCCCAGGCAGCTCCAGCATGACCTGAGAGGAGCTCCATATCCCCGCCAGTAGGCCCCCCGTGCACACCTATCACAAAGTAGCCTGTGCGATAGGTGTGCGCGGGGGCTTGTCGTGGCCCCGCAGGAGGCCGCCTTCTGGTGCTTCTGGGCCTATCACAGACACGGGATGTTCCGGAGGCGACGTTCTGTATACGACCATAGGTGTTTCTGCGTGAATGTATACATGTATATGTGTTTGTGCATGCTTACACACACATACATATATATATATATGTGTGTGTGTACATGTGTACGTGTGTGTACATCACTAAATATATACACAGTTTTGCAAGCATACTTGCATGTACGTGTATGTAGATACGCGCACATGTATGACATATGTATGATGTATGCATGTATGAAACCTGTTTGATATGCCCATGCGAACGTACACATGTCCATATATATATATATATATACGTGTCGGTCTGCGCTGATCTTTCCAGCATCGCCCAGCATAGCCCAAGGAACACCGCCACGGGCCCCCGAGAATATAGGATGAGACCCCAGGAAGCTTCAAGAGGTCCCACTCGGCGCACGCGGATCCCAGGAAACACAAGGGAATTTCAGGAGGCACCAGAAGGCGCAGGACACCATGACAGGACCTCAAGGGAACTCCATGTCACCCCTCGGAAGCCCCATCACGCACACCTATCGCAAAGTAGCCTTTGCGGTAGGTGTGCGCGGGGGCTTGTCGTGGCCTCGCAGCAGGCAGTTTTCTGGTACTCTTGGGCCGACCATGCAATGAGGATTCTCACGAGGCGACGATCTGCCTCGTGAGAATCCTTGGATGAATCTGTCTTCTGCCCCTCCGTCCCCATCCGTTTTCTCCATGCTCTGCTTCCCCTTCCGTCCATCCGCCTCGCCCGCATCCACTTTCTCGCTCCCCCGTTCTGCGCTCACTCCCCCGCAGGAGACCTCGAGAGATCCGAGGCGGTTCAGGAGGGCCCAGGCGGCCCCTCCTGGGGGTTCCAGGAAGGCCCACCCCCCGGAGGAAACCCAAGGAATCCCCAGCAGGTACAAGGAGACTTCGGGAGATGGTCCCAGGAGGCTCCCAGAAGGCTCCACAAGCTCACAAGACGATATCCCGACTGGGTCGAGCGGACGAGAGGGAGGGAGGGAGGGAGAGGAGGGACGGGAGGGCAAGGAGGCGAGAGCGGGGGAGTGGAGCGGAGTGGAGTGGACGCCGTTGCGGATGCAACTGCCCTGACCACCTCGCAGACAATTGGGCTGGGGCCTTGATCCCCCGGCAGGCCGATCTGCCCTGCTCAGGACTTTATGCGGTGGACTCCGTGACAAGGCACTCCTTACTGAGCTTTGCCATTCTTTTCTTGCCGGGAGCCTTCAGGGAGGGGAGGGAGAAGGGAAGGAATAACAATCCAAGGCTTCCACACCATGCCGCAAGTGACCCTGGCCGCCGACCGCTCGGGGAGGGAGGGCCATGGTGAAAAAGTCAATCATCGTGTTGGGAGGAAGTGGTTGGGAAGATACAGGGCGCGACTGCGTACTAAGCCCTTTGTACATGCGCGATGGCACGGATGACCTGATAATTTGTTCCAGCCCCACCCTGCCGACCGGATGATTGTCTGTGTGGGGTGGGGGGGGGAGGGTAGGAGACGCTGATGATCCTAGAAAGAGAGAAACAACATAAACATATGTTTTTGCGCTCCGCGCGGATTTCTCGGACTCGCGCTGGCGCATCTCCCTGGCGCGCGGAGCGCGCCAGGGGCGGCGCCGGAGGCGCTGCCGGGGGGCCCAGGCGCGGATCCGAGAAATCCGCGCGCAGCGCCAAAGTTTATGCTTGTGTAGTTGTTTCTTCTTCGAGATCCGACGCGCGGCTTCGCAGCGAAAGGTGCCCCGGGAAGCCGCGGACGGCGAGAAGAACCTCCGAGGACCCTTGGGCGCCCGAGTTATCCCGGGTAACTCGGGTCCGGGGTAGCTCGGGCTTGGATTCCCGAAGACGAGCCCGAGTTAGCCCTGACCCGAGTTACCCCTCATGATTCGGGGCTCTGGGCGCCCGAGTAATCCGGGGTCGGGGTAGCTGTTTCTTCTTCGAGGCCCGGCGCGCGGCTTCGCAGCGAAGGGCGCCCCGGGAAGCCGCGGACGGCGAGAAGAGCTGAAGGGGCCCCAGGACACACAAATAAATACAGTGCACAAATAAACATATCCCCCATATTTTCGCATATTTTCTGGGTTTTTGTCTTCCCCCCCCACTTCCCATATTTTCCCATATTTTCTGGGGAATCGACGATTCATTGCGTCTGTGTGTTTTTCCCCCTCCTGAGGAGCCTCCGTGGACCCCGTCTCTCTGCTCGCCAAGGGCCGGACGGAGCACACCGAGCGGCGCGAGGAGGCAGCCTATCTGGAGGGCTGCCTCGGGTGTCCTCCTGGGGGGGTCGGCGCGCGGAGCGCGGCACGGCCCGGGGGCGGGCCCAGGGGGGACAGGCCCAAGACATCCGCGCGCACCTCCGGCGGTGTAGAGTTAGGTCGGGAAAAATACAAAACTACAAAAACATACAAACATACAGAAAATACAAAATTACAAAAATACAAAAAAAAATGACCCCTACAGGGGGATTGTGGGCGAAACATACAAAACATACCCACAAAAATGCCCCCAACATGCTCAAACACAGTAACAACAACATCCCCCAACTATTGTTAGACCATTTTTGAATTTCCCCCCTGTACAGGGACAGGCCCGACTGAAGTGTAGAGGTGGCCCCCCTCCGCGCGCCGCCAGCACTGCGCAGCCGCACGGCACAGCGCCACGGCGAAGAGAGCGCGAAGGCGCCGCCCACGTTCGCATTTACAGCACGCAGCCCCGCGCGGAGCCAGCGCGGCCCCCAGCGAGGCAGGCTGCAGCACTGAGGAGCGGCTGCCGCGAAGTCGGTGCGCGGCGGGTCGCGTGGCAGGACAGGGCCGAGACGCCGAGCGAGAGGGGGGAAGCACGACGCCTACCGGGTTGGGGGACACACACCTGAGGCTGCAGATTGTGCTGCAGACTTCGGCTGCAGATCAGCTGCAGATGTTGCTACAGATTTGGGCTACAGGTGAAGCTCATGGCCGTAGAGACGCCGAGCGAGAGGGGGGAAGCACGACACCTTCCTGGTGGGGGGACACACACCTGAGGCTGCAGATGTTGCTGCAGACTTCGGCTGCAGATCCGCTGCAGATGCTGCTACAGATTTTGGCGACAGGTGAAGCTCATGGCCGTAGAGATGGCTACAGCTTCGGGGCGATCGCAGCGCCACCCTCGGCGGCCAGCGGCCCGCCTCTCTGGCCGACTCCGGGCGGCCCCGAACCTAAAGCTGTGGGCGTCTCACGTCTGCCCTCGCCGGCGCTCCTCCGGCGGACCCGCCGCCGTGCTGCTTCCCTTGTTTTCCCCACCATCCTGTGGTGGTGGGGCCTCGTCTTGAAGAGACGGTGCCCCGCGTTCCTCCTTCCTTCCTCCCTTCCTTCCCTCCTCCCCCTCCTCCTACTCCTCCTCCACCTCCTCCTTCTCCTCCTCCTCCTCCTCCTCTTCTTCTTCCTCCCTCCTCCCTGCGCTTCACCCACCCAGTACAACGTTTCGTGGCCCCACGGGGAGCTCCACCGAAGGCCCCAGTGGCAGGGTTCGCATGGCGGCCCCGCGTTTTGGCGCACCCTCACATTGTTCGTGGCCCCATAGGGAGCTCCACCGAAGGCCCCAGTGGAAGGGGTTCGCATGGCGGCCCCGCCCCATTTTGGCGCACCCGTCACACGGTTCGTGGCCCCATAGGGAGTCATCGAAGGCCTCAGTGGCACGGTTCGCATGGCGGCCCCGCCCCATTTTGGCGCACCCGTCACACGGTTCGTGGCCCCATAGGTAGTCATCGAAGGCCTCAGTGGCACGGTTCGCATGGCGGCCCCGCCCCATTTTGGCGCACCCCTCACACGGTTCGTGGCCCCATAGGGAGCTCCACCGAAGGCCCCAGTGGCAGGGTTCGCATGGCGGCCCCGCCCCATTTTGGCGCACCCCTCACACGGTTCGTGGCCCCATAGGGAGCTCCACCGAAGGCCCCAGTGGCAGGGTTCGCATGGCGGCCCCGCACCATTTTGGCGCGCCCCTCACACGGTTCGTGGCCCAATAGGGAGCTCCACCGAAGGCCCCGTGGAAGGGGTTCGCATGGCGGCCCCGCGCCATTTTGGCGCACCCGTCACACGGTTCGTGGCCCCATAGGGAGCTCCACCGAAGGCCCCAGTGGCAGGGTTCGCATGGCGGCCCCGCCCCATTTTGGCGCACCCCCTCACACGGTTCGTGGCCCCATAGGAAAGTCCCCTTGCTTCGTCCCACCTGCCTTGCGGTTCTCACACTTGCGTATGGTTGGGTCTTTCGCCAGGATAATGTTCAACGCGACTCCCATTGCCTCGGAAGTTTAGGGGGGGCTCCAGCACAACCAATCCGAAACGAGGCCCTGAAAACGGACAACGGGCGCGGAGCGACTGGCCGAGGGCGAGGATGCACTGAAGGGATGCCCCTTCTGGACGCTGACCTGTAGTTCGGATCCCGCCTCATCCCAGGCCAACGCGCCGCCTAGGTCCTGGACTGGACGGGGCTGGCGGCACACATGGCCGCTTCGCGGGCTGAGCAGGGCAAGAGGAGCAGGAGGAGAAGGCATCGGCGGCATCGGGTCTAGCCCCGCTCCAGCGAAGCAGGGGAGGCGGGGGCGGCTGCAAGGTTGAGGCAGCGGCAGACGGCAGATGCGTCTTCGCCCGCGAAGTTGGCCCCTGCTGGCCTCCAATGAAGACCAAAAGGCAGGGCCTGGGGCGGCACTGCACCCACCAGGTAGGCTGGGGAAGAGAAAGCCGCGAACAGCGCGCTCAGAAAACCACACAAAGGAACAATGCAACCGCACAAGCATACAATCGGACTTAGCATGAAGGCCGCCAGTCCTGAATGAGAAGGGCTTCCTGGAAGCTCTGATCATCTGCCGGGCGCCGGGACCGTCACGAACGCCTCAGGATGAACTGCCCCATGGGAAAGCCCCTGGGTGAACAGCCAAGCTGCTGCCTTGAGCCACGCCAGAGAAAGAACGGAGCGCCCATTTCGGCCCCAGAAGCGCCAGGGAGAACAGGAGTTCGCGGAGGAGGCGGAGGAGGAGGAGGAGGAGGAGGAGGAGGAGGAGAAGGAGGCAGCCGCCCGTCGCGTCTCCCCCTGAGACCCACGGGCCCCCGGCGTGAGGGTCAGGAGGCAGCTCAGGGCTGGTCCTGTGAGCCTTCATGGGGGCCTCTGTGGACCTCCGCGGCCCTGGCATCCACGAGATACCGATTGGATTTCGTCCAGGTTCGACCACCCCGCACCAGCCTCGAACTTATCCCTATCCCTAAGATTGACACGCCAAAAGGCAATAACAATCTTAGGGATTCGCCCTCAAAAAAAAGGGAATCCCTAAGATTGGCATCGTGATGAGGAGATGCCCAGCATCGGGATAGGCATATGTTTCAGGCTGGTAAACCCCGTACCCTGTCGCCCAGGTGCCGGCAACCTCCGACGACGTCCGCACCCCCCCCCCCCAAAAAAAAACGCACTAGATTTTTTGGGGCGAGGCCTAAGTCGGGCGTGTCCCCCTACAGGGGGATTGTCGACGAAACATGAAAAATACACCAAAACATGGTCTGGGGATCATTTTTGCTCGTATTTTTTGACCCTTTTGGAGTATGTTTTAATTCTTCGTCGAACAGCCCCCTGTAGGGGGACAGGCCCGACTGCAGGCGAGGCGCCCGACGGAGGACCGCACAGAGGCCGCGCAGGAGCGGAGGCGGCCCGGGCCGCCCCCCCCCCTTTCCCTATACGCGGCGGCGGGCGCGCGCCGAGGCCCTTCCGCGGGCGCGGGGCCTCCTCGTGGCGCGAGGCGAGCGGGCCTCGCACAGATTTGGCGGTGCGCACAGGGGGGAAGAGGAGGAGGAGGAGGAGGAGGAGGAGGAGGAGGAGGGAGGAGGAGGAGGAGAGAGGAGGAGGAGGAGGAGGAGGGAGGAGGAGAGGAGGAGGAGGAGGAGGAGGAGGAGGGGAGGGGAGGAGGAGAATAGGAGGAGGAGGAAGAGAGAGGAGGAGGAGGAGGAGGAGGAGGAGGAGGAGGAGGAGGTGGTGAAGGAGGGGGGGTGGAGGGAGAAGGAAGGGCTTCTTAGAAGGAGGCTGCTTCTTAGAAGGCGCCGGCATGACATCTATACAGAAGGCCCGCGCCTTCTGAGAAGCAGGGGCGCTTCCAAGAAGCCCTCCCCCCTCCCCCCCCCCCTTTGCGCGTGGCTGAGAGACAGCTGTCGTGCTGGGGGAGAGCGGCGGGGAAGATGCGGGGCGCGACTGCGCAAGGCGCACCTTCCACCCACGAGGCGAGATCGATGGTCCGACCACTCCTCCCAGCCCCGTCCCCCCAACCCGGCGCTCGTCCTCCTGAGCCTTCCTCCAGGACCAACTCTGCGGAACACCTCGGGGCCCGTTTCTCCCAGGACCAGCGTGCTCCATGGCGGCCTCCCCGCCACCCGCAGGGAGGGGGCCGGCGCCGGCGCAGAGGCAAGAACGCTCACGGATAGCTCAGAGCTGAAAAAGGCTTTGAGATCAGAAGCCGGCACCGCCAGGCCGCCTCGGAGCTCGTTCCGGCTTCCGCCTGGAATACCCGCAGCGGGCTGTGCGAGCCGGCAGCGTGTCCCTAAAGGCATTTTTGTCACTGCTTCTCAATACGTCTGCCGTGCAGATCTCCAGCTCCGTCGGAGCTCCTTCTAAGCGCTTGCAGGGCTCTTTCCAGAGGCTTTGGAAGGCATTTTGTGGCGCTCCGCTATCCGAGTTTTGGACTCCACAGGTGTGGTGCCTGCATGGCTTCCTGTTTGTTGCTCGCCCTCCTCGTGCTCCTTTCCGCGCTGCGCCAACGCCAGCCGTCGAGCAACCGCATCTTGCCACAACAGCAGACACGTAGGATACCAAGTCTTGATCCAAGACATCTCGGGGCACACTCTTCGTCGCGGCTCGAGCTTCCTGAGGTGCCCCAGGGCTTCTGCGGGCCGCCCCCCAGGGCCCTTGGGGGATAAAAGAAACGTCCGTGGGGCACCTGCTGGCTGGTCAGACTCTTCCGCGCGTGCCCGCTGCAGGAGATGGGAAGCGGCCCGACTCAGGCGGGGGGGCCTCACTTCGTGGCCCGATGAAGCGTGCGGCAGCAGGCAGAGCATGGGCGAAAAGTATGGCCCGGAGTCCTCGTTCTCCTCGCTTCCCTCCTCCGCTCTCTTGCCGGCGCCTCCCCTGCCCGGCGCCAGGGCCCCCCGCCTCCTGCCTGAACCCCGCGCTCCCGCCTCACTCGCACTCCTCCTGCTCCACGTCTTTGACGTTTTCCTCCTCATCCTCCGCTTCCCACTCTCCTTCGCCCTCAAGGACGGCGAATTCAGGCCACTGGGCATGGAATCTGTCTTCTGCCCGAACAAGAGGCCCCGGCAAAGCCTGCAGGCTTGGCACGGAATTTGTCCTCGTCCTCGGCATCCCGCCCTCCTTCGCCCTCGAGGGTGACCGCCCCTGCGCAGCCACAACTGGCCCGAAGGCTGGAGGGCAGGGGCACGAGGCGCCTAGCGCGCGCCAAGATGTCAGGGCGCCTGTGGTCCAAGCCACAGTCCGCACATCGATGAGACACACGCGTCGTTCATTTCTACTCGTGCTCGTTTCTGACTGCGCTCGTTTCTAACTGTTCCTGGCCCCCTAGTGGCCAGGAACAGGCCCAGGATAGAGCGATTAGAAATGAACGGATCTTGGCCCCCAACCCAAACAAATCAAAGAACCTTCGAATCATCAGAAATGGGCAGTGCGTGCTGCTATCACAGATCTAGAGATACATCCTTCATCCGCTCCTCGCTTCGCATGGTGCCTCGGGGCTCCGCGGCCCCATCGGGGGGCAATAAGCTGTCGCGGGGCACCCGTTGGTGGGCCAGCTTCTCCAGACAGCACGCAAAATGTACTCACACACACACACACACTCGAGCGATGCACAGGGCGCCTTGCTTCCAAGGCTCTTCCCTGCAACCGGTTTGGACCGTGCCTGGGACCCTCCCAGCGACCACCGGAGACGCCGCGGTGCCACGTGCTCCATGAGTGGGGTCGGTCACGGCCTTAGAGGCCTGTCGATCCAGGCCAGATCAATGACTCATGCCATCCTCCTCCTTTTACTTGTCCTACTCTCTCCTATTCCTCCTCTCTCCTCCTCTCTGCTCCTCTCTCCTCCTGTTCCTCCTGCTCCTTCTCCTCCTCCTCCTCCTCCTCCTCCTCCGGCTCCTCCTCCTCCTCCTCCTTCTCACTCCTTCCCTTTACACTTGCATCTCCCTCTCTCCTCTCTCTTCCTCTTCTTTCCTCTTTTCTTATCTCTCCTTTTCCTCCCCCACGTCCTCTCTCCTCCTCTCCTCCTCCTCCTCCTCCTCCTCCTCCTCCTCCTCCTCCTCCTCCTCCTCCTCCCTCTAGTCCTCCTCCTCCCTCTAGTCCTCCTCCCTGCTCCTCGTTCCTCCTGAGCCCTCCTCTCTCCAAACTCCTCTCTCGTCCTCTCCCCTCCTCTTCTCTTCTCCCTCCTCCCCCCTGAGCGGCCCGAGCTGCTCGGCAACAAGCGCGCGCCCCTCTCGAAAAAGCAGCGCTGCTTGCGCTCCAGGCCCTCCTTTTGCTCCACCCCTGCAGGGACAAGCGGGGTGCCGAACACGCCGCGTGCCGCAGGTGCGTTCATGTAGGATTAGGTCTGGCCTGTCCCCCTACAGAGGCATTTCGGAAAAAAAGATCTTCAAAAAAGAACCCCTAAAGAGTCGAAGAAATCATCAAGAAATGGTCCACATATTATGTTTGTTATAGCTATTTTTGAACACTCCTCCTGTAGAGGGACAGGCCCGACTCAAATGTAGGGGTCTCCCGCCCACGCGGCTGCCTGCGGCGCGCCGCATGTGCTGGCGCGGCCATGGGGTCCCGCCCACGGCGCGGCACTCCCGCCCATGTCTCGCGCAAACCTGGATCGCCCGACTTCGCGCAGCGCGCTGCGCGCTGCGCGACGCGCGGCGATGTCCGCGCCCTCGCGCCCTCGCGGCGCGCCCTTGGAGACGTGACTGCCTTCGCGCCCCCGCGGGTGACCTGGGCAGCCGCCCGACGCTGATGCTCAAAATGCGGCACTTACTCCCCGACCGCGAGGTCCCCGCCGTGGGCTGTGACATGGGCGCCGCCGGAGTCTCGGAGCCACCGCAGGGTCCCGCCCATGAGGATCCGACCACGGACTCGGGTGCCGCTGGCTTTACGATCCGGCCATCGGGTCTCATGTTGCTCCGTGATGCTTTGTGTTGTTGTGCTTCTCGTTGCATTGCACTGGAGCATACATTGCACCAATTCACTGTTTGGGGGCCGCGCTGGAATCATGCTTCGATGTTGTTCCGGGAGTCCAAGATGATGCTGGTGAAGGGGATCAGGGCATCCTGAGGTCGGCGCCATCGTCATCATGCAGTTGCCAATGCTGTTGCGCTTCCGCCGGCTGTTCTCACACTCCTCGGTAACGGCCTCGGAGGCAGCTTCCGATCCAGGCCTATGGAAGGCCTGGTGCTCTTGTCTTACACAGCTCCTTGGATCACGATCGAATGACAGCTCAGGACACCTCCGTTGACCGAGCGGCCGAGCCAGCGTGGAGAAGCTCGCTTTCATGTAAGTGAGGGCACCCGCGAGCGAGGGCAGCTGCGAGAGTAACTCGTCCATGAGAAGGTACCAGAACACCAGGAGGACGGAGGATGTGGAAAACGGCGAGCACATCTACTGGACCACCTGAGCATATCCACAACGTCCCGATCACCACGCATACCGTCCAGCTCGATAAAACGGCCCACGTACACGTGCATGCGTTTGTGATGGTACTCCAGATGTGGTCGCACTCAGGGGGTGCTGCATGGGTTGCCTCAGAAATTGGACGAGTCAGCCGAGTTTTCGCCTGGTGCCCGCCCGTGGGCGCCTCGTGCGTTGAGCGTATCAGCCGAAGTTTCCGCCTGGTGCCCGTCCGTAAGCCTCGTGGGCGCCACGTGCTCTGGGCGGATCGGCCGAGGGTTCGCCTGGTGTCCGCCGGTGGGCCCTTTTTTTTGCCTCGCGGACAGAAGGCGAACGGCGCGGCCGCCGGCGCCCCAGCACGGTGCCGACTTCATCGGGCACCTTTCGGGGATGGACAGACCCCCCTTTAGCAAAACGTGGTTTAGTGAAAACGACCTGAGGCCCAAACCTGGCGGGCGCAAGCCTGGAAAATGACGGCCCCGGCGCCCCCCTTTGACAAGCGAAAACGGACAATCCACCAATCGACGTGTCACTGTTGGGGGTTCTGTGCAGCTGCGCGATGCGGCGCGCACCCGAGGAAGCGAATCCGGCCTCGCTGCCCCCGCCGGTGGGCGCACCGTGGACGCCTCTTCGGCGCCCCCGGGGGCCTGGGCGGGCCCGCCGAGGCTCTCCGCCCGGTGCCCGCCCGTGGGCACCTCGCGCGCGGGGCCGACGCACAGCTTATTACAGCACGCGGAGCTGGCTTGACAGCCTGCACGCGAGCTGGCACCACCTACAGGCGGCCTTGATTGGACAGGACACGCGAGAGGACACAGGACCCTCCCGAGGGCCACATCGCCACAGGAACGTAGCAGGCGTTGGTCGCGAGACGCAGGACACAGAGGGACCCTTGATCTGGCAGGGTCGAGCAACTCATCCGGGCCGACTGTAGTTTGCATCACCTGGCGTGCACCACAACGTGCCCGTTTGCGCCTCGCGGCCGCCATCTGTCAGTGCAGTTGTTTTCAGCAAAGACCGCGCGGCAGTCCAACTGCGGGTGCGTCCCAGGGCCCTAGGACTAGGGCCAAAACAGCGGCGGGCAGCGTGCATGCCACAAAACAAGACAAGCGTGTACAACATACACACATGGTGGCACGGGCGGCAGAGGGGCAGGGGAGTGCACTCTTCACACTGGGTGAGTACAATGCTGCCCCGATGCCGCTCCCTCTGAAAGGGCAACGCTGCACGCAATTATAATGTATATCAGCCCACGGGCCGAAACACCTCAAGCAGATGCGGCCTGAGGCTCGAAATATAAATATGAATGTCTAGATTCACCAATCCAGACTGTCAACTCAAAAGATATGCATGAGACACCTCAAGCAAGGTGCGGCCTGAGGCTCAAAATATAAATACAAGAATATGAATATCTGGATACACTACTCCAGACGATCAACTCAAAAGATATGCGTACATCACCGTAGCCCTCACTAGGTCCATCAGCAGCTGCAATCAGGACCTCACGGGCTCGCAGGCCCTGGAACGGCGACCCGACGCTGGGCCTTCCGCTCCTTGGCTCGCTCACGCTGTCCGCGGCGCAGCCGCAGACGGTGTGCCTCCTCATCCTCTTGCTCAGCAGTAGGCACCATGCTGAACAGGCCGTGGCGGAGGAACTGCGATAGTACCTCGTTAGGCTGCACGGCTTTTGTCAACACATCCGCTAGCATGTGGCTATTAGGCAGCCACTTGAACTTGATGGCCTCCTGCTCTATCAAATCCTTGGCCACCAGCAAGTCAATGAGGGTCTGCCGAGACACCGGCATCGACCCGATCTTGGACGTGTGATCGTAGAGCGACTTCGCATCCGTCACGAGCGCCCCTGGAACCTTCAGCGCCAGCCTCCAGTCCCCTTGCAAGGGCGGCTCCCCGTACAAGATTGCCTCAATCAGCAGCCTGAGGTAAAGCTGCCGATCCAAAGCCACGGACATAGCCGCAGATTCTGCGGCCATCGTAGATCCAACAACTCGTGTAATAGTACTGCTCTGAAACTCCACTAGACAGCATACAGTTAGCTCCTTCAAAACTCGGGTGTCCGTAATCATACTCATAAACCCCATCTGGCTCTTACAGCCGGGTTCCTTCGCAAACGAAGCGTCCATAAGCGTGAGCACCTGCAAGTGCTCGATGTCCACGCGGCGGATCCGGAGAGTCGCAAGACCTCTCTTGTCGTAGTCCTGAAGCCGGTCGATGATGTCATTGAGCACTCGCAGGCGCAGCAACCTCCGACCTTTCGGATCCTTCTGTGCGAGCGCCGAGACACTATACGCGAGTTGTGGCACCACGCGTGCGACAGGCCACCGCACCTTCTGGAGCAAGCTCCGGTAGTCGTGGTGCTCCTCGGGAGTCATCTCCCGCTCCTCGTTGTCACCCCTTGCAAGGGGGTGCTTCGTCAGCTTGCCGATGTACTCGCGCATGCTGATCTCGATGTGATCGGGGTGGCGCCACCACTCCTCACCGAGATAGGCGACTGCCTCCTTGTCGTTGCCCTTCTTCCAGTGCTTGATGTTGAAACGACTGTTGATGTTCGCCTTCACCTCCTGGTACTGGGGATCGTGTGGGTCTCCAAACAGCATGCCGTCATCGACGTGCAAGGTCAACATAGCGATCAACTTGTCGTTCATTCGATAGACGAAGACAGCTCGAGCACAGCGCAGCTCCACGAAACCGACCTCGTCCGTCAACACCTGGCGGGCTCGGAGATACCACAACCGAGGCGCCTCAGTCAGACCGTACGCCCCTTTCAGCAAGCGAAGCAACGCATAAGGCCGCACGGCTGGCCATCCAGCACCGTCGACGGCTGGAAGCCCGTCCTTAGGAGCCCTCACATACAGCTCCCGTTCCAGCTTCAGCCCGGACAGGAACGCAGTCGCTACGTCGAAACACTCGAATGTCCAATCCATCGCCATTGTGATAGACGCACACACCAGCACAGCCAAAGGGGAAGTAGTAGGCGAATCCGTCCTGAATAGACCAAGCTGCGGATCGAGATGGCCAGGGATGATCAAGCGAGACTTCGCCTCCAGCTCCGGCCCTCGTCCCCGGTTCGTGCGAACCGAACGCATGGGCACCGAGATGATCTTGTCCTTCGGGATGCTCTTCTCCTCCTCCTCGGTGACCAGCTCGACCGTGTTGTTGGCGATCCATTGCCGCCACTCGGCGGCATCGGCCTCGTCGAACTTAGCCTTCTCGTGCTGGTTGAAGCGACGTGGGTCTAGCTCCTTCGCGTTCTGCTTCATCACGAGTGCGAACACGTCGTGCTCGTACCGGGCCTCCTGCAGCCATGCGTCATACACAGATGACACGTTGATCCATTCTTCGTAAGTCATCGGCTGTCGTACAAGACCCTCCGGAGTGTCCAAATAGTACACCCCTTGTGCATGAGCGTCCGGCTTGTCGTGGTAGAAAAGCGTGAGACCAACCCAGCTGTCCTCCGTGCGCTCGTTGTTACGGTTCGCGCCGTCGTCCTTGTAGGCACACTGGCCCGTGGCGGAGAGCATCACCGAGAGGCGATTGCACTCCCGGTGGCGGTCGTGATCGTAGAGTCTCCGTCGTGGCTCTCGGTGTACACGTACTCCTCGTACGACCTTCTGAACGAGCGTGGAGACACCATCCAAGGCGTTCTGGTCGAACCACTCCTGAGGTCCCGAGTGCACAACGGCGTTCATGGCCACTTCGCGGAGGGCCGGCAAACCACTCGTAGGAGCAGCCTGCAGACGCGTCTTCTTGATGCAAATCGGCACGTCATCTACCAGGAACTTCCGCTTTCGCTCCAGCTCGAAATCGTCTCTGGGAATCGGCGGCACCGAGGGGCCGCCAGAGCCCGATGCTCCCGGAGAAGCCTTCGGGTACATCTCAGAGGATATCCGCCCTGGAGGGGAACGAGAACGCCCCCTCTTCGGAGGGGGAAGCTGCGGCAGCTGCTGCTGCTCAGGCGGCTCCTCCTCCTTGGCCTGTGCCTCAATGGCGTCCAGGGCCCTCAGGTCCACACGAGGCTGCCTGGGCCCCTCGAGCTCCCCATGTCGGCCACGCTCCTTCTTCAAGAACGTCTTCTTCACCTTCTGAACCTTCACCTTGGGCGTGACGTCCACGATGTCGTGGTAAGCGCGGTCATCTCGCTGCTGCGTCAATCGCGCGTCCGTCTGGATGGACTCCGCAGCTGCGGCCTCCTGGGAGGAGGCGTGCCGGAGCTGCTCACGAGCAACAAGTAGCACGTGACCACGCCAGGATACGTAGTAACGGCTGTTGGACTCCTTCGCGATCACAGTCGCAGGACCCCGCCATCTTTCAGGATCTTGCCGACGACGTCCCTTGAACGGATTCGGTGCCCAGAAATACACCCTCGATCCTGGGCGCAGATCACCGACGACCGTCGGCGCCTGTCGTAGCAGCGCCCTCCGCACCTTGTCCGTCGCGTCGCGCTCCAGCAACATCATCTTTGCTGCGGTGCGGATTTGGGACGAACGCCAAGCTATGCCCTTGGCGCCGAGGACCGACATGAGAACCTCATCGTCGTCCCTGTTAGTCACCTCCGTAAAGTTCAAGATCCGCCCGAAGACAGCCTGCTCCGGGGTCAATCCATTGCGGCTGATCGTCGAGTTCTTCGCATAGATGATGGCAGCCAGGGCCACAGTAGACATCGACTTGCCCTGGACGTGGAACTCGCGCACCACCTTACCCCAGATAGTGCCGAGCAATCCTCCGTGGCGCTCGGCCAGGCCATGCTGCCATGCTGCATGAGCTCCCGTCGTCTTCGTATTGATGCCGAACTGCTCCATCAACGCGTTGAAGTAGCCCTCGAACTCGCCGCCCTGATCGATCACGATGTTTTCTGGCACGCCGTAATGCTTGAACCACTCGTTCATGATCTGGCGTGCTACGTGCTTGGCCGTCCTATTCTTGAGAAGGCAGGCGCAGTGCCATCCCGTACCAGCATCCACCATGCTGAGGACCACCAGCTGCTCCTTGGCCGCGTCCCGTATGTACTTCACGTCGATCACAAGCGTCACATTGAAGCCGAATGGTCGCACATCCGCCGTCCCTTGCACCGGACGGGGCGGCGCCTCCGACTCAGCACAAGTCGGACACTGCCAATGCTTCGCGTATGCCACCGCGTTGGGTGTTGCACCGCCGAGACGCAGCATCTTGATGAACGTCGGTCGGCTGGGGTGTCCAAGACCGCGATGGGCCTTGCGCACAGCACGTCGCGTACTTCGCGGAATCTTCATCATGATGTCCTGCCGCACCACCTCTGGAAGCTCCATTTCTGACCAGGAGGCTGCAACCTCATCCTCCTCCGCAGGGTGCTGCATGGACTCCTCCTTCACCGTCTTCTGCAGTGCCTCGCGAATCTCTGCTCGAACCTCCTGCGGTGTTTTGCCCCACTCAGGTCTCTCCGAAACGTCCCTGGGAACCTCTTCATGACCATGCTCCGCGGGCTCGGGTCCATAACTCCTGGGCTCCTCCGTGGGGTCAGGGAGTTGTGCTGCAGGAGAACTCGAGTTCTCGAACTGCCAGGCCAAATGATCCGCGGCACCGCACATCACAGCCGTGCCGAACTCCTCTGCGCAGCTCCCGCGCACGGCCGTGCAAACCCCAGGGTTCGCCAACACTCTCGTGGTGTCCTTGAGGCAGATTGCGTCCTCGAATGCTGGGTTCGACTTCGTTGCACTCACGGGTGGCTGGCTCCAGATTGTCGATTGCGCGTGGTCCATTACCATGGCTGCGCGTCCCCTTGCAGCTTGCCACTGCATCACCTCGTCCGTGAACGAGAGCAACATGCGGTACTCGGTCCGCTCTCGGCGTTGCCGGCGCACTCGCATAGGCCTTCGCTGGTCGACACTCTGCATCCGACTCCATGCCGTAGGAGGTGGGGACAAAGCCACGAAGTCTGGGTCAACTGCGACCAGGTACGCCCGTGCCTCGTTCCTGCCCTGGACCGTCAGGAGGTCGAACTCTGGCGCTGCGATGGGCTGGTGGGCGCCCCATCCCATGCTCGCCGCCAGGATCGTGAGTTGGCAAGCCCATGCGAAGACCTCTACGATCCTCCAGGGCCCCGGCCGCCGCCGGGTCTCCTTCTGAAAGGGCAGTGCACGTTCCACCTGGTAGTACCTGAGGGCGTCCTGCCCCTGCTGATCAGCCCGAAGCTTCCTGTTCGCCATTTCCTCGGTCATCAGAACCTCCAGCTACTTCAGGTTGCTCCGGACGTGCCTGCGAGCACCTTTCGTCATGAAAACCTCGTTGTCCGCGTTCTCCATGAAGACCTCCTCGTCACTCGATGCCGTCTCCGCGGACTCTGGGTCGCTGGTGTGATAATGGGATGTGCTCAGCTCTGAGTCGCCTGCGACCTGGCCGTCGTTGCTGTCAGAATCGTGCGAGTCCTCCTCCTCGACGGTCTCAGCGACGCTGCGCTCATCCTTCTCCTCGTGACTCGCAGTTCCGCTGAACATCTCGTCTGCGAGCTCGTCCTGCTCCTCAGACTGTCCGACGGGGAAGGCACTCGTGACCGGTGCCGGGAAAGACGCGCACGGATGCCCGGACGCAGCCGGGACCAACGGCTTGGCCACACCATTCGCCGTGAAAGTACCGCTCCTGAAGCTGATTGCTGCGTCCCACTCTGCCATCTCATCAGGGCCGATGAGACCTGGCACCTCGGCATCGACCTCGGAGATCACAACCTCGCCCTGCGTACCGTTGATGCCGACTGTGTAGCACCACGCACGCTCTGACAAGAGCGGCACGCCTGGGCCGAACTTGAAGTACTCGCGCTGATTGATGCTGTGGTACGGCACGCCCATGGCATCCAAAGTCTTCTGCAGCTCGACATGCCACGGACGTCCACCGACAGCCCGCTTGCAGCCCGTGTCAATCATAGCCAGCCCCGCGGGCAAGACAACAAGCATGACGGACTGCTCATCTACCACCTTGCGGGGGCACTCCTCTCGGGTGGTGACCATGTGGGCCGCAGATCCCCCTTTTGCTGCCCAAGGGTCTGCGCCCTTTGCTGCCCAGGGGTCCGCGCCCCCTTTGACGGCAACGTCCTCCCCAGTCGGAGCGGCAGACGTTAGTCCTGGCACAGCTCCGTCTGGGGTGTTCTTGGAAGGTTCCCCTTCATCCTTCTTGGGCTTCTCCAGCGTGTAATGAATCACCGACTTCAGCGAACACTTCTTGCACTTCGCGAAGATCACGGTGCCGTTTGACTGCCACTTCAACTCGCCCACAGGATGAACACACTCAGCCTGCTGCTGCATAAGCTCTGGGTCGAACTTCGCCTTCGGGCCTGGAACCAGCCTCTCGCCGTCGAACTGCGAGTCGTACATGGCTCGATGCATCTGCTGCTTCTCCAGGTCACTCTGCGTGGCACCGACACTCATGACGTAGCTCCGTCCAGAGGCGGTGACTACACGCGGGACTCCAGATGCAGCTGGAGATGCCGTCGCAGCGGCAGGGGCACCTGAGCTCGCGGCTCCTGGAGGCGCTGGAAGGTGGACACGTCGTCGTATTGCCTCCATGTTCTTCCACACGCTTCCGACTCCCTGCTGCTCAGGAGATGTAGGCAGGCTACGCCCTGGCGGAGGTGCCTGCTCACGTCGCTTCTGTAGGCCGTCGTAGACCTCGCCTGGGTTCAATCGGGCGTGCATCTCCATCCCCTGTTTCTCTATCAGCGCGAGGCGATCCAACAACTCAGCTTTATCACGCTGCAAAACTTCCAGTCGCTTCTTTTCCTCGCTCTTTCTCACTTCCTCGGAGGCTCCTGCCATGACCCAGTCCTCTTCCTTAGGGACAGCGGCGGCCTCCCCAGTCGGAGCGGCAGACGTTAGTCCAGGCACAGCTCCGCCTGGGGATTCTTTGGTCTTCGATGCTCCCTTCGCCGACGCCTCCACCACGTATACAGGATGGGCCCTCGCAGGGCCGCTGGATAAGGAGAAATCTGGCTTCTCGCAGCGGCGCGTGTAGAGATTGAGGCGCACGATGCGGTCGTTCTTAGTGATGAAGTGGATGGTTGCCGGCGGCGCCAGGTAATCCCTGAAGATATCCTGACGCGGATACCAGCTGCAGAAGATCTCGTCCATCTCCTCTGGCGTGAACGGCACCTCCTTATCCTCGCGCCGCTGGTCGTTGTCGTCCTCGGTGGCCTCAGGATCCTCGCTGGCCTCGTCCTCGTTCTTCACTTCCTTGCTGCTTCTTGCCTTCTTTCTCTCTTTCTTCTCTTCTTTGCTGCTCCTCGCCTTCTTCTTCTTCTTCTCTTTCTTTTCTTCCTTTTCTTCCTTCTCACCGCGGTCTTCTGGTGGACTCCGCTTCTCTTTCTTCACGCCGCGGCCTTCTGGTGTACTCCGCGACCTTGAACGCGAGGAAGCCTCCGCCTCGGGCGGAGGAGGAGCACGAGGCTCGCGAAGAACAGCTCCCTGATCACGCTGGCGGTCGCCACGACGATCTCGATGATGATCTTCACGCTGCTTGGTGTCACGACTCCCGCCTTCGCCGCGCCGATCGTCACGGGGCTTGGAATCACGATTGCCGCCCATCACGATCTTGAACATAGTTGCCGTGATCTCGTCGAGATCCACCTCAGCCGCCGTGCAAGGCCTCGATGTGGTCAGCTGCAGGCGCACGAGCCGACCCTGGACGAAGTCGAGGCTCTCGAAGCGGCCTTGCTTGAAGAAGATAGGCTTCTTGTTCGTCACGCGCTCCACGATGTGATGGACCGTGGCAAGGTCAGGAAACTCCAACTCCACGCTGTGCCCCTTTGCGTGGGTGTTGGCCAGAATGCGATGGCAACGCACGACAGCATCCTCGTCCTCCTGATCCTCCCCGCGCCTGGCACGGGCGCGCGCGCGTTCATCGCTGCTCTGCGCGGGCCCTGGGCCATCGTCGGCGTCCCGGCGTAGGCTCGGCGCAGGCGTGCTCTTGGGCCTGGGGTGCATAATGATCCGCTCTGGCGCGTCCGCTCGACCCTCCACTGGATGCCCCTGGGCAGGCACCGACTGGGGAGCACGGCGCCATGGAGCGCGACCACGACGCTCCTCGGCGCTGCCTGCCATACCAACCCAGTGGACGATCGGTCCATGCACCTGCCTAGGCGCCGGCGGCTTCACAGAGCTCCACTGGTTGGGCGACGCTGGCTGGCCATTCTTAGGCCCGATCTTGTTGCACGGCTCGCGCTCGCCACTCTTCACCTTGGGGCGCTCTGGGTCGCCACGCCAGTGGCCAGGCTGATCGCAGTCAGCACACCGGCTGTTAGCCTTGCGCTGGTCTGTCGGCTTTCGACCAGCCTGGAAGGAGCCGCTGGCGTTGATCTTCTTAGGGCCCCGCTGCCGAGGAGCAACGAATCCGCGCTTCTGACGCTGTGCCGCCGTCTTCTGCTTGGCCCTCCAGCCGGCCAAGAACGCTTCCTGAAGATCCTCCGGTGCCTCGTACTCCTCGTCATCTGGCCCGTCGTTGTCCGACGCCAGCTCCTCTTCGACCTCGGCGCCGTCCTCGAAGATCCCCTCGCCAGCTCCGGGGTCTCCATCGTCCTGTTCATCTGCTTCATCTTCGTCGTGCTGCGCCTCCTCCAGGTCGCCGTGGTGTTCATCGTAGTCGTCGCCGTTCTCTACCTCGTGCACGTGCTGGCCAGAGCGTCCTCGCAGCACGCACGGCCTACGAGCCATGGGAGGGTGCAGATAGCGACCGCCCGAACTCCCAGAGGAGCGCCCGTGCTCACGCTGCGCCGCAAACGGCGAGCGGCGAGGGAGCACTGAGCGCTTCTCGGTGTCGTGCACCTTCGAGTAGGCTGCCTTCAGCACGACCTCCATCCGCTTCGAGTCGTAGATGCCGCCACAGTTGAAGAGCACCTGCGCTCGCTCCTTCTGCGACAGTCCAGTGCCACGAAGCATCTTGCTCGCCAACGCGCGATCGCTGATCGCTGAAGTCGGATCCTCGAGCTGCAACTCCATGCGCTTCTTGCGCAAGTACGTGGTCCAATCCACGATCGGCTGCCCAGCTCGACGGTGTGCTCGCTCCCACTCCTGATGCACCTGATCGAGGCGCTCGTGATCCATCTTCTCGAAGGCGTCGTCGTAGATAGCAAAGATGGTCTCGAGCGTCTCCTCGCGTCGGAGGTCCGACGCGTCAAGCACCTCGATGAGCTCTTTGGCTCGACCTGTCACTTGACTGTAGATGATCAGGCCCAGCTCCACATCTGAGAGCTGGTTGAGGTTGCGAATGACTTCGACCTCCTTGCGCCACTCTCGGTACTTCTTAGTACTCGTACCGACTGCACCATCGAACTCTGGGGGCCTCACCTGCGACAGCAGTAGACGTGCCCGTCTGGGACCGCCGTCGCCACCACGATCCCGATGCAAGGCCAGGATATCCCGCTGGGTCTCGGCCATCACGCGCAGGACCGCATGCAGGTCCGGGGGACCTGTGCCTGCGGAGGACGCAGCCTCCACTTCTGAGCCGTCTTGGCTGGCGGCCATGGCGGCCCACGCGGGTGGTCACAACCACCGAAGCAGAGCACGCAGTGCGTCCGCTGGAGCTTACTAGCTCCGCTACCAATGTCAGTGCAGTTGTTTTCAGCAAAAACCGCGCGGCAGTCCAACTGCGGGTGCGTCCCAGGGCCCTAGGACTAGGGCCAAAACAGCGGCGGGCAGCGTGCATGCCACAAAACAAGACAAGCGTGTACAACATACACACATGGTGGCACGGGCGGCAGAGGGGCAGGGGAGTGCACTCTTCACACCATCGTGCTTTTGGGTGGGTCAGCCGAGGCGTCGCGTGGTGTCGCCTCGTGCGCTGAGTGGGTCTGCAAGATGCCGAGTGGTGCCCGCCCGTTGGCGCCCTGGAAGGGGGCCCGTGCGCTGGGTGCAACGGCCGAGGTATACTTTGGGGTCGGCTCTGGCAAACATGCATTTTCACATGGCACGCCTGTTCATACCTCAACACATACATATACACATGTCTATCAGTCGCGCTTCATATGTATATGTGTATACATACATGTACGCATGTATGTATATCAATGTATATATATGTGTGTATATATATATATATATATATATATATATGTATTCCCCTTCCTATATTTTTATAAGCCCGGGCGGGGGGAAAACCCATCCCCCCCGCCCCCAAACCGGACTCCCAGGACCTGGGGCGTTGGGGCCTTCCGGACGGGCCTCGAAGCGGCCACCGGGCCTCGCAAGGCGTTTTGCCAAGCCTTCCCAGCACACTTAGGGCGATCAGGGGTATCATCGGAGACGCCCCAGAGACCCCCAAGACAGCACAAGAGCGCTCCAAGAGTGACCGACGTGACCTCAAGATGGCCCAAGAGGCCTCCAGGACGGCCCCAAAGAGGCCTCCAAGAGCACTCCCAAGAAGGCCCCCCGAGGCAAAAATCATTGATTTTCTATGCGTTTTGGTGAATTTTGGGGTTCTCCTCTTTTCAGCTTCCCGACGCTCCAAGACGGCGGTCTTCTGGGCGTCCGAAGCCGCCTGGGAAGCTCCCAAATCGCCCCACAACCATCCGAAAGGGCTTCCAGGCAGCCCAAGAGAGCCCCAAAACGGCACAACACGGGTCCAAGATGGCCCTCAGAAAGCCCCATGGCGGCCCAAAATGGCCCAAAGACACCCTCCGAAGAATTCCAAATCGTGATCCAGTCGTTCAGGGAGACGGCGGTTGGAGGCAGGGTGGCCCGAGGAAACCCCCGGAGGCCCCCAGAATGCGCCCAGGAGGCCTCCAGAAGGCCTTAAGAAAACCCGAAACAACTTGTGTGAGCCCCCTAGAGGCTCTCCAAGGAGGAGCCTCCGCAAAAAAGAGCTGAGCAGGATGGGGAGAATGCGCAGTGTACGGCGAAAACAAGGAACAATAAGCATGGAGGAAGGATAACGAATGACATCATTATAGCGGCGATGCCGGAAAAGGCAACCAGGAATTATCGCTAATTTGTCGGCTTGACCTTCCTGCCATTCCGCCTGCATACCAAACTTCAAGGACCAAGGTGCATGGCGCGAAGCGCCACTGCAGTCTTGTATATATATATATACATATATATATATATATATCCACACACACCCTGATCTCTTTCAGGCCAGCATCTCGACAAGCGTCCTTTCGCAAGCGTTGGCCTTCCTCGAGCTGCAGCAGCCCTGCGCGACCACGGGGGTCGTGCAACCAGGGGAACCATAGCTGCATCTCCAGCGCCTTTTCATAAGCTCGTCACACCAATGGAAGCGATTCACACCGACGGCCTGACACGATACAGGGAGTGGACCGACAGGCACACAACTGATATCTACAACGCCTGATCTTTTTTGAGGCAAGCCTTGGCCAACCTCGAACTGCAGCAGCCGTGCGCGACCAAGGGGGTCCCGCGGCCAGGGGAATCACAGCGACCTTTCCAACGCCTGTCACAAGCCTTTTGCAATTCTTAAGGGTGGGCGGGCTGGGTTGAGCTATAACCCAACATAACAAATCACATCGACGGCCTGACACGATATAGGGGGTGGACAGACAGGCGCGCGACTGGAATCCACAACGCCCCATCTCTTTCATGCCAGCATCTCGGCCGTGTGTGTTCGCAGGCGTTGACCAACCTCGAGATGCAGCAGCCGTGCGCGACCAAGGGGGTCACACTGGCCTTCGGGCCGCCACTCGCAACAAGGCTCTGTGAACCGATGCCACTCAGGATTCTCGATCAGCCTTTGCCGGGGTCTTCCGGGGCTCTCTTGGGCCACACCTGGGCCGTCCTCGGGCTCCCGCAGCCAGGGCAGGATGGTCGGGCCTCCAGCTGTGTCGGAACGCGTCGTCGACGTGAAAGGGGAGATCAGAGCACAAGCAGGGCTGGATGCGCAGTAGCAGCAGCAGCAGCAGCAGCAGCAGCAGCAGCAGCAGCAGCAGCAGCAGCAGCCGGGCATGCACAGATCGGGGCCTCCTGAGGTCGCCACAGCGACCATCGCCCCTTTCAGCCTCGAGATGCTGGTCCGCACGGGGGCCCGGTACTCGCGCTCGTCGGAGTTCCTTCGCGGGCTGGGCGACTGCCGCCTCCGCGGGTCGCGCGCCAAACCCTCCGGCCCACCAACGAGGAGGAGCGGGGGAGGAGAAGGCAGGGGGGTGCCGGGCCCTGCGGGGGGCCCTGACAGAGAAGGTTCCAGGATGCTCTTGGTTGGTGCCCGCAAGACTCCTCAAGGACGTTCGAGGAAGGGGGGGGCATGACCAGGTAGAGGAAGAGGAATAATGGGAGGACGAGAGGGAGGAAGGAGGAGAAGGAGGAGGAGGAGAAGAAGGAAGGAGGAAGAGGAGAAGGAGATGGCAAAGGGCATGAGACACGGGAGGAGCAGGAGGATGACACAGAGGACGGCGACATCCTTCCCTGCCCATCGGGAGCGGAACTGGGAAGCATGGTCGAGAGACAGCTGGAGCAGGTCGGGCAAAGTCGGGTCGGACGAAAGGGGGAGAGCACACGTTTAAAAGGACGGCCCTTCAAGAGCACGGCGGCTGGACCGGAGCCAGGGGTGCACTGTGGATCCCTGTGTGAGTCACGAACGTGAAAGCATGGGATGCCTTGGGAGGGGTAGCAAATGAGGGACTCGCGAAGCAGCTCACGCAGCTGACTTTCTTGACGCCTCCGGGCACCGGAGGCATCAAACGTGCCAAGAACGCGCCAGGCGGCGGGCCAGAACTAGCTGCCCCCTTCACTTGTCGAAGCTTGAGCAGGTAGCAGGAGGGGGGAAGGCTTCTTAGAAGGAGGCTGCGTCCTAGAAGGCGCGGGCTTTGCATCTGCAGAGAAGGCCCGCGCCTTCTAAGACGCAGGGATGCTCCTAAGAAACCTTCCCCCCTCCCCCTGCCCCCCTCTGCGCGTGGCTGACCCGCCTGCCCTGTCCCCGCCTTCCGTCCGACACGACGACGCAGCGACGCAGCACCGGCCAGGAGCCTTCGCAGCGTGAGTCGCGGCCACGGCCCCTGCGGCGCGCTGCGCCCTGCAATCACTGCTGGCGCGTCGCCGCTCTCCGTTCCGTGGGCCAGGAGGCTGGGAGAAGCTGGGAAGTGGACGCCTGGGGCCCGGGACGTGCTCGGGGTGTCGCGCCGAAGCGTGGCGGACCGCCAGGCACGCAGAAGCTCCTGACCGTGCGTGGAACCGTCGGGTGACGCTGTCTGCCCTCCCCTCTGGTCGTCGGGGGGTGCGGCTGGCGCTGGAGAGATGGCGTGCAGCTCTCGATCTGCGAGAGAGGCACGCTGTCCCTGTGAGGCGATCCCACCGCGAGGGCCCCTTGTGTGCGCGCCATCCCCCGTCCAGAGCTTCTTCGGCGCATGCTGTCCCCAAGGCGGAGGATAGCGTGTCATAAGCGGGCCAGCGGCCCCACATCGCACGGTACAGTTCCAACGCCAGCCGCACTACCTACCCCCCCCTCCTCCTGCTCCTCCTCCTCCTCCTCCTCCTCCTCCTCCTGCTCCTCCTCCTCCTCCTCCTCCTCCTCCTCCTCCTCCTCCTCCTCCTCCTACCCCCCCCTCATGCCCAGCCATCCACGCCGCAGGCGAACCAGCGTGCGGCGATCACTCACCACTCCCGTGTGCCACCCGTGGCCATCCAAGGCTACATCCAGCTATCACTCATCATTCCAACGCCCAATTCGTCGCGTCGACCGTCGGGGCAGAGGCAGCGCCCCACAGGTAATTACCACGCAAGGTGTGTGTGTGTGTGTGTGTGCATGTGTGTGTGTGTGCGAGTGTGTGGATTTGTGTGCGTGTGTGTGTGTGTGTGTGTGTGCGTGTGTGCATGTGTGTGCGAGTGTGTGGGTTTGTGTGCGTGCGGCTTCTGAGGGGCCGGCCGCGCGCGCTTTGAGTTCCCTCTGACCAACTGCTTCCGCCTCGTCGCCTCGCGCGAAGCCACGGTCGCCCACACATTTTTTGGTCGGCGGGTCGAGAGCGGGCCTCTTCCGGTTAAGAGCTAGGCGGGGCGCGCAAAGCACTAATTGGGGAGACAAGACGATCGCCCACACATCTGTATGCGTGTTCCCTGTCCCCCGCCGGTCCCCTCGCGGCTGCCCCCCGTGAGTGTCGCTGCCGATCCCATCTGGGCGGATGCAGCGCCTCCCCGCTGCGTGAGCTGGGCAAGCGCGCGGATCTCTCCTGCACCGCAACGCCGTGCGCGTGGCCGCTGATGAGTCCTTCTTGCGTGGTGCTGCATACGCATGCTTCGGCGGCGCCGCCTCGCCCCGGCGCCGTCCCGCCCTTTCTTTCTCCAGCCAGCCTGTCCGGACTGATGCGGATCTGCTCGCCACCCCCGTCCTGGTCAGGCGCTGTCTTCTCAGAGCGTGAATTACCTCCCCCGCTTTCGCTTCCAGGCAAAACCAAGCCATACCACGCGCCTCCTCGTCAAGCGGCCTGACCAGTACAGGCCGCAATTTGGCACCGTTTGGTATCCCTTGGAAGCGAGGGTGGTCAAAAGCGAGGGAGGTTTGTTTTCCCCCGATCTTCACCCGACCGGCGGATCGCCAGAGACGGCCTCACCGACCGCCTCATCCTGGCGGCCTTCGCACTGCCAGGCTCCGACCGCCACTCCACCCGCCGTGTGGCGCGGCCCCCCTTCACTCGGCCGGCGGATCGCCAGAGGCCTCCACGAGAGGATCGCCGGCCATCGGCCTCGGCGCGCCGCCTCACCCCAGGGCGCCCTGCTGCACTCCCCCGCCCCCCAGCGTCGCATTGCCGCGCTGCCGGTCCGCTCTTCAGCCGCAGCTTGCTGCCGCCTGGGCAGCTGTGGATGTGGCCGCTGCCAGGCCGCGCCACTGTGCCACGCGGCCGGCGGATCGCCGCAGACGGCCTCACCGTGAGGATCGTCGGCCGTCCTTTCGTCCACGCCGCCTCACCCCAGCGCCTCTCCTCCCCGCCGACCCCCGTTTGCACTCGGCCGGCGGATCGCCGGAGACGGCCTCATCGAGAGAGTCGCTGGCCGCGGGCCTCGGCCCGGCGCCTCACCCCGGCGCACCCTTCTGCCCCCGCTTGGCGCTGCCGCGCTGGCGGCGCGTTCTCCATCCAGGGCTTGTGGCCGCCTGAGCAGTTGTGGAGCTGGCCGCTGCCCCAGGCCGCGCCGCTGCCCCACACGGCCACCAGATCGCCAGTGACGGCATCACCGCCCCCCACTTTGCAGCCGCCCGCCGCCCACTCGGCGCCCGACTGCACCTTTGCTGCGCCGCCTCGCCCTGGCCAGACCCGCCAATCCGCACCTGCGCCTCTCGCCTGCTGGCCCGGCTGGCCCTGCGCCTCTCGCCTGGGTTGCGACCACTAGGCTCGCCACGTGCCCGTGCGGTACTCGAGGCCCCCTTGCTGGGCCTTGCGCCGACGCTTTGGGGCCTCCGCCCGCGCTGGCCCTCGGGAGGCCGCGGTCCTGCAGAGCCCGCCCGCTGCCGAGCGGCCGCCCGCTTGGCGGTGGCTGCCCCGCCCCTGCCCGCGCCGCTGCCTGGCGCCACCCGCTTGGCGACGCTGCTCCGCCCTCGCCGCTGCTGCCCCGCCGCCGGCCCGCCGATTCCGCGGCTCTGCTGCCTGCCTGGCCCCGCCACTGCCCCGCGAGGGCCCGGTGGGCCCACTTCCTTTCTTGTACTGGCGCGCGCAAAGACGCGCCAATGGTGACCTTCGGACGGCTTGAGGCTCGCCTGCCCAGCCGCGACGCGAAAAAAGTGTGTTAGTGTGTGTGTGTGTGTGTGTTCGTGTATGTTTGTGTGTCTGTGTTTGTGCGTGTCGGCGTGCGGCGTGATCTGGGCCTGCCCGCTCGACCTGCACTGCGCCGCGCCGCTGCGCGCGCGCGTCCGCGACGCCAGAAAGGTGTGTGTGTGTGTGTGTGTGTGTGTAAGTGGGTGGGTGGGTGGGTGGGTGGGTGGGTGGGTGGGTGGGTGGGTGGGTGTAAGTGTGTGTAAGTGTGTGTGTGTGCGTGTGTGTAAGTGTGTGTGTGTGTGTATGTGTAAGTGTGTGTGTGTGTGTGTGTGTGTGTGTGGGTGGGTGGGTGGGTGTGTGGCCACGGCCGGCCTGGAAGAGATCTTTTTGAAGGCCGATTTTTTGACGGCCGGGGGCGCCGAAGAAGCCTTTGCAGGCCGAAACGGGGGAAACAACTCCTCCCCCCCGCCTCGTCGGAAACTATATGTGTATATATATACATATATATATATATATACATATTTACATACATATGTGTGTATACACATATGCCGTGGCTCCCAGGACACCTTCTGCAACGAATTGTGTTCCGCGGCTCATCCAGCCTTCCACACGGGGGCCCCCAAGGCAAGAGGCATATCGGTCAAAAGAATTATGTTTCAAAAGCCTCTTTGGAATCTCAATCAAGAGCCTTGTTCTTCATAGCGACAGCAGCGGCCGGGATGGCAAGCCCGGCGTGGCCTGCTCATCTTGCTTGGGCTGGAACTGGCGGCGGGCTTGTCGGTTAGGTCGATGCCTCGCCGGGGCGGCTTGGTGTACCCCCGCTGGGGGTGGCGAAGCGAGATGGAACAACATGTTTTCATAGTGGGGGTCACCAACCTCTAGCGGCGCTGAGATTCTTAACCCCGTAAAAACCAGCGAAGGTCGGAAACCGGGGCTGCGAGCCAAGGTCAGATAGACATTCGAGGGGAAGGCAGGAAGGGGAAGATAATCACAACAGAGCACACGGCAACATAACACAGTGGTGACAGGGAGGACAGCGAAGGAGGAGACACAGAGGCGATCGATAGACTTATGGACGTGAAGCGCCTGAAACTTGTCAAGACGTCTTCCTGTGGCGTGGGTCGATGTTATCATGCACATGTTGTGGCGTTGGCTTACCGCGTGTCTGCATTAGGGAAAGGAAAGGCGGTGATCTACTTGTTACTTGGCGGCATAGTGGCGCCAATCCAACCTTGTGTTCAGAAGTGCCCCTTGTGTCATGGACTTCGCCGCACGCTCTAAACTGAGACGAACACTGTAGCCTTTGGCCATCCACCACCGCGCTTTCACTACGCAGCGGAGTGCTGAGACGCCGACACGCTCATGCAGATGTGAGTCGTAGAAAGATCGTAAGAGATTAAGTTTTAAAGCGCCGCCCATCCCCACACGCCACGACAACGGTCACGAATCGTCCCTCAAGCTCTGCTCGGAAGGCGCCTGAGGCTCCGGGACTTGCCAGCTGCCCCAGATCAGCCCAATGCGGCCGACGATAGCATCCAAACTTCCAATCTTCACAAGCGGCGCGCATAACTATCTGTATCCGCGCCCTCGCGGTCTGCACTCCGAAGCGCGATCCCGCGGATACGCGGTCGCACGGGTACGTTCCGCGCGGGGCATCCACGAACAAAACACCCCGTATCCGCGGGGGCGGGGCCCAGGGGCCCAGCCCGCGAGGCCGCGAATACGGATATGTATTTCGCCCATGAAACATGTCCCAAAGAGGCCATCCTGGAGTTCTCTTGGGCTCTTGGGGGCCTCTTGGGCAGTCTGGGACGCTCCACGGGCTGGCATGGAGAGCAAAAACACTTGAGAACAACGTGGCTTTCGTATGGTGTTCGCAGGCTCGCCGCCTTTCGGACTTACAAGCGTCAAAGACGGCCCTGGAGCCACCCAAGATCGCCCCAAGACGCCCCGAAGATCGCCACAAGAAGCCCCAAAGATGGCCATACGTGTTGGAACTCCGAAGAGGCCTTGGAGGCCCTCCGCCACAGGATGGCCCCCGGTACTGCCTCCAACCATGGAAGAAGCGCCCAAGAGGCCACCAACGGGCTCCCAGGAGGACCCCAATAGGCCTCCAAGGTGTCCCCAAGAGAGGCAGCAAATCGTGCCCAAAGGGGCCCACTGACATAGACACATATATATAGATAGAGGGAGAGAAAGAGAAAGAGAACAAAAAAAAGGCCTCAAGTACACGATCCAAGTACGGGGACGGGATGTGCCGAATGCCACTACAAAACCGTACGTACATCCAGCTTGGTAATACATCCAGGAAGTCACGGACTGTTCAATAACAGGTGGTCTTGCAAGTGACAGAACAACCATCCAACTGAATCCCTCGCTGTCAACGCCTACGTGCGGACTGGCACGTCTTCTTTCAGAGCAAAGCACGAATCGAAACTACGCGTTCATCTACAAGCATGTCAATAACGCGCTGTGTGGGTCTGTGTGTGAAGCGCGCGGCATGGCGCAACGCAGGGGATCGCGCATCGTTGTCGCGAGCGCTATCTCGTCGCCATCTGTGTCGCCGCTGTCGCAAACGTCCACGGCGTTGCCGTCCGCGTCCATTCGGGTTCAAATGAACTCCACATCACGACATCGAATGCCAACATTTGGGCGGAAACGGTTCGCTGCCTTCCGCAGCTTGACGGGGGAAAACTGCGTCTGCAGATGAGCCGCCGCACTCCGGGCTTCTCTAACGTCGGCGCAGGAACTGCGCGCGGCAATGCGCAAGCACCTCGAGCATGTCAGACCGTGCGGGCATGCCCCTGCATCCTTGTTTCCACGCAGGCACCGCTGGAATTCACTCGCGGGCGCAGGCGTTGCGCATGGCAACGTGCCAGCCCGCCACAACGTATGGCGCATGAGCCAGGGGGGTGAAATAGTTTAGCGCGGGCACTGCAGGCATTGCGTCTCGTCGGCGGGGGCGCAGCACATAACAAACTGTGGGCGCCGGTGGTCAAAACGTCGAGTGCAAGCATAACCTAGGTATCGTGGCGTCAGCGCTGACTTACGCGGGTGACTACAGGCATCGCGGCTTTAGTTCAAGCGCCGCGGGCATGTCTTTTGGTAGGCGTTGGCACTGGAGGTGGCAAGGATCAAGTACCGCAAGCACGTCAAAATACTGGGTGCAGGCATGGCCTGGCCGTCGTGGAGTCAGCGCTGGCACCGTGGGCACTGCTGGTATATCGGCGCATGCCTGGCCACAGAAAAACGGGTGGAGCAGAGACGGAGTCGAGCAGGTGGGGGCGCCGCCCATGTATTGATATTGTACCGGGAGGTGGCCCCAAACAAAAACGGCGCCGCCCTCCGCCGAGAACCTGCATGTGAAAAGCGTGTTGGCGACAGGCAGGGGCAACGCGCGGTCCAAAAGCTCAAAAGTACACTGGGCACGCGCCTGTAGGGTCGACTCGGCGCGACACGTGGCTTTCCATGGCCATACTTGCCCTACTGATCCCCGAACATGTTTTCAACCTGCGGCAGCACACCTCGAGACCTCAGTCTGAAGAGGGAACTGCCTCACGGATTGGGTGAACGCGCTGCCGATGTCCGCCGCCGCACATTGCAGCGGCTGGCGTGCGTGTGTGTGTGTGTGTGCATGTATTTGTGTATGTGCCCGTGTGTGCGTCAGTAACTCGCTTCCCTCAACAGCTGGCCTGTAAGGGTTCTATAACATTCTTCTGAAGGGCCGAGTACAGGGACCTCCAGATCTGGAACAGGTCGGGCGCCTTGGTCTACCACTGTCTCCCGTGGACTCCCGTGGTCGCCCATGGTCTCCTGTTGCTTCCTGCCAGTACCAGTATTAATGTTAGCCATCGGACTCGTGATCGCATTAACATTAGCATCAGTATGCGTATGGGAATAAGTCTAATAAGTAGTAAAATCAGTATGGACAACCGTCGTCATACAAATTGGTCAACGTGGGCCCCAAACCGTGCGTTGAAAGGGGTGAAAGGTGAAAAGGGGCGCAGCTCCGAAGAGGCCTGGGGATCGGGCGCACCGCACCGCGTGAAAAGCCACTCACATGAACCACTGCACGAACGAGTCCACCTGTCGCAGTTCCCGGCTACTGCAGTCCAGCTGCGATGTCCTTCCGTCGCACAGTAACGCCTCAGCTGAGTCTCCAATTTCATGCGTCTGCCGCAAGAAGGTATGGTCAGCCGGCCCCTGCCGTCGTTCTTGGTGCCCCCCATCCACTCGGAGTCCCTCCGCGACGTCACTATCCGAGCCCACGACGCGGCGGTCACTCTCCAGACGTGCCCCGCCTACGACCACTTGGGCGTGCGCATCCGGCCAACATCGCACTCCCAGTGGCCGCGCCTTGTCCCGCGCCTTCTTCGTCACCCGCTGGATATATATATATATATATATGTATGTATGTATGTATATATATATATGTATACATATATGTGTATACATATATATATATATATATATATATATGTGCCGCTGCTCCTCCGGCGCCCGTCTGAAGCCACAGATCCGGCGCCCGTCTGAAGCCACAGATCCGGCGCAGCATCTTGTTTCGCGCAACAGTCAGGAAGCGGATCTCCGCCACGCTTGGCGTCCACGAGCTCGCGCAGTACAGAACACATGCACCAATACCCAGTCGTGTCAAAGAGCTTCAGCCTGCAGGAAAGAGAGACGCCTTTGCTCAGCAACCTTCTTATGCATTGCCTAGAATTTCCGCCAACCTCTCGCTACGCTGTGGACGATATCTACCCTCGTCGCGTGGCTTAATGGGAGCATCGTGCCCAGCGCTTCCAAGGGCTGGCCCTCCTCCAGCACATTGACCGAGTGTCCACCTTCCAATACAACATCCCCCCGCAGCGCCCCTTCAGGTCGGTTTGGTGGCACATTGCATTTTGTGAGGTGCAACTTGGGGCCTCTCTCTTGAAGAGCAGCTTCCAAAGACAGTACTACGCGCTTGACTAAGTTCAGAAAATGAAGACCATGCACTTCAAACCAAGATCGTGGACTTCCAACACTGCGTTTTTGCACTGTGGAGGTGAACGCTATGCGGCGTAAGCTATGTTGTAAAATATATGTATTGTAGGCTCGGTGGTGTGAGGCAATTACATAAAGGTAGAAGCTATACGGTGTGAAGTATGTGGTGTAAGCTGTGCCGTGTAAACTGAGCGGTGTGAAGTGGACGCGAAAAGCATGGAATGTAAGACATTTTTCTTCCACCAAACGAACACACGAACCGCAAACAGCATATCATATCCACTTCCCATCACGGGGGCTATAACCAACCCATTGAAAAACACTCGGACGCGTGAACGGAAATGCCCAGTATCGATTGGCCGGGTAAACGTCACCGCATTACTCGGAGAGGGAGAGGAGGGAGGGGAAGGGAAAAAAACAGCGTTGTGAATGCACGACCCCATGATTCGTACGATCACTCGTATATACGGGCACCCCACAAGACAATCAATGAGACGCAACACTTATATGACACAAGGTCGGAACAACCCCAGATTCCTGGCATGTCACCGCGGGGAGAATAGAAGAGGACCAGGGGAAGAAAACATATGGGACCAGCCTGAAGTCGAAGATAGGCCGGCACGTCCAGCATTTAATTGACTGCTGCACGACCCTCCCAGCTCAGTGTGACAGCTATGTTAGGAAATCTCTGCGATGTGAGACGTGTTATGTAAACTATGTTGTGAAACCTGTGGAGACACCAATCTGGGTGCAAGCTCAGAGCACCCGGCGCCGACGAGGCGCCTTCGAAGCGGCAACGTGGCGCAAACCCGAATACCTCCCAAGCGCGGGGCGCACACGAGGACCCCACGAGGCGGCTCGGGCGGCAGCGTGGCGCAAACCCGGCATGTCCCTCAAACGCGGGGCGCCCACGAGACGCCAACGAGGCGGCAATGCGGGACAACAATCCCATTTACCTCCGGACGCGGGGCGCCCACGAGATGCCCACGAGGCGGCACGGACGGCAACGTGGCGCACACCCGACGTATATACCCTGAAGCGCGGGGCGCCCACGAGACGCCCACGAGGCGGCACGGGCGGCCACGTGGCGCAGCCCCGACACCGGCATACCCCTGAAGCGCGGGGCGCCCGCGGGGCGCCCACGAGGCGGCACGGGCGGCGACGTCGCGCAAACCCAGCATGGCCCCCAAGCGCGACGAGGCGCCCACGAGGCCGCACTGGCGGCAGCGTGGCGCAAACCCGACATACCACTTGATCAAACCAGGCAGCAGCCCCTCATTGCAGGCACCGTTTGGGGACTTGGCCTCAGGATCAGTTGCAGGATTCGCAAGAGCATGAGTTCCAGTCGAAGCAACACTGCCAATCGCCAGGACTGGGACGCCTGGACGTATCAGTAGCAGTGCGCGTACCAGTATGAGCACATTCGCATCTGTGTTAACAGCACTCTCTTTCGTATGGTGATAGCGTTTGAAGTACAGGGCTGCCTACAATCTATGTCATTTGTAGCCTTGGTGTTTTTGATAGCAGTCTTTCTGATCGTATTCGTTTCACTGAGATGCTCGCCATACTAATATTGCTAATACTTAGTGGTAGTAGTGGTACGGAGGACACGGAGATGGACTGCTGTGCCCCTGTGAAAAACTGTGCTGAGTATTTTGCCGCAAGGGTGTCATTCATCAACTTTTAGCTCGTCTCGCCCTCGCGCCGTCAGCCGTCTCGTTCGTCTCGTATCCTCTTGACGGCCCCTGCTGCTGCTCTCGCCTGCTGCACTGCTTCCCACATAAAATCCATCGCCGTTGCTTTTAGCTCGGACGCGATCGCCTCCGCACCGGCCCGTCCCATCTAGGAAAACGTCTGCACGTCAGGCCCCGTGTCCTTCTGTTTCATCAGCACCGCTTCTTGCGGGGCAATGCTTTCGCATGCCCCCACCCAAAAAACATCGGTCCCGACAGGCGACCGTGTTGTTCGTCCCAAATCCCTGCGCCCGTTCGCCTACCACGCGGAGGACCTTTCCGTAGAGGAATCGCACGGATCCCCCCCACCCCCCCGGCGGCGGGCCCCAGCCCCTTCATCCCCCTTGGCACTTCCTTGCACACTGTTCCTGCTCATCGCATCGGCGACGTCCCATCGGGCTGCAATCGCGCGTGCTTCCCATGGCACACTTCTTGCTCGGCGGGACCTGTGCGAGGCATCGATCCGGAAACAGCCGCACGGGCTGGGTAAAGCAGCGGTTGGATGCTGGGGAAGGACAACCTTCCCTGCACACAAACACACACACACGCACTTGTTCCTCCTCCGGCGATGTGGCGCTACAATCGCGATAAACAATTGAGACAGGCAGCGCCGTATCGACTTGCAACCTGAGGCCAGGACGCCACTCGAGAACGAATGCGGACCCGACCCTGCACACCCAGACACACACTTTTATGCCATTATGCACATGCACACGCATATGTACATGCACATGCACGTACACATACACATACACATACACACGACACACAGACACATACACACACGCACACGCACACGCACACGCACACACGAACACACACACACACAGCACACACACACATATTGTAGCTGATGCGGAGCGGACCTTCTCCTGCCCTGGTTGACATCCCCCCGAACTACCACTCCAAAAGCTGAAACAGAACAGAAGTGCCACGGTGAGCGCCGAGTGGCGCCACCATACCGGCGGCCATGAGACTGAAGTGGGGCGATCATGCGCGCACACGCGCGCACGCACACGCGCACGCTTCCGAGCGTCGCGGGCTCGGCACACCACAAGCCATCCGACGGTCACCGCCGGCACGCGCGCGCGCTGGCAAGGAAAGGAAGCGAGACTGCCGCGCCCGCGCGTGGCCGTTGTGGGGCAAGGCAGGCACCGCGAGCACACGCACGCACGGGCGCACGCACACAGCGCGGATGGCAGGCGCGCGCGGCAGCACCCGCGGAGGGCGCTGCAGCTCCCCAGGCGGCCTGCGTCCTCGGCGCACTGGAGCACGGCCTGGCGGTCCGCCACGTGGCCGAGGGTCATCAGCAGCTTCGTGAAGATGCCCTCCTGCCGGGTCTCGGGCGGCCCGCAGGAGGCCGGGCGCTCCGCGGGCATCGCCCGCGAAAAAAAAAAGCACACGCCGCAGGCCAGGCCCGGCGATGCGGCGGACTTCGCTCAGCACCCCGTGCAGCGGGCGGCATACAGCGTATAGTGCATCCGACGAAGGGATGATCGCCGTCGGTGTTCGATGGGACGCACAAGGACATACTAGTACTATAAGCTATCCTTGGAGGCGCGCGCCTGACCCAAACATGTAGTATACCCATCTTGTAGTATATCGCTTCTCGAGCAGTGTGGCCAGAAAGCGCCCGCCACGACGCATATACTGTAAGATTTCTCGGTTCTCGCATCGCCCCCCGGGGGGGGCGACGCACATGTAGCATAAGAATGTTGGGGTGACGCCGATTTGATCCTGCTGAAGTGCGCCAGGGCATCTTTGGGCCCTCTAAAAACCCCTGGCCCACGAAGCTTCCGTGGGGGAACACCTGCTGGCTGGCCAGCCTCTCATCACAAGTGTGCCCACTGGTGCAAAGAGCTGGCTCGGAGCAGGGCGAGTTGAGACAACGGCAACTCACAATTGGTCCCCCAACCCCTCCAGAAGTACAAACTAAGCAGTGTTCCGGCGTGCGTCCAGCCGCGGCGACGAGGGGGCCCTCGAAGGCTAACTACCGTTGTCTCAACCCTGTGATCCGACGCTGCGAACAAACATGCAACATCGCGATTAAATCACAACCTGGAGCCCTTGATTCCACCTTTCTGGCACATGTTTCGAGCCCTTTCGATCTGTGAGGGTCCCAAGTTTAGTGGCTCTTGGAAACGACAGGGCGCTGCTTTTTCAATCTTCGTTTGCCGACTTTGCTCCTGGTTCTGGCGCCTTTGATCCAAATCCGTCGCCGTTTCTACTTCCGTTTGCGGCTCCGGCTTCGATCCCAGAATGAAGGGGAGGGGTGAAGCGTGCACCTTCCGTGCCCCTTTTGGGCACCAGGGGGGCCCCTCTGGGGCACAAAAAGTGCACATTGTCTCGCCCCCGTGGCGGGTTCCAGGAACCTCGAATCCAACCTGGTTGCCATCTCTTGGGGGCCATTCCTGACTTCCGCGGGCTCTCGCTGCCCTTCCGCCAGCTTCCGCTGGCGGAGGTCGCCTCGCTTTACTTCCGCCACCTTCCGCCAACCTTCCGCCGCCCTCCGCCACAGAAGAAGTGCCAACTCCCTCGATCCTCGAGAATGCGGGGCCTCTTCTCTGGAACGCCTCGTCAACCGCCCCCCCCCCCCCCGACTGCGCAACGCCCGAGAGATCGCCCGCACCGCCTCCACGGGGAGACGTGCGTGCCGAAGCGCATATGGCCGATGCGGCCCGCGCCGCCGCGCGGGCCGCCGCCGCCGTCTCTCTTCGGCGCAGAGCCCAAGAGCTTGCCAGAGGGCGAGGAGCGGGCGGCAAAACGCCCTCGCTGCGAGGAGGAGGCGCCCGCAGACGGCGCCGAGGGGGCGACCGCGGCGCCCGCGCGCCAGCCGGGGGCCCGGAGCGTCGCATGTGGCAGCTCCTGCGCCCGAGGTGCTCTCGGGTGCCCCCCATGCCCGAGGAGGTCTGCACGCCCCCTTCGCTGCGCAAGCTGCCCTCTGGCAGGCGGAGGAGGGAGGAGGGAGGAGGGAGGAGGAGGAGGATGGAGGAGGAGGAGGAGGAGGGAGGAGGAGGAGGAGGAGGATGGATGGAGGGAGGAGGATGAGGAGGAGGAGGAGGAGGGAGGAGAGGAGGAGGAGGAGAGGAGGAGGAGAGGAGGGAGGAGGAGGATGGAGGAGGAGGAGGAGGAGGAGGAGGAGGAGGATGGAGGATGGAGGATGGAGACGAGGACGAGGACGAGGACGAGGACTCGTCATCGTCGTCGTCGTCGTCGCCGCCGCCGCCGTCGTCGCCGTCACCACAGACGCTCTCTGCACAATACCGACTCTTCCATCGCCTGGCCCGGGTTCGACGAGATCTTGGGATGCCGTCGCACGACCTCACGGCCAACATGGTGACGGACCACTTCCAGCGCAGCAGTGCGATTCATAGCTTCGTGGTTGGCGCTTTTCAGCACCGTTGGATTCGGCAGAGTGTCTTGGTCTTCACTAGCTAGACTTTCGCTAGGACTAATGTTCGTGTCACCGCTCATTCCAACTGGTACCGCTCCGTGGCAACGCTCAGGTACCCGACGCACCGTGCCTGTGACCTTTTAGGGCCGCTGTTCGCGCAGGCGATAGTCGTTGTGGATGTATCGGCTGATCCGCGAGTTACGGCCTCCATGACATCGTCCGAGTTCCATCGGAGGTGTTCCATGACATCTCTCTCTCTCTCTCTCTCTCTCCCTTTCCTTCTCTCTCTCTCTCGCTCTCCCCATCTCTCTCTCTCTCTCGTTCTCCTCCATCTCTCTCTCCCTCTCGCCCTCTCTCTCGTTATCCCTCTCTTTATTTCTTTGTTTATTTCTTTCTCTCTCTCTCTCTTTCCCTCTCCCTATCTCTCTCTCTCTCTCTCTCCCTCTCTCTCCATCTCTCTTCCTCTGCCTCTCTCTCCCTCCCTCTCTCTTTCTCTTCCCCTCACAACATTAGCATGTTTGCGTTTCTTCTTATTATTGCTCTTCTTCTTCGTTTTCTTTTTCTTCTTCTTCTTCCTCTTCTTCATCTGCTTCTCCCCCCCTGCCCCCCCCCCCGCCGACCGACCTCTCGGAGAAATGGCCCCTACCCTCTCAGCCAGGGTGGGGGGCGCTGTGAGGCGAGCGTCCTTCGTGTAGTCGAAAACCCTGCGGGGCGGCCGTGCAGACTGCCTCCGCCACCCTCCCTCCTCCTCCCCTCCTCCTCCATCTCCTCATGCTCCTCCTCCCGTCCTCCTCGTCCATCTCCTCATGCTCCTCCTTCTCCTCCACCTCCCTCTCCACCTCCTACTGCCCCCCTCCCTCCCCTACCCTCCTCCTCCTGCCCCCCCTCCTGCTCGGGGACCGGCGAGAAGACGTCCGCACAGCACGCGTGCACGGGCGGCCGGGAGGCGGACTCCCCGTCGAGACCGCACGAGCTTCGGCATCTCCGCCTTTGGGTGCGCGCTTTGCTGCACTCCAGTTGGCGAACCCGCTATCACAGGCGAAGGGGAGGCAACCACAGCCGCCAGGCTGGGGAACTGCCCCTGGCGGCCCCAAAAGTAGGGAGTGTGTGCACGATAGCACCATCACCTGGAGGATGGAGGCAATGGGTGGACAGAGGTGGTGGTGGTGTATCTCTTTGCGGGCGCTCTCGCGGGACATCGTGCGCACCCGGCATCCCGCACAGAGGCTCATCCTGAATCCCCCCAGTGGGTGGTGGTGGTGGTGGTGGTGGTGGTGGTGGTGGTGGTGCGCTTCCTGCTCCCGACCAAAGGCCGACTCCGACGCCCCAGCGGTGATGACCTCCGAACGGCACTCGATATCGGGCGCCGCGGATGAAGTCATCACCGCTGCAGGGCGTGGAGGTGCCCGCAGCCCTGCGCCCACGACTCTGCCCACCAAGCAGAATCGTAAGCAGCATCGTGCGCAGTGCCACCGGACTGCTCGAGGCCACGTCTCGCAGCAACCTGGACGTGATGCCCTGCTGTCGCAGTCCAGCGGATGTGGCGGACGGCCTGGAGGTCGAACTCGAGACGGACCCTGCCGACGAGGTGGCCGAGGAAGGTGACGGGGCGTCTGCTGTACATCTGCCTGGCCCAATAAGCCAACCGGCTGACTTAGCAACAACACATCAGCACCCTAGACGTATGCCGTTTTGCTGGCGGGGACGTCCTGGGCAGCTGGGACGTGCGGCTGTTCGGCGCAAGCTGAGCGGCCGCGGGCAAGCACGCCAGTGCCCCACCCCCCTACGCCCCTCCGGAGGGCCGGGGCCGTGCGCAGCGCGGCGTCTACAGAGTCGCTCAGCGGCATCCGAAGACGGCCCCTGCCTCCACTGTGGGGCAGGGGCGTGCACGGACGAGGGCTTTGCTCTGTCGCCGGCGGCCAGAGGAAAGCCTGCCGTTGCGACTCCGGGTTTGGGATCCCGGACCCGCTGGGGGAGGGGCCGCGGGACGCGCCGGGCTCCTTTGCGCGCGGGGCTCCTTGACGCTTCGTGCCTTCCTCCCTGCGCTCCAAATCTACACTGGTTGTGCTGCGATCTGCCGACTCCTGGTTGCTGGCTCCCCTCCCGGTGGGGGGAGCCGGGGAGCCTGGGCATAAGGCGCGCGGATCCCCGCCGGTGTGCGGCTCGCGCAAGGAATGCGGCTGCGGAGGGGTGCGTCCCCTGTTTCGGGGGGTTCGGTTCGCCGTCGTCTTCTTCCTCGGGGGGCTCGCCCAAAGCTAGTTGGCATAGCTTAATTCCCGCTGGCACCGAAGCGCGTCCCTTACATGACTTTCCAGTGTGACAACTGATGTCTCTGACTGCGGTTGGCGACTTGGCCACCGTTTTCGACTCGGGAGTTGACTGTCTCCCCCCCTGGCACACAGATGGGGGCCAGGACCAGTGCGGCGGCCAGTAGTCTCCTCCTCGGCTGATGGTCGCCCTGCCTGGCTTTGCTTTTTGACTCCGGCTAGGCTTTGCGTGGCCGGCTTCTTCCACACCTTTAACTACGCTCGTACAGCGGTTAGGCGTCATACAGCCTGCTCGCCTCCAACACCTACGTTTTGCTGGCGGGGGTTGCCGGCTTCAACCAGGCACGAGGCACGCTCATCATGCACCCTCGACATCAGCAGCCCCCCCTGGTGCTGAAAAAATGCTGGAGGCTGTGGTCAAATAGCTCAGTACCCAAGTTGGCCCCTTTGAGCAAAAACGCTCCCAACCTGACCTGAATCCGAGGATGACGCAAGAATGGTGCCCTTGTTTTCCTTCACCCCATCCGAAGTGCTGCTTCGCACCGCTATACCAGAGCGATCCCACCGCGCGCGCGCGACCCCGCGGCCGCTCGACAGGGCGGACAGACCGCCCGACGCTAATGCGGCTCCACGTGCGCCAACGTAGGGGGAGCGGGGAGGAGGAGAAACCCTAACGGGCTAAAACCGAGGATTACGCAAGGATGGCCCCCTCATCTCCCTCCACCTCATCCGAACTCCTACTGTTCCTCCTCCACTGACCCCGGGCGGCTCGATTCTTCGCCCGAGACGTTGGCCGACCCGGCGTCCAGATCCTTTCCCCGAGGCCGTCCCGGGAGTCCCAGGACCGGTCCCCAGAAGTTCAAGGTGCAAACGCCCGATGGCGTTGTTTTGCTCGAGCCGCCAGGCGTCTGGAACCCTGCGCCTCAGCGCCCTCTCGGCTACGCGCAGGGGTGACCTCACACGCAGGAGTGGCCCTGGTCAGACGGCTTGAGGGGGCCACCCCGAGCGCGCAAGCCAGTGCTTGGGGGATGCCTGTAGGCCTACACCAAAGGTCACTCTGGCAAAGGGTCGCTCTTACGCGTAGTCGACTCTCCCCCTCCCCATGTGGGCGACTTCCGAAACCCTGAACCCAACAACGTTTTCGTCTCTTGGGGGTACATATTTTACTGCCGCCGCCTTCCGCTGAGCTTCCACCGACTTCCGCCAGCGGAAGCGGCCTCGTTTTACCTCCGCCGACCGTCCGCCGCCCTTCCGCCGCCTTCCGCGGAGGAAGAGATGACAACTCCTTCTGTCCTCGAAGGCAGGGCCCTTGCTGGAACGCCCATGTGGTCCCACACCTTTAGTGGCGCCGTGCCGTCTCCGCAGTGGTTGATGATGACGGGTATGAAGATGGTGGCAACTGTGCTGGCGGTTGTGGTGTCGCCAATGGCACCATTGCAGGTGTGCTTCACGCCCGGGCTGTTCCCAATACAGCCCGCACGCTCGCCATGATTCCATACATTGCGCTTGCGTTTGTTCCACCTCTTTTCTTCTCGGACCTGCCCATCAATTCTGGAGGCAGGCCATCCCATACCCCATGCTCCATGGGCTCGAATTGTGCACCAAGTCGTCCAGTCGTCCGAGAAGCTCAGTGTATGTACAGACGCCTCAACTTTCCAAGCTCTAGAATGCGGGAGCGCAAATCCCCGGCCCTTCGGCCGACCAGACGACGTGGGGTGCATAAATATAATACACATACTACAACATGTACTAGAACCTTTGCGCGCGCTTCGCGCCCGCTCAGGTTCTAGCAGGCCCCAGACCTTGACGAGTTTACTGCTCCACTGAAGTAGTGGACCACAGAACAGGAAGTGAAGCAGTGCCCATGATTCTGAACACATTCTGGGCAATGAGAAGTCAATGTATGTCAATCCGTATTCCGGAAGGCTTTCGGGGAAGATGGTTGCGTAGGGAGGGACGCCTGATGAAGCTGGTTCCCAGAAGGCCTTCTGGGGACATGGTGTTTGTGGGCGTCTCGGGGAGCCTGTTGGGGCGTGCCGTCGTCGTCGTCGTCGTCGTCGTCGTCGTCGTCGTCGTCGTCGTCGTAATGTCGTCGTCGCCTCTTGGGGCGCGCCGTCGTGTTGGAGTCCTCGTCGGCCGTCTTGAGGGCATCGTGGGCGTCTTCGGGGCCTCTTGGGACCGTCTTGGGCCCTCTTGGGAACCCCTTAGCCTGTCGTGGCCTATTTCAAGGCGGGCCAAGGCCGCCTCAAGATCTCCGGGCCCCCCCAGAATCCCTGGGGGGCACCGGCCCAGCCCCACCACTGGCCGACTCCGATATATATATATACATATATTTATATATACAGTTGTAAATACACTTATATGTATATATAGGTATATATGTACACATATACATATGTATGTATGTATGTATGTATGTAGGTAGGTAGGTAGGTAGGTAGGTAGGTAGGTAGGTAGTACGTAGGTAGGTAGGAAGGTAGGTAGGTAGGTAGGTATATACATATGTAGTATATATACATATCTGTCGAGGGGGGAGGGGGCTGACGCCATAGCTGACGCCATTCAGGCCAGGAGGGGGGAGGGGGGAGAGGGGGTGGCGCCATGGCTGGCGCCATTCAGGCCGGGGAGGGGGGAGTCGGGGGGGAGGGGGGGAGGGCTGACACCATGGCTGACGCCATTCAGGCCAGGGATGAGGGAGGGGGGGGGGGGGGAGCTCGCTCTAGCTTCACTCTGTCGGGGGGGGGGCTGACGCCATGGCTGACGCCATTCAGGCTCGGGAGAGAGACGGGGGGGAGGGCCGACACCATGGCTGACGCCATTCACGCCCGAAGAGGGCTCCAAGACGGCCCAAGAAGGGCCCAAGACGGCCCAAGAAGCCCCAAGGAGGCCCCCACAAGGCCCCCCAAAGATTCAATAACTTCCTCCAGCGCACCCCCAAGAAGCCTCCAGGATGCCTCCAAAAAGCCCCCCGAGAAGCCCAGGAACGCCCCCCAAAGGTGTCGTACATCAGCTACGTCACAATCCCATAAGTTTGGCTGTTCACGTGAGATCGTCACTTTCGAATATCCGAAGGTTGCCCAATCGAGTTCAACATCCGTATCTTATGAGGGTGTCTCGAGCGAGTGCTCTACTGTTAAACATAAGAGGGCATCCGGTGCAAGCAGAATCGGTAGCACCCCGGATCGGCGGCACTGGCCGGAGGCCACTACTATATATATATATATATATATATAGAGAGAGAGAGAGAGATCGCACTACATATGAAGCCCAATCCGAGCTCCCCCTGGGGTCAGGAGTAGGTGGGGTCGAAGGATCGCGCCGCATCGCCGATGCATCGGCGACGTTGGCGTGGAGAGCAGCTGACTCCTCATCGACCGACATCGCCGATGCCTCGGCGATGCGAAGCGATCCTTCGAGTAACCTACTCCGACCACACCTGGGAGGCCCAGACCCATGCAATCGGGTGTCGGGGTGTGCGATGCTGGAAACAAGGCCAGGGGCGACCCAGGCGGGGGCCCTCTGCTGGCCGCCGACCCCGGCGGTGCCGGCAGGTGCCGCCACGGAGGACAGGCAGAGTCCGCCTCGGCCTCGCCGACGAGGCGCCCTGCCAGGAGGCTCGTACGGTTGACGCATGCGGTGGGAACACTTCGCCACAAGAACTGAACCATCTAGGGGCACGTCTGCCGGCAATCTCAGGGCATCCTGCGGCCAGGAAACTTTTGCGCAGCGCGTCGCCGCGGCGGCCCTGGCGATAGGCTGTGCCCTCGAGCGGACAGCGTGTCGCTCCGCTTCGCGGTGCGGGAAGCTCGGGAATTTGAAGACTGAGGACCGCGACGCGGATAGCGTGTTGCGCCGAAGCGTGATGGGACAGAACTGGTGGGACGACATGCCAAGCCAAACCTCCCGACCGTCAGGTGCCCCACGGCTTCTGCCGATCACCAGGGCCACTGGGGGATCATACATTTCCCTGGGGCACCTGCTGGCGGCCTGGTTTCGTATCCGATGCGCCCACCGTGTGCTTGTTTCCTCTTCACTCGCCATCGTTCGGACGTCCAAATGGTTTCGTGCGTGGTTTTTCGCCAAATGATCAAGGACGCTCGTTGATGGCCCTCGCCGAAGGAAAAATGCACACGTCCGAGCGATGCCAAGTTCATGGGTCATCTGCCGCATCGAATGTTCCTTCTCAGCAGTCGGGTGCCCGCAACGTCTTTGCCGCTCATTGCCGCGGGGCCACGTTATAGAAAACCACGACGTCGGACGTTCGGATGTCTCTGATTGGCGCTCCTCCCTGGCCTCCCGCCTGTGCGCCCGTCTTTTTGTCCTCGCCTCTCCGCGCACGGGTGCGTCCGATTAGAGGACAGAAAATCCACCCCGTAAACGCACCCTAAGAAGGAATCAAGCAGGGCATGGCTGCTTTGTCAACGCCCAGGGCCGTTCAGTAAACGCAACTTGTCCGGTCCGGGTGTATTTTTTTTCCCTGCCTTGACCGATGGCCCCGGCCACCCCGATGGCCCCGACCGAAGGGAGACGCCAGCAGTCGGAGCAGCCCGGCCCGGCAGACGAACACCGGAGGTCCGTCCCTCGAACGGCTCAGCGGAACAGCCCAGCCCGTCAGGCGAACAGAGCCCGGCCCGGCAGACGAAAAACCCCCGAGGCCGCTCCCGAGAACTCCGAACTCCGAACGCCAACTCTGGAACCAGAGGCGTGAACCAATCGCCGTTCCGAGCCACCGCCTGGTCGCACTGAGCACTGGAACTCCCCCAGACAAGTCCCGAACCCCCCACGCCAGTGCTGAGCCCCCAAAACCCAAAACCCCGACCTGAACGGAACGGAGCGGCACCCAGTCTCGTGCAGCGCCCGGACCTGCGGGGCGCGCGGGCGGGTGGCACCGCAGTGCCTCAGACGTGTTCTCCTGGGAGGGGCCAGGACCCTCTTCCCCCCCCCCCCCTCCCCCTCCTCCTTCCTCCCTCCTCCCTCCTCCCCTCCCCTCCCTCCTCCTCCCCCTCCCCCCTCCTCCCTCCCCCCCCCCTCCCTCCTCTTCTCCTCCCTCTCCCCCCTCCTCCCTCCCCCCTCCTCCTCCTTCCTCCTCCTCCTCTTTCTCCCCCTCCTCTTCCTCCTCCTCGTCCTCCTCCTCCTCCTCTTCCTCCTCCTCGTCCTCCTCCTCCTCCGCCTGGGAGGCGAGGCGAAGCAAGGCCGATCGTCTTGCGAGGGAAGAGGGGTCGGCGGAGAGCCCCTGGTTTTCGCCCTTCTGGGGCCTCCTGGGAGGCCGTCGTCGCCACGGCTGGATCCGCCCCGATCCGTGCAAGCGTTGGACATCCCGGGCTTCGGGGTCATGGAGCGAGGAGGACGTCTCAAGCGAAACGCCCGGCCCGCCCTGCCGACACATGTCGGGCCCTGACGAAAAGGAGTAGTGCTACGTAGAAGGAAGGGGGGATGGTGAGGACAGGAGCGGATACGCGCCAAACTTTGGCCAGAAAGGGACCTGCAGGTGCCCGTGGTGCTGTGATGTCTCCCTCTCCCGACGGAAGGAAGTGGCGGTGGGGCTTTTGACACAGCAGCCCACGCGCAGCGGCGAGGCTTCCGACCCACAACTCAGGCACGTCGGTGATGGTATTGTATTGGTACTGCATGGGGTACTGCGGTGGCATAGGAAGTGAGTATGGTACTGCGTTGGTGCTGTATGTGGGTTGATGTTCTCTGGGGCTTGTATGCAGGCGCCTCTGGCCGATCATCGTATTGGTACTGTGTTGGCATTGTATTGGCACAGAAGGGGGAAGGGATGGAGGGAAGGGAGGAGGAGGGGGCGGGAGGAGGAATGAGGGGGAGGAGGAGAGAGGATGCGAAACAGAGACAGAAGGAGAGACAGAGATACAGACATAAAGAAAGAGACACACCGTGAGACAGAGAGAGAGAGAGAAAGAAATAACTAAATAAATAAAGAGAGAGAGAGAGAGAGATACGCCCCAACTCGGTGATTTCTCCACGCTCCGCCCACACTCAACACAAGAACGGCATCACCCAAGTGGGGCGGGCCGGCCGGAGGGTCGCCCGCTGAAGCCAACGGTGAAGGACAGGGTGGGAGGGAGAAACAAAAACATCGAGATAACCCTAATCCGGTGATTGCTCCAAGCGCCAGACGGAGGAATCGAAACGAAGAGAGAGAGAGAGAGAGAGCTACAGAGATAAGGAGAGAATGGTGGATAGAAAGAGAGAGAGATAAAGAAAAGAGAGAGAGACAAAAAAAACAAAACAGAGAGAGAGGGAGTTAAAACAGTGAGAGAGAGAGAGAAAGAGGGAGGGATATCTATATGCACATTTATATACATATATATATATATAGAGAGAGAGAGAGAGAGAGAGAGAGAGAGAAAAAAAAACAACAACAACAACACATCAAGTACTGCATATACAGAGAGAGAGAGAGAGAGAAATACAAAGAGAGAGAGAGAGTTAGGGAGAGAGTGATGGGAGGAGGGAGGATAAGGAAAAGAGGAGGGAGGATACAGAGGAGGGCGGAGAGTGGCTCAATCATGGGCTTTGATACCGAAGCCCAGGGGCCCCCAATTGCGGCAGGTTTGAGGACCCACTCGGATGCCTCGGGGCCCAGGAGGAGGGGACGGAAACGAGAGGAGGGAGGAGAGGGAGGGAGTGAGAAAGAGGAGAAGAAAAAGACCGAACCTCACTCCAGGCCCCTCCCCCTCCTCCTCCTGCTCCTCCTAAAGCTCCAAGCCTATAAATTGCCATATCGCACCCCCCCCTCCCCCCAGAAGGCGACGAGGTACAGTGGTAAGCACCAGAGCTGAGGCCAACGAGTTCGGCCAACGGTCGCCAGGTGTTCGCCTGACGTGCGCGGTCCCTGTTCCCCTGACGGGCCACCCTGTTCCGCTGACGGGCCTCGCGTTCTGCTGACGAGCCCGTGTTCAGATTGCGGAATCCTTCCCCGACTGAAGGGGCCCAGGGACACACAGATAAATACACACACATCCCAGGATTCCCAATATTTCCCATAGTTTCTCAGTTGTCGTCTTCCCCCCACTTCCCATGTTTCCCGACATTTCTTGGAATTGACGATGAATTGTGTCTGTGTGTTTGGTCCCTCCTTACCGACCACCGCCCGTGACGGGGGCGGATGTCGTGACGAGGGGCGCGGACCCGCAGCTCTCGTGCCGAGCGCTTGGACTTCCTGCTCGGGGCCGCGGTGTCGCAAGCTTTTCCCCCCCGCACGCGCTCGCTCCCTGCCTGCCCCTCCCTGGCCCGGGAGGGGCGGCGTGCTCGTCGAGGCACTCCGTGATCTTGGCCACCTCGAGCTCCCGGATCTTCCGCATGAAGAGCAGGAACTCGCGCTTTGTGAGTTGGCCTTGGAGGCTCTGGGAGGAGAGGGGGGGGCGGGTCCCCCCGACGCCGAGGAGAGACGGGGAGGGAGGTGGAAAGGGGTGAGGGGCACAGGGCGGGGGAGGAGGGAGGGGTCCATAAGAAGGGGGAAATGCTTGGTGAGAGATGAGGAGTAGGAAAGGACGTGGGATGAGAGCAGACGGAAGGAGGACGCGAGGAGCAGGAGGAGGAGGAGGAGCAGGAGCGGGAAGAGGCGTGGACCAGGCGAGAGAGAGCGAGATGCGCGCCGAAGGCGAGACCCATTCCAGAACACCCCATGCGCTTTTACGTGGGAGCTGCTCTCGCACGCATCCCGCAAGTCTCGCTCTCCCCGTAAGCGCTCCTGCCAAGGATCCCGTGCTTCCTCCACCTCCTCCTCCTCGCTCCGAGCGTGCACGCGAGAGCAACGCGGTAAAGCACAACATAATAAGCTTTATGACAACCTCGTGTGGCACACCCGCGCGCAACAGACGGGCCTGGCTCGAATTCCTCATCGGTTCCGCGTATCCCTCAAATTGATTGCGTTCCCGATCGCACCCTTTCAGAACATCGTGCTTACTTCTGCAACTGGTGGCGCCATTCCAGACACGCCGCTCTAATATTTTTCCTGTTCTTCCTGTGGCGCCCCCGCGTTGAATTGCGAGCCAACCTCGGTGTCCACCACGACGACGACGACCGACGAGACGGCGACGACCGGGGACGACGTCTCCATGGCCGAGGATCGGGGCGCCGTCCAGAGGCCGGCCAGGGCTGGCGGCGCGAACATGGGGGGAAGAAGGAGGGGGGAAGGCTTCCTAGAGGGAGGCTGCTTCTGAGAAGGCTTCCCCCCTCCCCCTGCCCCCCCCCAGTGCGCGTGGTCGACAGGGTTAAGTCGGGCTTGTCCCTCTACAGGAGGAATATTCAGCAAAAACGATCAAAAAATAGTCTGGGGACGATTTTGAAATTATTTTTGAAGATTCTTTTCAATATTGGTGTATTGTTCATGTTTCCTCCAAAATCCTGCAGGGGGACATTCCCGACCTAACAACAGGTCCGAGAAGGCGGCGGCACCAGCCTAGATTGCTGACGTCGACGCTCCTGAAGATGCGCTCTGCCTGGCGGTGCGGCCGCGCCCCTCCCCCCTCGCCCGAAGAGCGCCGCCCGGCCGCTCGAGCTGGCAAGGAGGTCCGGGGCTGCGCACAGACAGCCCCCGCGAGGCAGCCCAGGCTGGCCTTCGAGCGGCGCCCATTGGGGACTACCCCCTCAAAGATAGTGGAAGTCACATTGATGCGTCCCTCGAGGGACGCCTTGTTACTAAAGGTTGCCGTGAGATCTCACGGCAACCTTTAGTAAAGCGGCGATCGATGGGTGCGAGCTGAAGTGAGCGCTGTGATGCCCCCATCGAGCGGTGCTCATTGGGGGGGGGGGGGGGGGCGATGATCGGGGGGTGAAGAACAAAACGGGGGCGCCTTTCGTCGAGAGTGCGCCTTTTGGACTTTGTGGGCGGGGGCGCCCGCAGGCCGAGGACGCGCTGGATGTGGGTGCCAATCGAGGCCGTAGGGGCCAGACTTCTGTCCAGATCCCTCCTCCTCCTCCTCCTTCTCCTCCTCCTTCTCCTCCTCCTCCTCCACCTCCTCCTCCTCCTCCTCTTTCTCCGCCTCCTCCTCCTCCTCCTCCTCCTCCTCCTCGTCCTCCTCCTCCCGATTCCCAGTGCGCCTCGGGCTCCTGGGAAAAGGGGGCCGAAACACTAAAAGCTGCATCAAGCCTCCTCTCCCGCCCGCCCGAGCGCGGTGGCGGAACCGCGCGGCAGCGCAACTGGATACGGAAACTTCTCGCCGCTGTCAGCCTCCAGGGCAGTTTTCGTCGGGCAGCTGCTCGTGGTGGGAAGCTGGCCCTGGAGAGAGAGAGAGAGAGAGAGTCGGGATTTCTGGGTTCCAAATCTTGAACACAAGCGTGCGTCGCATCTGTGGGAGCATGCTGCCGAAAGCAGCAGGTTCCCCCTCAGACGCCGACCTCGGCATGGAGGAGCCGAAGGAGCTGGTTTTGCCTGGTCCTCGCTCGTCCACGCGAGTGCGCGTGCGTTCCCCGACTCTGCCGCGGCGCCGCGACGAGAAAGAACAGGTGGTAGGAGGAGGAAGAGGCGGAGGAGGGGAACGCGAGGCGAGGGGGGAGGCAGGGGGGATGCTGGAGGAAGGACGGATGAGGAATGGTACACGTCGTTCACGTCTAGTCGTGCTCATTTCTACTTGTGCTCGGTTCTAATTGTTCCTGGCCCCCTAGTGGCCAGGAAGAGGCACAAGATAGAACACTTAGAAATGAACTGATCTGGGCCCCAAAAAACAAAAAGAACTTTCGAATACTCACAACATGAACAACGTGTAGACGCAACCACGCCTGCGAGAAAGCACGGACTGGCCCGAGCCGCGGCGGCTCTCCGGAGAAGCAAGGCCTGGAATAAGGTCAGGGCTGCCCGTGTGGCCTCCGTGCGCGCGCGGGGGCTGGAACTGGGCCAGCCTCGGGGGGGCAGAAAGATATCGATACAGCTACTCTTAGGTCGGGCGTGTCCCCCTACAGGCGATTTTTTAAAGAAGCAATAAAACATCACCAAACAATGGTAACAACATGTTCAACAAGTAGTCGCCAGAGTATTTTTTGACTATTCTTGAATATTCCTCCTGTAGAGGGACACGCCCGACTTGATGCGATCCATATCCGCGCCCTCGCGGTCTGGATTCCGGGGCGCGATCCCGCGGATACGCGGTCGTACGGGTTCGTGCCATGCTGGGCATCCGCAAAAAAGAACGCCCCGTATCTGCGGGGACGCGGCCCAACGGCCTGGCCCTGGCCCGCGAGGCCGTAGATACGGATATGTTTTTCGCCCACGAGCTATCTCGGGGGGTCGGTTCTGACCAGGATTTTGCAGCGAATCCAGCCGTGGCCGCGATGGTAATAGGGTAGCGGTCTCGGTGTCATCTCCTCCTGTGGGCATCCACGACGCTGCTGAGGAAGACCAAATATCCGACGCCTAGAAGACAAAACACACTGTGCGATGTCGCTGAGGGTCAAGACCTGAACGCCCAACACCACGTGCATGATGGATCTGCTGAGCACCATCGACCCGTAAGTGCCCTGCGTCCCGACACGGGTCCGAGGACCTGGACCCGAGAGGGCAACGCACTGGGCCGACACGACGCGAGCGCTGGAACGAAACAGCATGGCGAAACCCTCTCAAGATCGGCACGGCTGTGCGCCACGCGCTTTGGGCGACCCCGTGGCGACGTCGGCAGCGTCGGCGCTTACCTCCCCTCGGGGCGGAGGGGGCCAGCAAGTCCGCTTCTGCCACGGAGGAGGAGGAGGAGGAGGAGGAGGAGGAGGAGGAGGAGGAGGAGGAGACGGAGGAGGAGGAGGAGGCGGAGGAGGAGGAGAAGGAGGAACAGGAGGAGGAGGAGGAAGAGAAGGGGTAGGAGGAGGAGGAGGAGGAGGAGGAGGAGGAGGAGGAGGAGGAGGAGGAGGACGACGAAGAGGAGGAGGAGGAGGAGGAGGAGGAGGAGGAGGCAGGAGAAGGAGGAGGAGGGGGCCCAGCAGGTCCGCTTCCGCCAGCCAGTCTTCCTCGGCGCCTCCCGGCGCCCGAGGCGACAGTGTATCGAGGGACGTGCCTGGCGGCGGAAGGGCCGGCTGCATGTAGCAAACTTCGATGCTTCCCCCTCCCCTCGTCCACTCCTGGCCACCTTGGCGGGGTGCCGCAGACCAGCCGCTGGCTTCCGCCAGCGGGGCCGCCCGCGTGTTGCGCTCGCTGGCGTCGTCCGTCTCTTCCTTGCTCAACGCGCTGCCCCGTCTGGGTCAGTTCGGCAGGCGACGTGCTGGGCATGCAGACCGCCTACTTTTTCCCATGGAACACAGCCCCATCATGTGTTATCACGCCTCAGACAGCACAGCGAAAGGATTCGCACTGCCACTGCAAGGTACCCCTAAACACGACAGCGCTTAGCAAGCCTGATGCCCGCGGTCCATCACGAAGCGCGCCGTCGAGGTGGCCTACGATAACAAAGGCGGAACGAAACGTTTGTTCAGCCGATGCCCCAGGCATCGCCAGGCAGACCTGACATCACAGGCACACAAATCACCCCAGGCTCAGTCCTTTCGCCCACTTGCGCCGAAAGCGGGAGATCAGCGATTAGGACTCGTCGCTGGCGATGCCCTTGCTGGAGCGCCCCACATCTGTTCTCCGCGCCCCCGCGTAGACGGCAGGGGCAGTGCCTGGCGACCGCGTTTTACAGACGACGGCCACGGCGACGACCGACGACAACGGACGACGACTGACGGACGACGACGGACGACGACAGATGACGAGGACGACAAAGACGAGGACAAGGACGAGGACGACGACGACGACGACGACGCCGACGACCGCGAGCAGGGACGACGACGACCGCGAGCGGCAACGACAACGAAGACGGCTCACCGGCCTCCTTGTGGCTGCACGTGTAGTGCAGGTAGTGCAGCACCTTCCGTCCAGGCGCGGGGGAAGGGAGGCTCGGAGAGCGGGGGGCGGAAAGGTGGGCGTCACCGGCAGGGCCTTCGCGCGCGGGGGACGCCGAGAGGACGTCGCCTTCCCCCTGCCATTATTCAGGGCAGTCGGTGCGTCGGTGCTTGACGGCCCCGACTGCGTCGGTGCTGGACGGCCCCGGGGACCCGCGAGGGTCCCGGGAGGCAGGACGCTGCGAGAGACCTCCGCCTTTGATGAAGGGGCCCCAGGACACACAAAGAAATACACACAAATAGGAATATTCCATGTATTGTCCCATATTTTCTGGATTTTTGTCTTCCCCCCCACTTCCCATATTTTCCAATATTTTCTCGGGAATCGACGATTCATTGTGTCTGTGTGTGTTTTTCCCTCCTGATTTGATGTTCGCAAGCTGGTGGATCCCTCTGATCGGTATGTGCTCCTTCTCTGACTGGTGGCGGCGCCGCCGCCAGCGGCAGCCGGCAGGCACGCTCGGCGGAGCGGGGCGCGGCCCTGCGGCAGGCACGGCCATGCGGCGCGAGGCGGGGCACGGCAAGGCGCGCTCGACGGCGGGCTGTCGGAGCCGCTGCTGCGGCTGGACTCGGCCACGGCGGCGCGCCTTTTACGGCAGGTGGTCGCGGCCGCTGCTGCGGGCGGACTCGGCCACGGTGGCGCGCCACTTTCTCGTGGACCGAGTGTTGTGTTGATGATAATTGCATGCTTCCCCGCTGAGGGAAAGGGGCCCCACTGCAGGAGCTAGCCGTGGAAGAGAGAAAAGAGGAGGGCGAGGAGCAGGGAAACGGACCTATCGCTTTGTGTAGGCAGCCGAGATTGCTCCGCCAACCATCCACGGTGGCGCGCCTGGACGATCTTGTCCCCACGCAGACACTGCACCCTTCGACAGCTTACACATCAGCTGGCACCGCGGAACAGCTCGACTTGCCAGACAAATCGTGAGACACGGCCTGAACGAGGGTAAACACATGCCTCCACCGCGGAACGGGCGCACTGCTCGCCATCACGGCGGAATAGAGCAAGAGCAACCCCCATCAAAGAAAATAATGTCCTGACGAAAAAGGTGGGTACTGGACAACCAACCTTTCACCCTGCGCCCTACTCTGACAATGCCGACGCCCAGGAAGGGCGCCCACGACAATGAAAAACCACAAAACACCTCCAGCACCCCTTTTCCCGCAATTCGAACAACTGCTGGCACGTTTTCGGTGGAACGATTACTTGATGCTGATTCCGATTAAGGGTCCAACAAACCATGTTCGCCCAGATTTAACCCAGGAGTCATCGGACTGGCCCAGATTCAGCAGACTTCCGGTGAGGGTATTGGATAAGGAACCAATGGATTCGGGCAGCTTCTGACCCGGGTCAATCCAGACACGGGTCAGTCAGGCCTTGCAAAATCCTGCAAGGTCCTGCAAAATCCTGCACCTAAACCCGGGTCAATGCGAAGGATACTGCAAGATCCTGCAGGATCCTGCACCCAAACCCGGGTCTATGCGACCCTGGCGCTGCAGGATCCTGCAAGATCCGGCGCTCTGGCTGAGCCCCGTTTGCATTGACCCCCGTCTCGAGGCTCCCGATGGATATGGAACCCAGTGCCTCGAAGCCGGTGGAACTTACATCGTGGATGGGCCATGGACATCACCGCCGCCCTTCTTGGATGGGGAAGCCCCCACGGCCTGAGGCCTCCCGTGCGCACTCCTTCGGCAGCGCCCCCGCCGTACTTCAACTGGACTGTGGAGGCTTGCGCCCGCGACGACACTGAGTGTTAGGAAGGGGCCCTGGGACACACAAATAAATAGACACAAAAAACAGGATTCTCCATCTGTTCTCATATTTTCTGGGTTTTCGTCTTCCCTCCCACTTCCCATATTTCCCCATATTTCCCTAGGGATCGACGATGAATTGTGTCTGTGTGTTTTTCCCCCTCCTGATTTTACCCTCTTGGGAGTTGCACCCGAGCCTAAGGGCCCCCCTCCTCCTTGGGGGAACACATTGGCCGCTTCAAATAAACACAGGAACAATGGAACCGACAAGCTTTGGTGTAAAGTCTTGCCCGTCGCAGCTCATCCGTCGTTAATGGCGGGAGGGGCCACCTCGCCACTCGCCGCCTCGTTCCGGAAGTCCGGGCCGGGGCCTGGCCCTCCCAAGTCTCCCGGAGGCCCTGGCCACCCTGGGACTTACACCCCAAGGTGCAATGTGTTACCAAAGCGTTCGACGGCTTCAAACATTGCACGAGTTTCAGAGAACGCCTCTTCAGGACAAAACTTCTGCCTCCTTTGCTACAATTTTGCGCGTCGGGGCACAGCGTCTGCGGCAGCCCCCGCAGGGAAAAACATCCGCGCGAGGACAGGGCAGCGCCCGTGCCTGAGCCTCGAAGCAGGGCGGGTACCGAATGGCCAAGCTGGAACAGCTCGACAACGCCATATGTACATTGCATGTCTGGGATGGAAGGCTCAAGTCCCCGTATGTTTGAGCTTGGTCAGTCATCGCGTGCACCGCCCCTCATTCTCGCGGAGTAATGCGAGTGTCATCCGCACGCCAAATGCGGTTTCGGCGCTTGCGCGCACGCGGCGAACTTGGCACCGCCGCGCAATTGCCGCGCCTGAAACGCTCGACGAAGCCGACGAAACTCGCACAGTTGGAATGCGTGGCACCATCATCATTATCATACTTGTCCGGCAAAGATCTCCACCCGCAGAATCGCGCAGACCACTCACACATGGCGGCAAGATGCGAGCTGTGAGACGGCAGGCGGGAAGAATCAGGGAACGCCCTTGTTTCCCCCGAGATCCAAAGTTGGCGCGTCGGGGGGACGACCGCGGCAAGGTGCCTGCCAGATCCCCCGCCAACAGTGACCATGGGGGGAGGGGGAAAAGGAGGTGGAACGAGTGCTCGCTACTTGTCTCCGACGCCTGCGGCTGTGCCGCCTGGCGCGACGCTCCCGCCCCTCGAACTGCCGTGCCAGTTGCCATGCAGGCGCGTTCGGGTTGCCACATTCGTCAATAGGGGAAAACACACCTACCTCGCTTTTGACCACGCTCGCTTCCAAGAGATACCAAACGATGCCAAATGGCAGCCTGTACTGGTCAGGCCGCTTGACGAGGAGGCGCGTGGTATGGCTTGGTTTTGCCTGGAAGCGAAAGCGGGTTAGGTAATTCACGCTCTGAGTCAAGCATGCCTGGTGCGCCAACTTGGCCAAGCGGCCCGTGCGTGCGATCCGCCGCGTGCGCCAGCTTCGGCAGTTCCGCCCAGCGCGCCAAGCGCGCGGGCGCCCCGATTCTCCTGCTCGGCAGCTTCGCCACTCCGAGCTTCGATCCAGGAGCGGTTCGTATGTACTGTCCGTCTGCCGTCGGGGTCCGCCTCTACCCCGGCCTGCCGCCACCCGTGGGAGCACACGTGTAGTGACGGGAATTGCCTGCCGCGGCTTGCACCTGCCCGCGAGCGGGCCATCAGGACTGCCTGCCGCGGCCGGCAGTCGCCCATGCATGGGCGCCGCTCGAGCCGGGCGAAAGAGGGGGACAGCAAAGGGGGGGTTTGAGAATCAGCTCACGTAGCTGATTTTCCCAGCGCCTCCCGGCGCCGGGAGGCGGGAATGGGCCCGGCGGCGGGGCCGAAACCAGCTGCACGCAGCAGATTTCGTACCCCCCCCTTTCCCAATCCCCTCCGTTCGTTCGGCCCAAGCCGCGGGCCGTCGGGATTGCCCGCCGTGGCCCGCAGCTGCCCGCGCGAGGGCGCGCAGCGAGGGACAGCCGGGATTGCCGGCCACGGCTTGCCGCTGCCCGCGCGACGGCTGGAGCCCCCCGGCAGCCCCCCCCCACGCGGCGACGCCTCGCGCATGCCTCGCAGTCGCCCGCCCTGTGCTGCTCCGGGTGCAGCCAGGTGCGCCCCGCGCTGTGTGTTCGTCCGCGCATCGCTCGTGGCACTCGTCTCGTCGGTTCTTGTTTCCGACGCGTTGCTCGCCTCGCTCGCCAGGGAAGAACATCAACGATTGAAAGCACTTCTTGCTTCCACGAGCGGTGCGAGCGACGCGTGAAACATGCGGTGTGAAGGGCCGAGCGATGCGCGAGAAACGCAATGGGATACGACATGCGCAGTAGCAGCGGCCCCACAAGCCTTGGCGCCCGAACGACGAAGCCTAGCCCCGACAGGCCCGCGCCCGCGCCCGCGAAGAGCACTCGGCGCACTCGGCGCACATGACAAAACGGGCAAATTCGAAACCCTCGGGATCGTCTGCGAGGGGGTGAGAGGCAAAAGCGGCGCGCAGTCATCCATGCGAGAGGGTGAAGGGACCGCGCGCGGACATGTGACATGCCATCGAACCGCGCTCATCGATCCATTGGCCGCTTCAAAAAACACGGGAACATGGAACCGACGAGCTCTGGCAAAGTCTTGCCCGTCGCAGCTCATCCGTCGCCAGCGGCGAGGGAGGACCACCTCGCCACTCGCCGCCTCGCTCCGGCGGTCCGGGCCCTGGCCCGGCCCTCCCAAGTCTCCCGGAGGCCCTGGCCACCCTGGGGCTTACACCCCAAGGTGCAATGTGTTACTAAAGTGTTCGGCGGCTTCAAACATTGCACGAGTTTCAGAGAACGCCTCTTCAGTACAAACTTCTGCCCCCTTTGCTGCAGTTTTGCGCGTCGGGGCTCAGCGTCTGCGGCAACCCCCGCCGAACAAAAAAACAATCCGCGCGAGGACAGGGCAGCGCCCGTGCCTGAGCCTCGAAGCAGGGCGGGGTACCGAACGGCGAAGCCGGAACAGCTCGGCAAAGCCACACACGTAAACATTGCATGCCTGGGATGTGAGGCTCCAGTCCCCGTATGTGCGAGCTCGGCCACGCCTGGCGGCAGGCGGCAGGCTCTCGGCCGCGCCGGAGGGGGGGGAGGACCTCAGGCCGCCCCTGCGGGGCGGCGTCGACCCGGGTGGCAGACTGGCTCGGCGCTCCTCCGCTGCCTCGGGGCTTCCGCCGCCGAACGCTCCGAGCGAGGGCTCCGGCACGCTGACCTCCGGCACGGCGGGCCGACGTGGGCCATCCGACCATTTGGATGCGGCTTTCCGACTCGGCGCAGGCTGCTCGGCACCGGCCGCCTCCGGGCCACTGGCTGCGTTCCACACTGCAAGCCCTTTTCGTCGACTGCCGCTCTCGCTCGCTGTCGTTGTCGCACGCTCGGCGGCGTGGTGACGAGCACACACTTGCAGCCAGACCCGTACCCTCCACCTGCCTCCCTTGATCACCATCCTCCTCATCCGCCATTTCCTCCTGCCGCTTCCTCCTCCTCCTCCTCCTCCTCCTCCTCCTCCTCCTCCTCCTCCTCCTCCTCCTCCTCCTCCTCCTCCTCCTCCTCCTCCTCCTCCTCCTCCTCCTCTCCCCTCATTCACATCCTCGTCATCATCCTGTTCATTCTCCTCCCCCCTCCCTCCCATCTCCCCTCCTCCTTCTCCTGATCCTCCTCCTCCTCCTCTTACCGCTCCCCCTTCACAGCGGGAGGCGGGGGGGGGGGCCTTGGCAGTCTCGTCCAGGTCCAGCGTGCCCGAATGGTCCCAATCGAATAAGTCGAAGGCTCCCTTGGCGCCCGCCCCCCCCGCCCCCTTGAACGGGCATCTCGGGCTCCCTCGCCCACCCCGCGGCGAGAAACCACCCCGACGACAAGCCGTTGGCCGTGTTCGGCCCAGGGGCCCGCCGGCGGGTCTTCACTTCCGAGCCCCCCCACAGGCAAAACCGAAACGGCTCGGCAGGAAGAGCTCGTCCCGGCAAGGGGCCCGGACCTCGGGGGGGGGGCACCCTTGAAAGAACGCAAGGCATGATGTCGGACGTCTGGGGCGCTGCCGCTCACGGCACGGGTAGGCAACGTGTGGTCCCTTCTCTCCTCCCCCCGACCGTCCAACTTCTCTGGCCCCTCTCCTCCTCTTTTCTCGTCTTACTCCGCCTCCTCCTCCTCCTCCTCCTCCTCCTCCTCCTCCTCCTACGCGTCTTCCTGCTCCTCCTCATCGTCATCATCATCAGCAGCATCATCATCAGCATAATCATCACCATACCAATCATCATCAGCATCAATACCATCGTCATCAGCATAATCATCAGCATCATCATCATCATCATCATCATCATCATCACCATCATCATCTTCATCATCATCATCAATATCATCCTCATCATCATCATCGTAATCCGCGTCCTTATCCTCATGTACATCATTACCATCATACGCGTCATCATGATCAGTATCATCAGCATCATCAGCACGATCAGTATCAACATTATCAGTATCACCAATACCATCTAACCAGTACCATCAACATCAACATCACTATCAACAGCAACAGCATCATCATCACCCACATAAGCAACATCAGCATCTGCATCATCTGCATCTGCATCTGCATCTGCATCATCATCATCATCGTCATCATCATCATCATCATCATCATCATCATCATCATCATCATCGTCATCATCATCATCATCATCACCAGCATGATCATCATCACCATCATCATCGTCATCAGCATCATAAGCAGCAGCAGCGGCAGCAGCAGCATCGGCATCAGCATCAGCATCATCATCATCATCATCATCATCATCATCATCATCATCATCATCATCATCATCATCGTCATCATCAGCATCAGCATCAACATCAACATCAACATCAACATCAACATCATTATCATCACCGTCGTCTCCCTGATCCTGCTCTTGTTCCAGCTGCTCGCTGTCCTGGATGTCTTACCGAATCAATACTTCTCCCATTTCCAGCCTACCGCCTCCATCATTCCTCCTCCCGCCTCTTCCTCATCCCGCAGGCCATCCCACGCCTCATCTCCATGGTCTTGCTCCGGCCGGCCTCCTCGCTCGAACCTCCTCTTCATCCGTTCTCGCTGCTCCTCCCTCCTCCTCCACTGCTTCTCCTCGCTTGTTATCCTGCTCGTCCTCTCTCCCCATCCGTCCCTCACAATCCGTCCCCGTCCTCGCGCATCCTCCCACTCCTCCTCCCTCCTCAGCCGTCCTCGGCGTGGCCGTCTGGACCGTCGACCGAGCGCTGGAGCAAGGGCGCCGGAGGGGGACGAGACGACCATATCTCCCCCCCTCCCGAAGGCGGAGGCGAGGAACGGAGCCGCTGTGCTGTTGCTTGTTGTTTCCGCCGCCTCCTCCGGGCACGGCGAGACGACCATCTCCTCCCCTCCTGGAGGCGGGCCCCCCCCCCCCCCCTGCCTGGAGGAGGATGGGCGAGGAGCGCAGCAAGTTTTTTTCTTTGTGTGTGTGTGGTTTTGTTGTCACTCCCTCCTCCTCCGAGGAGCGGAGGAGCGGCGGAAGAGCAGCCATCCCTGGTCTCCTCTCTGAGGTCCTCCTCCTCCGCTCTTGCGCGTCATCCTCACCCTCATCGTTCTGATCCTCCATGGTCGTAGCCATGCGAATCTGCCTTCTTGCCCTCGTCCGTCCATGTCATCCTCGCCCTCTTCGTTCCCGTCCTCCCTAATCACATCCATGCTCAATCCGTCCACCTCCTCCTCCTCCTCCTCCTCCTCCTCCTCCGCCTCCTCCTCCTCTCCATACCGCATGCCATGCATCCTTCGGCCCGTGTCATCACCACCTGATTGCCATCCGTCTCGCCTCTGCTCCTCGAGCATATCATCATTGTCCTCCTCATCGTCACCGCTCGCTCAGTGCGCCTCAACTCCAACGCCCCGGCACGATGCTGCTGTCCCCTCTTCCCGCTGATGGTGCCGATGCTGCTCCTGCTCGCCTCCCTTTTCTTTTTCTGCGGTTCCTCCGCCTCTGGGTCCGTCCTTTGACTGCTCTCCGCCCTTGTCTTCACCACCAGGAGGAGGAGGAGAAGGAGGAGGAGGAGGAGGATCATCTAGCTTCCCGCCAGCGTAGATGTTAATAAGGTTTCTCCTGACTCCTCCTTCTCCGTCTCCGCCCGCGCATCGTCCTCCGTCGTCCTGCTTGTCCCCCTCCTCATTCGCCTACTCTTCCCGAGGCCTCACCCTTACAATCATATACACCGCGCCTGCTGTGTTCTCATCCTCCTCCTCAACTGCCTCCTGCACGTCTTCTGCCCGATCGTCAGCTTCCTGCTCATTTTCCTACAACTCCTGCGCACTCATGTTTTCCTGGCCCACGTTTTGCCTTCGCCGTCCTCCTCCCCCGAAATTTACCCTCCCCCCCCCCGCCCGGTCGTGGACCCACTCGCTCCTGCTCACTGCGCCTCACGAGTCCTCCTGACCCTGCTGCTCCTCATGCGGTTGTTCCTGCTGTTGCTCGTCATGTTTTTTCTGTTCCTCATCCTACTCCTCATGCTTCGACTCCTGCTCCTCCTCCGACACATCCCCATTATGCCTTGCTTGCTTTCGTCATCCACCGCTTCGCTATCCTCCTTCTCCTGCCCAGTCTTTGCCTTTCACAACACCAAATCCCCACTTCTTTATGCTTCGCATTCAGTAGGGTCAGGAGGAGACGAGCGTACCCTTAGTAGGGGCAGGAGGAGGAGGAGGAGGAGGAGGAGGAGGAGGAGGAGGAGGACGAGCAGCAGCAGAAGGAGCGAGCTGGGAGGAGGGAGTCTTGCAGCATTTGCTCAACACCTGCGGCGAAGGGATGTCCTTCTGGTCCACCTCATGAGGAGGGAACCACATCTACTAAAGAACGTCGACGCTGGATAATACATACATTCTTCGCCGTAAGAGCATTGTCGCGCCAATGTCTGCGCCCACTGCCCAGTATACACGTGTCCTTGCTGTCGACACTACTTAGCGACATCAGAAGCGGTCCAGGCATTTGCATATGCGCCAGAAAAGCGTTGCAGGCTCCACCCGAGGGCGCAGATGATCAGGCGAGGTGGCCCGACGCGGGAATGGTGAAGTCAATGCCAAGCGAAGATCGCGAGAACCTCGCCGAGGGCATGTCCCAATGGTGACGGGTGGCACCAAATTGCCTCCCGTGGAGTCTCTTGCCACACGCCTCGTGGTGTAGCCGATCGGTGGCAGCGGTCACTTTTTACCAGCTCGAGAAGGCCGCCCCGTGGCTGAAGGAAGAAGAAGGCAGCAGCAGGGGAGGGGAGGAGAGGGAACAGAAGGCAGCAGCAAAAACCGATCGGTGGCAGCGGTCACATGTGTCACACATACGCGGCCTCACGCTGCATGCCTGCCCCCTGAATGTGCCCATGCTTCACGCCGCTCCACCCATTCGCCGCGCTTCACCACAGAGATCGCCCCTGCCTCGCGCTGGCCCCCTCTGCTTCCGCTGCCATCCCGCACCCTCCCCATTGCACAACTCGGTCCTGCACTGCCGTCAATCCCACTACTCTGGAGACTGGGAGGCCCGACGCGCGGCAACAGCACGCGCGTTACGCCGCAGCCCTGGCAGATTGCAAGGGGAGCCTCCAGCGGAGCTTCTAGCGATGTGTTCGACGGACTCTTGCAGCAAACAAAACCTCTGGGCCGATCTTCCATTCAACTTCTACCTCAGGTAGGATCTGACTGAAGGGTCTTCCTTGTTCTTGACAGAAACTGGTGGGTGTGGGGCCCTTCGTCAGATGGGGGCCCCCGGTGTTGCCCGAGGCTCATCGGGGTCCCGCGGGGCTCCTCGAGATTGACCAGGGTTGCCTGGGGTTTTCCGAGCGGCCCTTGACGTTGCTCGGGGCTGCCAGGGGGTGCTGCCCCTGCCATGCCAATGCCGAGCAATGCCAAGCAACGCCAAGCGATTCCAAGCAATGCCAAGCAGGGCCAAGCAAAGCAAAGCAGCGCCGTCTATGCTAAGCGATGCTGAGCATGGCTATGCAACGCCAAGCAATGCCAAGCGACTCCAAGCAACGCCAATCAATTCCAAGCAGCGCCACGCAACGCCAAGCAAGGTCGAGTTGAATTGCTTTGGAAGACCCCAACTTGGGTTCGCGCTGAATTCATTACTTGTTTTGGGGGGTGGCTCGTGTCGCCCTTTGGATGGCCGCCTCGGGCATCGGCTACCCCGCGCTGCAGACCGCCTCGGCGTGCCAGGCAGCCGCGGGACTCATCGCAAGCGCTTCCGCGGAGGAGTCCTCAGCCGACGTGCGTATCGCCGCGGCCAGGGTTGGCGATGGTGACAGATCCTGACCGAGGGTTCTGCTACACGAGAGAGCGACACTGGGCAAGAGTAGCCTTTGGTGCGCGGCTTTTTGAAGGTCGCGGGATGGCCGAACACGAGCACGAAAGATGCCACGGCCGCCTCGCGTTCGGCGATCGGGGAACCCCAGTGGGCCCGCACCACAGGTCACTCTGGCGAATGGGGCCACTCTTGGGTGCAGGTAGTCGAAGCATGCCCTGCAGCAGCAATTGCCAAACTCCTGCCCATCGGCCGGGCACTGGGCTCGATCTGACAAGCCCAGAGAGAAACAAAATCATGATGACAAGCCCACCGACCGACCAGCTGCCCCTCTGCCCTGCCCCGGCCCCCTTCAGGCCATCAGGCGATTGTACTCGACCCTGCTGAAGCCCTCGCGCGACTCGATGATCATCCAGAACTGCCACCCGGGAGCGGCCCTCTCTTCGAGGCCGGCATCGATGCACATGCACCGCCCTCCCAGGGACCCCACGGGAGCTGTGGAAATGGCTAGCCTTCGGGCCCCTGGGGGCCTGGATCTATCCACGTCCGCCGCCGTCCGAGGCCCGGGAAGATCGCACCCATCAGGCGGCGCATGTGAACAAAGGCGAGCCCCGCACTCTTCCCAAGCGACAAAGTCGGGTCGGGCGAAAGGGCAGGATAGCAAAGGGGGGGGTTGAGAATCAGCTCACGCAGCTGATTTTCCCGGCGCCTCCCGGCGCCGGAGGCGGCCATGTATCGAGGAATGGGCCCCGCGGTGGGGCCGAAACCAGCTGCATGCAGCAGATTTCGTAACCCCCCCTTTCCGTATCCCCTCCTTTCGTCCGGCCCGAACCAGGCCGAGCAGCACGGCAAGCCAGAGGAACGGGAGATCCGTACGCCCAAGTGTGATCTGCCAAGGCCGAGCCACCCCGCGTTCATGATCAGCGGCGCGCCCCAGGGGGAAGTGAGACGGGGCGGGCCTTCTCAGACAGCTCGGGAGGCCCCCTGAGAAATTCTCCAATCTTTCCCCGAAGACTTCGGACACCTCTCGGAAGGCCGGAGGGCTTCTGAGAAGCCCCGCCGCCCTCTGAGAAGGCCTCTTCCTTCTCAACTTCCCCCCTCGCTCGCTGCAAACATGACGGCCGGGGGGGACCTCCTCCTCATCCTCCTCCTCGTCCTCCTCTCCCTCCTCCTCCTCCTCCTCCTCCTCCTCCTCCTCCTCCTCCTCCTCCTCCTCCTCCTCCTCCCCTCCTCCTCCTCCTCCCTCCCTCCCTCCCTCCCTCCCTCCCTCCCTCCCCTCCCTCCCTCCTCCCTCCTCCTCTCTCCTCCTCCTCCTCCTCCTCCTCCTCCTCCTCCTCCTCCTCCTCCTCCCCCCTCCTCCCTCCTCCTTCCTGGACGCTTGTGCAACGACGACTCCCTTCAACGGCGACTTCCCTCCAGAGGCCGACGCGCCCTGCGCGACAGACACTACGAGGGGCCGCTGCCAAACGACAGGGCAAGCATCCGCCCGCCGCGCCCCTCGATGGAGCACAGGGCCACTGGAAGGGCAGCGCTGCTGGACACCGTGGGCAAACCCTGCCCTCGGTCCCAGATCGGCTTCGACTCCGCCCCCTCCCACTCTGGCACCACAACATCACGGGGCTCCAGGCCTCCCCCGACCTAGAGCAGCAGTCCTGACTGCAGAGATCCAGCCCAACACCCAAACGGCGTCGATGTACGATGTATGTTGTCCCCGGGCAGTGGCGAACGTCTCTCTGAATCGCGCCTTGTTGAGAATTCCACGCGCGGGCCGCCATGGACATCCTTCGCCGAGACACCTCAGATGTGCACGCGCAGGAGGGGTAGTTTCTCACTCTTCGTTTTAGCCCTCTGGATTCTTCTGTGGAACGCAACAATCTTCCCTCCTTACACAGGGAGTGGGTGCCGGACCCCCTCGAGAGGGGGCATCTCTACTGCTCCTCACGTGGTGCCTTCGTCATGCTTCCTTCCTTCCTGGCATCGACGAGCAGAATCCCCCCAGAGGGATCGTCAGCACCAAAACTGACATCAATAAGTTTGCTCGGCGTCCCCCCTTCGGTGCGATCGTCAGCACAGCGCATTAACAGAAAACATATAGTCGTGTTCGCCGCTCGCCGATGGGAAAAGCCGTCGAGAGGCCTCAAGTAAAAGAAACCTCGGAAGGCAGCGAGAATACCAACGGGGAACCCATTTGGAGTTGCCTCCGGCCTCCAGGGAACTCCAGAGACCTCCGGGGACCTCGTGGAGGAATGAGAGAAAGGAGGAGGACTCTGCGGGGGAGATCGCCTCCGCTCCGGTCCTGGCGCCAGATGCGTTGTCATTTCCTATGACAATCTCCTATGATGCGGGAGGCGGGGTTTTACTGCTTGCTTCCTGCGTCTGATAGGGTTGCGGCTCTCCTGCTGCAGCCATCCTGTTGCGGCTTATGTTGCTCCCATCGTACTTACGTCAGGAGGGAACAAAAACACACAGACACAATTAATCGTCGACCCCCAGGAAAATATGGGAAAGTATAGGAATTGGGCGGGAAGAAAAACCCAGAAAATATGTGAAAATATGGGGAATCCTTTTGTTTGTGTGTGTTTATTTGGGTGTCCTTTGGCCCCTTGATTAAGTACCACATCCCATAAGTTCGAGCACCCGGAAAAGTGCTGAAAGAGCGTCGAAACAGTGTCGACACAGTGTCGGACGAGTGTCTCCCACGGCCCGACGCGTGAAAACCCTCGAGTTTGGATACTTGTCTGGTGCTCGAAATTCTTTCTGGTAGTCCAGGCTAAGGTAGGTTGGAACATCATAAGTTCGGCAATGTTTCTTCGGCGGTGGACAAACCTCCCTTTAGTCAACCTCCCTTTTAACGAAAACGGCCTGAGACCGAAACCGACTGACCTGGACCCGCGCAAATGACGCCCTCTCGCGAACCGAAAACGGCCAACTTCTGAATCGACGCGTCAGGGTCGGAGGTCTATCAACCTCCGAGTTCTGCCTGCGCCCCCCGCCTGCCGGCGCGCCCCCATCGCGCGAGCAGAGGGCACCCGCCGGGGGCACTCTCCGCAGTGGGGGGGCGCCCGGCCGCGGGCTGCTGCTGCCAGCTCCACGCCCCGATGGCGAGGTGGGTCTGCAGCACGGCCAGCCGCCCGGCGACGTGCACCCCCCGCGGCAGGGCCCCTCCCCAGAGATCCAACGCATTGCAAACATCGAGACGGAGTTGTTTTCTAAATTTTCTGCCTCTAGGGGCCCTCGCTGGGCCCTGGGACCGTCAAACAACGACTCAGGATGAAAAGCTGGTCCTGGGGAGTGGGTCGAGACTTCGGGGGGCCGCGCATGGAAAAGATCACGACGTCGGATCTCTGGGTCGCTGTCTTCGTGCTGCCGTCGCTCAGCAGAGGCACCGAAGAGGGTGCGCCCATCGGGAGGGGCGAGCCGTCCGCTCGCCGCATCTTCGCCGGCAGCCCCCCGCGGCCCGCGAAAGGCCACAGGGCGGAACGGGGAGCAGACGCAACTGGCCGAGGGAGCAGCAGCAAAACTTCCGAACGCAACTGGTGGGTCGGGGGACCTGGATCCAGGCCGCCCCGTAAACGCGGCCGTTTACATGAACCGATATTTTCAGAGGCCTTCCCAAAGGAGTCCGAGCAGATGGGGTCGGAGAATCGCGCCGCGTCGCCCCTGCATCGGTGATGCAGCGATGCACCGGCCACGTCGACGGTGCATCGGCGACGCCGGTCTGGAACACATCGGGCCGCACATCGAGCCGCATCGGCGATGCTTCGCCGACGAGGCGCGGCCCGCCGCCGTCTGCTCTGACCCCGTCTGGGACGCCCAGCACTTTGGAGCGCCCGAGCGAACTGCAGCCGTGGGCCGAGTCGTTCTCCGTCCACCGCCCTGCTGTCCGGCGGCGCCCGGCGGGGCCCCATGCCTGCCTGCCGCCTCCTGGCTGCTGGGGCCCCGGCTGCCCGCCTGCCGCGACCCGCCGGCCCTCTTCGGGCGGGTAGTGGTGGGGGCGACCTCGACGGGGGGTGAGGGCAACTGGCCCTCCAGGAGCCCTTTAATTTAGGGCCCCTGCATGCCCCAAAAGGGACCCTACAGGGCCCCTGTGGGGCCCCTTTCTCCACCCCCGATCTAGGTTACCCCCCTTCACCACCCGCCCGACATCTGGCATCCCGCCCGTGCGTTCGTCGTCGTGCCCTCGCTTCTCGCGTCGCCCGTGCGCCATCTCCGCCGCCTGGGGGGAAGCCCGCGGCTCGCGGGGGTGGTGGTAGCCCTCGGAGGCCCGTTCCGAGCGAGACCTGCCACGACCTGTGAATGGAGAGAGAGGGGAGAGGCTTGGCTCTGCCGCCGTCCGCCCTCTCCTCCGCAGCTTCCAATATGATTGCCTCTGTGCGCGTTTGATCCTGGGCCCTTCGGCTCCGTCACCACACCTCAAGCGAAACCCCAAAACGCAGCCCTCAGTTGAAAGCCTGCGCGCTGCCTTCAGATGGCCACTGAAATCCTCAGAGTGGACCAGTGCGTGTGGAGGGGGACGTGGAACCGGGCCTGCGTTAATCGAGTTCGACACGAAGGATGTGTATGAACCTGCGGATGCGCGACCGCACTTCCAAGCGATCTCTGAACTGCGTCGCGTGGGTGTCCCACTTGGCATCGCCTACAGTTGCCTACCCGTGGCCGCAGCTCGATGCATCGCGTCAGCAGCGCCTTGCCTTCTATTTCTTATACGCTAAAAAATCCTCGGAGCGACCTAGGGGGACGGGGGGGGCGTGCAACTAATTAATCCGGCGCGCCCGGGCGCGCCGCGAACCGCCGCCGCAGCGCCTCGCGCCACGCGGCGCCCGCGCCGCCCGCCCGGGCCGGCGGCGCCAGCAGCGGGGCAGCGGCGCGCGGCGGCAACGCCGGGGCCCAGCCGCCAGAAGGCCTTCCCGCCAGCCGCTGCCAGGTCAGCGCCCAAAAGCCGCAGCGCAGGCAGGCCACCCAGGACGACCCCTGTGACGCCACGCGGGCCCGCCACGCAACGCTGGCGAAGAGGGCGCTGGCGGCGGCTGCCCCCGCCGCCGCCGCGGGGTGCCGGGCGGGCTGCGGAATCAACGCTCTGGCGGCCGCTGCGGCCGCCGCCGTCGCGTCGTCGCCCTCGCGGGGCGCGCGCCGCCTGCGCCCTGGGGCCGCCCAGCGCCGGCGCGCGCGGGGCCAGCGGGCGCCCTCGCTGTGGTTCGCGAGCGCGTCCAGCACCAGCGCGCGCTCCAGGAGCAACGCGCGAGTCGGCAAGCGGGCCCCCGCGGCGTGGCTGGCCAGGCCACCCGCGGCAGCGTTGCCGGCATGGTCCTCCAGGGAGACCCCCCGCTCGCGGGCCGCTGCAACGTCCAAGTTCTACGTGCGCCTTCGCCCGCCGCGCGCGCAGGGCGCCGCTGCGGCAGTGCGGGGCAACGCATTCCCACAGATCCGCGCGCGCCCTCAGCGCAAGGTTGGCCCCGTCGCGGATGGCCGCCACGCCGCGGCCGAGGAAGCGGGTGTCGGCGACGACGTCACCCGGCCCCCCAGCCAGGCTCAGCGCGCGCGCCGCCGCGGTGACTTCCGCCCTCTGGGCTGTCTGCTCGCCGTCCACCGGTCCACTGTGCTCGACGATGCCCGTCGCGCCCGCCACCTCCAGCCAGATTCCCCAGCCTGCTCTTGCAAGCAGCGGGTCGCCGGGGCACGCGCGGGCTCCGTCCGCCCAAGCGCGCGCCCTGTGCCGGCCGGCAGACTCTGCGGGTCAAGCTGAATTGGCAGCGGCAACGGCAGCTGGGCCTGCTCCGCGAGCGCCGCCAGCCGCGGATCCTGAGGCAGCGCAGCGCCCCCTCGAGGGAGGTCTCCGGCGGTAGCCTCGCGCGGACCTCGTCGCGGCGCCCGCTCGCGAGTCCCAGGGCGGCGGCCCAGGTGGATTCCCAGCGCGGGCGCTGCCGCAAACTCCAGATCCTCCGGCGCCGCGCGGTATGGGGGCACAGCGCCGGCTGGCCCCACTTCGCCGCGGCCGCCGTCTCGGCCACCACGTTTCCAGAGATCACGGCGCGGAGCGCTCCTGCCGCATCGGGCGCGAGCGCGCCGTTGACCAGCAGCCGCAGCGTGGACGTGCTGGAAGGCCGCGCGCCTCGCTGCCACGAACGCGCTTCGCGTTTGGACCCCGCTTCGAGCAGCACCGCGCGGGTGTCGAGCAAACTCCGGTCGGCGGGGCGCCAGCTCGCGGGGGCGGCGCCCAAGCCGGCCCAGCTCGACGACCGCGCCAACGTGCAGGCGCAGCTCCGCCACGCTCTGGAGGGCGGCAGAGATTGGCCCGAACCCGCGCCCGTGGCCCACGCCGAGGGCCGCCGCGGCGCCCCGCCGCGCCTGCACGGGGAGACGGCGGGATCGGAGCGCCTTGGCGGCCTGCCAAAGCGGCGCCATGACAGCCACTGCCGCCGTGCCCAGCCGCCAGCTCGGCGCTAGCACTTCGAAGACGACCTCGGCGGTCGCACGCGCGCCACCGCGGCGCACCGCTTGCTGCGCCGCCGCGCGAAGACCGGCCAACTCCCGCGCCGGGGGCCGGCCGCGCGCCGCGCCGCAAAGGCCGGCCGCCGCCCCTGCGGCAGCGCCCAGTCTGCACCGCGCGTCGAAGCCGACCGGCAGCTTGCCCAGCCCGCCAATGCGGCCACGCGCGACGCGCAGCCACGCGCGACGCGCAGCTGGGCCGCCGCGACAGCGCAAACTGGCGCGAGTTCGCCCGGTTCAACTTCTAATCTATGGCCGCCTTGAAGGCCTCCGCGACCTGCAGCGCCCGCCGCTGCGTCGCCGCCGGCCTCGGCCGCGACCCGGGCCCAGAGCGTGAACTCGTCGACGTGCGCCCCGCGGCGGAGGCGGTCGCTGACGCGCCCCGCGTGCATCGTCCATGGCCGCGCCATGACTCCGAGCGCGAACGCCGCCAGGGGGCAGCCCGGGAGAAGGCCGCGCTTGGGCGACCAGGGCGAGCCGATAGCCCTGCCGACTTGCACCCGGCGGCTCGCCGAATAGCCGGCCCCGCGACCCAGCGCGGGGCCCCTGCCCGAGCGAGCGCGACCGGCGCCGTGCCAGGTCCACCCGGTCGCAGAGCAGCGCCCACCATCTCTTCGGAGAAGGCGTCGGCCGCCTCCAGCTCCAGGTGCCCTCCGCGCCGCGCCGCTACTCGTCGCCCCCCCCGCCGGCGCCGCCACAGGGCAAAGAGGCGCGCCCAGCCAGTCCAGAGCCTGTGTAGGACGGGCAACAACCAGACTGCGCGGGGCCATTCGCCGCCACCCGGCTTAGGCAGCAGGAGGCCCTCTGACTCAGCGATCTCCAGGGGCCGCGTGCCCTGAGCCCCCACCTCCTCGCAGAGGCCTGCGATCCACTGGCGCAGCTCTACCGGCACCGACCGGAGCTCCATGACCGACCACGCGTCAAACCGTGTCTTCTTACGCTCGGGCATGCGCCGCACGGTGAAAGCGAACCGATGGACTCAGCCGTCCACGGCGCCCGCTGGGGGAAGGCCGGCAGCCCGCCCCGCTCCTGCAAACGCTCCTCGGCGACCGGCGGGCCTGGCGCGCGCTGCCAGAGCTACCTCCGCGGGCCCTCGCATAGAAGCGCAGCCGCGCCGCGGGGCAGCCTTGCAAGGCCAACGGCCGCTGCCGGCGACCTGGGGCGCGGGCGCCAGCCCTGGCATCAAGCTCGGCATCAAGGCCGCCGCCGCGGCGACTCCAGCGGTGCAGCCTGCCCCCGCCGTTCGCGAGTGACTCCTCCACCCAGCGTCGCCACTCCGTCTGCCGCCTCCCGCGCGCCACAGCACTCGCGACCTGCCACGCCGCGCGCGCCAAAAAGAGCGGCTGGGAGGCCCGCAACGCCCGCAAGGTCGCATCAGCCATCTGTCTCGCGGCGTCCTCGTGGCGCCGCTGAGCGCGCTGCAAGCCTCTGGGGCGCCAGACGCGCAGCAAAGCTGCGTCGGCAGCGGCGTCGGCAGCCTCCCCGCCGCTCCCGGCCGCGGGGGGCCGCCTCGCATGGCCGCTGCAGCGTGCGGCCGCTCTGGGACGGCCGCGCTGCCCAGGCGCGTCGCCAGCCACATGCGCGCGGCCGCCTCCAGCTGCCGCCGCGCCCCGTCGAGGTCATGATGCTGCAATGCTGCGCGGAAGGCCCCTGCGTGGTGCGCCCGCGCGAGGGCCGTGGCGCCCCACGCCGCCTGCGCTGACCAGCCCCCCTACCGCGGGGCCGCCCAGGACCGGCGCGCGCTCGCGGAGCAGCGCCGGCTCGGGATGCGTCGCGACGCGCAAGTCCACCACGAGGGCTGCGTGCGCGACCAGGCCGAGGTCCCATCGGAGCCGCACCGACGGGACAGCGTCAATAGCGGCAGGGCTGGCGAGCACGTTCGATGCGGGATGGGGCGGCGTGGGAAGGCAAACAAGTGGGCCCTGCTGCCGCCAAGAGGTACTTCCATTAGCCCATCGAGCCCAAGTGGAAGTCGCCCACTAGGAAGGCCGGGACGTCACCCGGACCGCGTCCAACAGGAGGTTGGCGCTCCGCTCCTCGTCCTTACGGCCTAACGGATAGCCGTAACAGCTCTCGCACCCCAGTGCAGGGTGAGGTGCTGCAGGCGCCCCAAGTGCCTCCCCGAGGCCCGCCGCACGCGCCAATCAGCGCCCCCGGCGGCATGCAGCTGCGAGCAGGTGCACCCCCTCGTGCATCGGGCCGAGGTGCAAGTGAATGCCACGCGCCGAGGCCCCCGCCTCGGCAGCTGGCGCATCCAATGCTGGGATCCGAGCCTCCTGCACGCACCACGCGTCGGCCTCGGCGGCCAGCAGGCCCTGGCGCTCCACCGCGTAACGTTCGCAACCGCCACCGTGGCTTTCTATGGCATCGCAGGCTTGGGGTGGGAGGCCTCGCTGAGGCGGACGCTCGGCGCGGCCATCCGCTCCAGCGCCGATGAGGCTCGCGGATGGGTTCCGCGGCCCTCTGGGCGCGAGCTGCCGCCGCGGCCCTGGCGGGGGGCACGCCAGGCATGTCTTGGCGGCGGGTCCTCCTCCCCTCCCCGCACTGCTGGCCGTTCGGCCAGTGGGAGGCCGGCGCCGAGGCCGGATCCGAGGTCGCCGACGGCGGGGCTTCACGGCACTCCCAGCGCCTGCTGCCGCCGCGGCCCTGCAGCGGGAGGCGCGACAGTCATGTCTGGGCGACGGGTCCTCCTCCCCTCCCCGTGCTTCCGGCCGCTCAGCCGGTGGGAGGCCCGCGCCGAGGCCGGATCCGAGGTCGCCGGCGGCTCCTGGCGGGGCCCCGCGGCCCTCCCAGCGCCACCTGCCGTCACAGCCCCGTCGGGAGGCGCGCCAGGCGCCTCTGGGCAGCGCGCCGGCCCCAGCACCAACTGACGCACGCTGGCTAAACAGCTGGCCCAGCCGCTCCAGCAGCCGTGAACGGAGGAGCCCTCGGCCACCCCGTACGGGTCCAGGGAGCGCAGCGGCAGCGCTGCCCCCGCATCGGCTCCGGCGGGCAGCGGGCGGCCGCCGCTGCGCCGAACCGCCGCCGCTGCGCCGAACCGCCGCCGCTGCGAGGGGGCACCATCAGGCACGGGTCGCCGCCGCTGCGAGGCGGCCTCCGCTGCGAGGGGGCACCTGCCGCGCCAGCAAGGCGCAGCGGCAAGGTCTGTTGCCCTGGAAGGAAGGGCCCGGCTACCGCGAACAGTGGTTCGCGATCCCGGGAGCGAGACCGCCCGTCGGCCCCCTTCCCTCCTTGTCCTCCTCCTCTGCGGGGCGGGCTGGGGAGGTCCACCGCCGCCAGAGCCGCCGCCCAAAGCGCGGGTCGCGCAGGAGCGGCCCCCGCGGCTGCGCCATCGGTTTCGGGCGTCGCGGAGTCGACGGCGGCGCCCGGGCCCGCCGCCGCACCATCGGCAGCTGCAGGGCCCACGGGCCAGGTGCCGGCAGCACGGCCCGCAGCTGCTGCACGAGGCCGTCGGCGGCGGCGGCCGCGAATGCGCCATCGAGCCCTGCGACGCCAGCGACGGCGGCCGGGCGCCGCGCCGCTGCGCCTGCAGCTGCCGCCTCCGCCTGCACCGCGGCCAGCGCCTGCTCCGCGGCCTGCGCCTCGGCGATGGCCTGGGCAGCGCGGGCGTCCGCGGCCTCGGCGGCTCGCTGGGCCCCCAGGCCTCCTCGGCCGCGGTCCGAGCCGCCGCCATCGGCTTCCTGGGCGCACCGTGCCGCTTCGGCGCGGCTCCGCCGCGAGCCCAGGGCGGACTGCAGGCGGCGCTCGAGAGGGCGGGCGGCGCGCTCCGCCTCCTGCAGCTCGGCCGCCGCGGCCTCGAGCCGTGCCACCTCATGCGCCCATTCGAGAAAAGGGGCCAAAGGCGGCGATGCGAGCCTTGGGCGGCGGCAGCCGCTGGCTGCGGCGGCAGGGCATCGGCCGCGGCTGCCTGCGGCGCCTGAGGCTGCGGCGGCTGCCCTGCCTCCGCCGCGGGCGCCGGCCGCGGGGGCCTCGCCCACCGCCGGCGCCCTCCCGTGCGCACCCGCACCAAAGGCTCTGCCCGCGGAGCCTGCCCGCCGCACCCGCGGCAGGTGCGGTTCGCCAGCCGAAATTGTCGGCCGCCCCGCATGCACAGCTCCAGGCCGGCTTGCGAGCCCCCCAGGCTCGCCAGCCGCACCACCGCGCTGCCCAGCCGGCTACCGCGCCTGCGACCGCGAGTGCCGCCCCGCTCCAGCAGGCCGAATCGCCTGCTTGCACACCTCCGCCAGCTGCTTCACCTGCCGCTGGATGGCGCTCCATGGCGGTCGGGCGTGACCCCTATACTCCCGCCGCCACAGCCGCCCGGCATCCGGCAGTGGCCGCGCGCGCGGGTTGCCCTGCGCGCGCGGCCCGAACGATGGGCCCGGCTTCGCCGCCCCAGCGACGTGCTGGAACCAAAACGGCTCGAGCCAACATGATGCGGAGCCAAAACGGTTTGAGCCAACATGGCTACGGAGCGCCCTGCCTTTCGCACCCCGCCTCGTCAAACTCGTCGACGTCGATGAATCCGTTTCTGTCCTGGGCGGGGGAGGAGCAGCAAACAGAGGGCAGGGCAAACATCCAGATGCTGGCGAGGCCTTCAACGAAAGGAGAGTGTTGACTTCCTCCTCCTGCTCCTCCTCCACCTCCTCCTCCCATCTCCCCTCCGCATCCTGCTCCCAGTCCCTCATATTCTCCATCTGATTCATGTGGTGCCTCCCCCTCTCCCCTTCACCTCTAAGCATCATTTTCCTCCTTCCCCTCCTCCCTGCTCCCTCCCAACTCCCCCCTCCACCCCCAACACAGGCCCATCCCAATATCCTCCCCTACCTCTTCCCCCGCTCCACCCATCACCCCATCCCCTCCCCATGCCGCCCTCTCATGCCTTCCACGCCGTGCCCCTCCCTCCCACCGCCCACTTCCTCCTCCCCTCAAGGCCATGCTTTCCACACCTCCCCCTCCTCCCCCCGACGATGATCCCAACGTCCGCAGAGAAAACGGGCGGGAAGGGGCGAAAAAGGGCAACGGAAACTCGTCACCTCATCCTGCCCGTTCTTCTCCTCCTCCATGCTCCTCTTCCTCCTTCTCCTCCTCCTCCTCCTCCTCCTTTCTCTCTCTCTCTCTCTCTCTCTTTTCTCCCCATGGTCACTCGATACCTTGTCCTAGCTCTTGCATGTGGACCCGCCACCGTGCCGCTTGGCATGCCGAGGCGTGGTAGAGAGCTTATCGCCCCTGGTCACTCGATACCTTGTCCTAGCTCTTGCATGTGGACCCGCCACCGTGCCGCTTGGCATGCCGAGGCGTGGTAGAGTGCTTATCGCCGTCTGCCGCCCCCTCCCCCCGCCCCCCGTCGCCTGAGGTTCCCAGAGCGGTTCGACGTGCCTCCAGGGCTCGCCAAGGAGTTACATGGCTTCCAAGACGCCACAGGAAGGCCACCAAGGCCGCCAACGATGATTCAGAAGCGGCGCCAGAAGGAGCCCAAGAGGCATTCAAACCCCCACAGGGAAGGCAAGGCAGCTGTCCAAGAAAGCTAGGACAACTCGGAACAATGAGGTGTTTATCAGGTGTGTAAGCAATGAGGGTTTCCATGGCCTTAGGGATCACGATGATTCCAACAGAGCCCAGGAGGGACCGAAGAGAAGCCCAAACGAGCCTAATATGGGGCACAAGGAACACCCCAGACGGCCCAGGAAAGTACCAAGAGGCTCACGAGACGGTCCAACAGGAGCCCTGGAGAGCCCGAGAGGCTCTCCAACATGGCCCACATACACCTCTAAGGCAGCCCCAAGAGGCTCCCCGCACGGCCGAAAGGGGCCAGACTGCCCAAGGCGGCACCAAGACGGCCCAAGAGGGCCCAAGAGGGACCCGAGACGGCCAAAAAGAACCTCAAGGGAGCACCACGAGCGCCCAAAGAGGCCCCAAGAGAGACCCTGAAAATGAGAGACGAGATGTACCACACGTCACGGCCTTCCGTGTGGGCGGAACTTGCCGCAGTCAGCTGGATGAATGCCTCCCTGGTTGCACCAAGAAGCATGAGGCCCAGGCCGCCTCGCTAGCACGGCCCCGCTCTAGGCTGGAACGGCCCAGAGCGCCCCCGCTCTAGGCTAGAACGGCCCTCCTCCTCCTCCTCCTCCTCCTCCTCCTCCTCTTCTTCTTCTTCCTCCTCCTCCTCCTCCTCCTCCTCCTCCTCCTCCTGCTCCTCCTCCTCCTCCTCCTCCTCGTCGTCCTCCTCCTCCTTGTCCTCCTCCTCCTCCTCCTCCTCCTCCTCCTCCTCCTCCTCCTCCTCCTCACCCATCAGGGGGAGGCGGAAACGCCTGGAGCACCCGGGACCCTCGGTTCGAGGATCTCACACCCCGCCGACCTGGTCTGAGCTCGGAGCCGGCCGAACCGCGGCCCTAGCGGGCCTGGTTCTTCCCAGGAGGCCCTGGGGCCCGACCCGACCCGAAGAGACAGGATGGAGGGGGGGGGCTCGGCATGAGTGAGCCTAACTACAAACTTTCGATACTCTCCCGGGATCTTCCGGAAGCGCCGGCCAACCCCGCACGGCACCCACGAGGGGGTAGCCAGACTAGGGCCGGAGATTTCCCCAACGCCGCCTTCGGCCCGCTCGCTGCCGAGGACCCCCCAACGCCGCACCTCCCAGATTTCTCCGCGGACGGAAGGACCCTTGCCATTGGCTTCCCAGCCGCGGCACATGGGAATCGTCAGAGAAAGACCCCCCGAAAGGACAGATGGGCGCAACGCTACGCGGTTGCATCGCCGCCCTGCGTCGCGGACCTCCAAACAGTCGAGCCTTGTCACGCACGGGGCGCAACGTTCCCTGTGGAACGCGCAGATACACCCTAGCCGCGAGCACTGTCTGAGGAACGCCGCCAGCAAGTCGCACTTGTTTCTTCTTTCATTTTTTGAAATTGCGCCCTGCTATTAGGCTCACATTGTTGCCTGTCCGCGGGACTTGCGGTTCTGCGCGTTCGCTGCGCTGCGTTTTTGCATTTGGTGTGCTGCCCTGCGCTGCTGAGCTGGCACGGCTGGCGGGACTCCCGCAGGCATCTGGGCACGCACTCCGAAGCTCATCATAGAAAGGGGTAGTCTGAACAAAATGACCGCCCCCCTCCATCATGCCATCCGGAACGCCCACGTTTTCCTCGCTCTTTCTGTCGGGGCGGTCACGCCCGGCACTGCCACAACCTATGGAAATCGAGCGCGGTCACATCGGGCTCCACAGCCTCCACTTCGCCCTGCACCCCGAGCTCCACGTTCGACGGCACTGCCGGGTCTTCGAGACCCGCCCACGACAGAACGTCTGCTGGATTGTCACTTGTGTCGACGTGATCGTGCCAAACAGTGGCGCCGAGGCCGCCCAAGGCGGCGTTGGCGACCACCGCCAGGAAGCACATTGTCTCCGCGGGGCTTCCGGCTTTGACCAGCGCCGTCTCCGCACTCGTGTTGTCCAGGAACCAACTGATGTCTTTGCCCTTCAAGCGTGCGGGGGCCGAGTACACCAGCAGCGGGGCCGCCAGCAGCTCCGCCCGGTTGATCGCTGCGCCGCCCTCGCCCAACAAGGGCCGCATCTGCTCCGTCACGTCGTGCACGAAGGTTGCTGGCAGCCTGCCCATCTCGAAGATGACGCCCCCGATCCTGACCCTGGACCCCTCGGCGCTGGCGTCCGTGTAGATGACGACCGGCGGGTCGGGCCGCTGGAATATGTCGAAAACGACATCTGGCATCGCCTCCAGAACGGCCAGCAAGTAGCGGATGGCCTGGCCCAGGTTCGGCGTCACGCTGAGATCGCGCTCGTAGTGTTGGCGAGCAACCAAGGCGGCCATGACCCCCCGACACGGGCGCCCTGCGATGGCTGCGTCAAACCACCCAGCAATGCCCCGGACGTGGGCCGCCTCCCCCGACGAGAACCGGCCCTTCTGGAGAATGGCCTGCAGCTTCGCCTGGAGGGGCGCCCAGTTTCGGAGCGTACACGATCACCTGGTCCAGGCACGGCATGGACATGTCGAAGAGTTGCCCCAGGAAAGTGAAGGCAGCAGAATGCATTTGGCGTTTCTTGTCTGACAACCAAATCCCTGCTAGGTCCGCGAGGTCCCGGAACACGGCGTGCCCATCACCCAGCAGGCTGGTCAGCTCCATGATCACATTGTCGTCCACGTAATGGCCGCACAAAATGATGAGCACCCTGCGTGCCACGGCCGTAAGATAAGCAGCGCAATGGGTGAACTGGTTGACGGCACTGCCCAGACCGAGTGGCAAGCCCCGCAGCACTGAAGAATCCGCCGACCCTGTCGGCGTGTGTGAGGGGCTTTTCCGTTCGAGCCGTCATCTCCGTCATTCTTTGTACTCGTCGTCTCTGTCCTTCCCTTTCCCTGGGAGACCTCTTCCCCTGGGCTCCAGCCAAGCCGACCTTGAGCAACCTCGTAATTGAGTCGAAGGGAAGCCCCTTCCCTTTGATCCCTCCCCCGCCGGGAGGGGGGGGGGTGTCGACCCCCCCCGGGTCAGATACGACGCCCCCCCCTGGGACTCCTCTTCCCCTGGGCTCCAGCCAAGCCGACCTTGAGCAACCTCGTAATTGAGTCGAAGGGAAGCCCCTTCCCTTTGATCCCTCCCCCGCCGGGAGGGGGGGGGGGGTGTCGACCCCCCCCCCGGGTCAGATACGACGCCCCCCCCTGGGACTCCTCTTCCCCTGGGCTCCAGCCAAGCCGACCTTGAGCAACCTCGTAATTGAGTCGAAGGGAAGCCCCTTCCCTTTGGGGGGGGGGGTGTCGACCCCCCCCCGTCAGATACGACGCCCCCCCCTGGGACTCCTCTTCCCCTGGGCTCCAGCCAAGCCGACCTTGAGCAACCTCGTAATTGAGTCGAAGGGAAGCCCCTTCCCTTTGATCCCTCCCCCGCCGGGAGGGGGGGGGGGGGTCGACCCCCCCCCCGGGTCAGATACGACGCCCCCCCCTGGGACTCCTCTTCCCCTGGGCTCCAGCCAAGCCGACCTTGAGCAACCTCGTAATTGAGTCGAAGGGAAGCCCCTTCCCTTTGATCCCTCCCCCGCCGGGAGGGGGGGGGGGTAGCGACCCCCCCCCCGGGTCAGATACGACGCCCCCCCCTGGGACTCCTCTTCCCCTGGGCTCCAGCCAAGCCGACCTTGAGCAACCCCTGGGCTCCAGCCAAGCCGACCTTGAGCACCTCGTAATTGAGTCGAAAGGAAGCCCCTTCCCTTTGATCCCTCCCCCGCCGGGAGGGGGGGGGGGGGTCGACCCCCCCCCGGGTCAGATACGACGCCCCCCCCTGGGACTCCTCTTCCCCTGGGCTCCAGCCAAGCCGACCTTGAGCAACCTCGTAATTGAGTCGAAGGGAAGCCCCTTCCCTTTGATCCCTCCCCCGCCGGGAGGGGGGGGGGGGTCGACCCCCCCCCCGGGTCAGATACGACGCCCCCCCCTGGGACTCCTCTTCCCCTGGGCTCCAGCCAAGCCGACCTTGAGCAACCTCGTAATTGAGTCGAAGGGAAGCCCCTTCCCTTTGATCCCTCCCCCGCCGGGAGGGGGGGGGGGGGTCGACCCCCCCCCGGGTCAGATACGACGCCCCCCCTGGGACTCCTCTTCCCCTGGGCTCCAGCCAAGCCGACCTTGAGCAACCTCGTAATTGAGTCGAAGGGAAGCCCCTTCCCTTTGATCCCTCCCCCGCCGGGAGGGGGGGGGGGTGTCGACCCCCCCCCGGGTCAGATACGACGCCCCCCCCTGGGACTCCTCTTCCCCTGGGCTCCAGCCAAGCCGACCTTGAGCAACCTCGTAATTGAGTCGAAGGGAAGCCCCTTCCCTTTGCCGCCTTCCCTCAGATACGACGCCCCCCCCTGGGATCCTCTTCCCCTGGGCTCCAGCCAAGCCGACCTTGAGCAACCTCGTAATTGAGTCGAAGGGAAGCCCCTTCCCTTTGATCCCTCCCCCGGGGGGGGGGGGGGGTGTCGACCCCCCCCCCGGGTCAGATACGACGCCCCCCCCTGGGACTCCTCTTCCCCTGGGCTCCAGCCAAGCCGACCTTGAGCAACCTCGTAATCTCTTGCTGCGCATTGCGAACAGGGTCGGCGGCACCGGCCGTCAGGCCTTCGCAATACCACTGGCGGAGCTGTGGGTGCAGCACCGCGACAGCATTGAAACGCATCTGGTGGACCGACGGGAACAGCTGTCGATAACCCTTGCTCCAGTCCTCGACAAACCCTTGCATGGAAAACCACGCCAGCAGTCCTCCTCTGGTTCTGCAGAGCTGCATCCCGAGAGCTTTCACAATCAAGAATGGCAAAACCGGAAGGATATGCGCGACAGTCTCCGTCATGGTGGTCTGTGGATTGATCCGGGCCCTCTTGCCGTCATCGATGGGCCTGCCGTCGTCGAGGACATGCCTGGGTAGAGGTCGGAATCCACTTTTTCCGGAGATCTTCTCCATGTCCTCGCGCGTCCTCAGCCGGTCGGCGAGACCTGCCTGGATCTCCTCCGCCGTTCTCTTGAAGACAGCCGCGGTCCGCGGCGTGACCGATGTTTCGTGCACGAAGGCGTCCACGAAAGCCTCCGCGTCTGGCCCGAGGAGCCGCTCCCCGGCTCGAGCGCGCGTGTTCCCACTCGTCGTCGCCTCAATGGGCCGCAGCACGCCCGACGGCTCGATCTGTCCAGCGATAGCAAACCCGCGCGCCAGTCGTCGGGGCAGTTCTGTCCGGCCAGTCGAGGGGGACGACCATCATGACAGCAAACGTCGGGCGCACGCCGGGGGCGCACTCGAGGCGCACGTGGCGCCTGGCCAGGAGACACCGATCGATAGGCTCGACAGCAGCAGCGATGGCACGGAGAATGCCCAACCCCTCGCGCCTGACGACGCGGATCCGGGGCCCCAGGGAAGCGTAGGCGAAGCTGGAGGGGCCGAAATGGCTGCGCGGCGCGCAGCCTGCCAGGGCAGCTGGCCGCCCCCCCCCCAAGGGAGTGTGAGGGGAGCCAGGGTGCCTACCCCACCTACCCGTAGCCCTGGCATTCCCATCCTCCTCCTCCTTTTCCTCCTCCTCCTCCTCCACCACCTCCTCCTCTTTCTCCTCCTCCTTCTCCTCCTCCTGCTTCTCCTCCTCCTCCTCCCCTTTCTCCTCCCTATAGCAAAACACCCCGTAGCGAAAACAGCTCAGGGCTAGACCCAAAGCGCGCAAGCCAGCAAACCCGGCGAAGCGACTTGACGGGCTGAGGCTTCAATCAGCCTCCGATCTTCCCCCGCGGAAGGACAGCGGAAAACTCGTCGACCTCATCTTGCCACTCCATCTATTCCTCCACGCCCTCCTCCGCCAGCTCCTCCTTCTTCTTCTCCTCCTCCTCCTCCTCATCCTCCTCCTCTCTTTTTTTTGTTTCTCTCTCTCTCTCTCTTTCTCTCTCTTTCTTTCTCTCTCTCTCTCTCTCTCCTTCTCTCTCTCTCTCTCTCCTCCCTCCCCTGGCCCTTCAATTCCTCGTCCTGGCCCTCACATGTGTGTCCGCCACCATGCCGCTTGGCACGCCGAGGCGTGGCAAAGGCTTCTGTCACCCTCCGACCTGCCTCCGCGGGGAAGGACTGGTCTACCCCGTCTTCTGCTCCCCCCCCTCCTCCGCCTGTGGACGGGGGGCGGCCCGGCCAGGTCTGGCGCGGCGGCCGGCTCTCGCCGACCGCGGCGGGAAGTACGAGCGACGGATCACACACAGCAGGCGCGCACGCGAAGATCTTAGCAGCCCCGATGCGCAACGCGCAACACGCAGCGCACTGATGCGGAGCTCAACACGCAGAGTGAACACAACGTAGGTCTGACGCGACACGTCCCCCAGAGCGCGGGCCAACACGCTGAATCAACACG
>CAUYUJ010017253.1:114313-136813 GCA_963575745.1 Prorocentrum cordatum | reverse complement strand
CCCAGAAGCCCTGAAGAAGGCCCCAAGACGTTCTAAGAGGGTCTCACCAAGACGGCCCAAGAGGCGCCCACGACGGCCCCAAAGGGCCCCGACAGAACCCCGAGAGGGGCCCAGGAGGAGCAACTCGAACTAACCTTTCGAGCCCTCCGCCCCAAGAGGACCCTCGAGACCGCCAGCCGGCGCCCAGGACAACCCGGAGGCCCCGAGAGGCCCCCGAGAGGCTCCAAACACGCCCGTACGAGCCAATGTAGTCAGGCCCAGCGGTCCGAACCTGGGGGCCAACGGACGGGCGCAGGCCTCGTTGAATCTATAGAGACAGGCGCCGGGCGGCAGAGCCGACACCAGCTGCACGCAGCAGCAGATTTGTGCCCCCCCCTCCCCCCCCCTTTTTCCCCCCCTTTCTGCCCGACCCGAGAGCCCCGCTCCCAGCAGGCCGCCCGGCGAAGGGACCCCCCCGCTCGACCCGAGAGACCCGCGCACGGCAGGCCTCCCGGCGAAGGGCCATGCTCTCTGGAGCACGTGCCGCATAGGTTTTTGGGCCCTAGAAGGGGTTCACCATCTTTGGTCGACGGATGTGGCGTGGCGCTGGGGGGGGTAGGGGGGGATACATAATAATGTAACACAATACAACACGTGGCAATTATGCAAGCATTGGACACATAGGATCCATTGCATTAGTGCCGCAGTCCGAGGAAGGGCACATCGGTGTAACCATCCCATCTCGGAGCTCTGCGCGGAGTTCCTGGATCGGCGCCGCACCCTTCTCCTGGCGCGCTCCGCGCCCTAGGGGCGGCGCCCGGCGAGCCGCAGGGGGGACCAGCGCAGATCCAAGAACTCCGCGCGGGTCTACACAACGCTGTGCTTCTTGTTTGTGTTGTGATTGGTCATTCGTTGTTCGAGGTCGACTGTGTCTGGAGCATATGCGGCGTGCCGCAAGTTCGAGGGCGGGGCGTGTGATGTGGACGGGCCCAGAAGGCAAAGTCGCTCAACATCTGTCCCCAGACCCCTAACGGGGTCGGAACCGACAAACTTTTCAAGCCGCGTCCAGCCGTGGCGACGAGATAGGCCACTATCCCCACTTCTTGCGAACTAGAAGGTGGAACAGTGGAACCCCATACCCCCGGCGACTGTTTTCTGCTTAAACAGTGTATACATAAGAAAGGGATGTTGACCCCCAGAGGTCTACACCTATTCCCTGGGACCGCCTCTCCTCCCGAGTCGTTTTTCGACGACCCTGGGGCGTGGCGAGGGCCCGCAGAGGCCGCACATGGCAAAACAGAACGCCCGTCGTTCCTTTTCCGAGGGGGCTCGGAACCTTCGGTGGCAACTCATGGGAGCCTCCCGTACCATCCTGCTGGATCTAGCGAACCGACGCGAACCGACGCAATTCGACGCTGAGTCGACGCTGAGTCGACGCTGATCGACGCCAAATCGGCGCGCTCTCGTCGATGACCAGACGCTGGCGCACGCGAGTGCACTGCAAAGTCGGAGTTGCGAGGACACGCAAGACTCCTGTGATTTGCCAACGAAGAGGCCCATGGTGGGCAACCTCAGCAGGCGGTGGACAAACCTCCCTTCAGCAAACCACCCTTTAGTGAGAACGGCCTAGAGCCGAAACCGACGGACCTGGACCCGCAAAAAATGACGTCCTCGGCGCATCTCGCGAATCGAAAACGGCCAAATCGCTAATCGACGTGTCCAGACATGCGACGTCCTGATTTTTTCAGCACGGCGCCCCTGGAAGTTCCGACCCTTTCCCCGGGACCGGCTTCTGATCCTGAATCGTTTTCTGCCGGCCCCGAGGCTCGGCGAGGGCCCCCCGGGGCCGAAAACAGCCCCAAACCTCCCGTCCCGATTCTTGAACGGCGCGATCGTGTCTGGCTCCGGATCCGCCCTCTGGCCGCCTGAGGCCCCGCCCGCCTGTGCCCTGTCTCCCCAATTAGAGCTGTGCGTAGCCCGCCTGGCTTTTACCAGAAGAGGTTCGCTCTCGCCCCGCAGACCAAAAAGAGGCTCGGCGAGGGCCCCCCGGAGCCGAGAACAGCCCCAAAACCTCCCGTCCTGATTCTTGAACGGCGCGATCGTGTCTGGGCCCGGGCCGCAGCCTGGGCCTGCTGCAGGGGGGCGCTCCCCGGGCGGACCCGGGGAGCGGAGCGCCGCGCCACGACCGGCGCGCCCGGCGTGCCTGGCGTGCCCGGCGCGCCCGCACCCCACCGGGCGGCCCCGCGGGCTCGCCCAGGCTCCTCCTCCTCCTCCTCCTCCTCCTCCTCCTCCTCCCCCTCCCTCCTCCTCCTCCTCCTCCTCCTCCTCCTCCTCCTCCTCCTCCTCCCTCCTCCTCCTCCTCCTCCTCCTCCACCCTCCTCCTCCTCCTCCTCCTCCCCTCCTCCTCCTCCTCCTCCTCCTCCTCCTCCTCTTCCTTCTCCTCCTCCTCCCCATCTCCTCCTCCTCCGACATCGCAGGCCTAGAGGTTGACACCAACACCAATGTCGGCGGTGTGCTTCCACCAAGGGAAGGCGATCCCGATCTCGGCGATGGTGGTAAGATTCTGGCTTCCATGGTGGCCGAGATGGCACCACCAACACCAACAAAGATGTGATCAGCTTCCCCTTTTGGAGGCACCCCCCTGTGTTGGCGTTGGTGCCCATTTCCAGGCCTCCAACGACATGGTGGCGGAAAGAGTGGGCACGATGCCCAACAACAAACCTGGACCACCTCGAGTCCTGACAAGAATGACGGCGTTACATAGCGACCTTACGCGGTGGCGTAGGCGACAGCGCGGCACGCTGCATTGGAGACGAAGGCGCTTACGCGCGAGCGTACACGGGTAGCCTACGCGCCAGTGTCGGCGCAAACGGCCGCATTGTCTTGCCTCGCTCAGGTGACTGGGTCAAGACCTCTGGGGTCCACGTTATGAAAAAATGCTCAGCAACAAAAATCCAGACCCCTTTGAGTCCTGACAAGAATAACGGCGCTGTCAGGGGACATTTTTTCGGCGAGGGCCTCAGGAGGCCAAAAACGGCGAAAAATCTCCGTCTTGCAATTTGTCAACAATTTGGATCTCTCGGGCCCTGTCCTCCGGGAGCAAAGTTTCTGGTGACCCAAAAGGAGGTCCAGCTGAAAGGGGTGGTGCAATGGATATTGCAAGTTTATTGCGCTGGAGAATTGCATTTTGTATTGCATTGTATTGCAAGTAATGTATTGCACGCGAAAATCCAGCCCCTGGAATGTAATCCACACCTCACATGTATTGCAACCCCACAAATCCATTGCACCAGCTCTAGTGCACCACCCGCTTGTCGCTGGACCCCCTTTTGTTGGGTCGGGCGAAAGGGGGGGATAGCAAAGGGGGGGTTGAGAATCATTTCACGCAGCTGATGTTCCCGGCGCCTCCCGGCGCCGGGAGGCGGCTATGCATCGAGGAATGGGCCCCTCTCGGTGGGGCCGAAACCAGCTGCATGCAGCAGATTTCGTAGCTCCCCCTTTCCCAATCCCCCCCTTTTCGCCCGGCCCGATTTTGGGTCAACCCGAAATGCTTCTCCATGGCACCTCTGAGAAATCGACCCCGGACCTTTCCGCATTCTGGCCAGGACCTTGCTCGCTGCGCGCGCGAACATCCGCGGGCCAACGCGGCCGCAGAGATGCACCAGCCAACACCCAGCTCTCATCGCAATCGCTCCCGCATGAGTTTTGCAAACCAAATTGCGGGTGGGTGGGTTGGATGATTGCGCGAGCAATGGCGTTGTCAACTTCAAGTTCGGCAAGCGAATCGCACCACACATATCGAACAACATGAATTGAAGCCACATGGGTTGCACCACATAGATTGCCCTACAATAGTTATACAATGTAGAGTCTCCGCTCTAACAGAACATAGGTTCTACCACCCTCCCCCCCCAACTTATCCACTCCCCGGGAAACGACGCAACACACATATCATTCTGACCACTGTCCAGCCTACCAGAAAGTTCATGCTAACCCAGCTAGGCCGGTATCGCCCCCCCCCCCTGGTTCCCTTGCAGAAGAAATTATGCGCGCACTCGTTTATCACAAATCATACGTGTTCAACCATCCCTTGCAAAACGTACGACGAAGTGCACACGGGCGCGTCGCCGCGCGCGCATGCCAGAATCTTTCAAAAAACATTCGGTTTCGGAAAGGTTTCAAAATCGAGTGTCCAACGAACATACAACATGGTTTCGCAATATGGATGTTCAACAAAAGCGCGCGCGCGCTCTTGCGAATTCTTAAGAAAACCCAAAGAATTTTCAATTTTGTCAGTACATGCTACCAAACGGGCTTCGCACGCGCGCGTGCTGAGATGTCACGATCCGTGTCAAATGATACCGTGCGAGCCACTCTCGCGCGTCTGCCGCGCGCGCATTTCGAATTCCTTCCAAAACCTCCATCACCGACGCGAAGACGCCGTCATCGTCGTCGGCGTGACCAGCATCGGCGCCGTCACTGGCTGCCCCGTCGTCGCTGTCAGCATCGTCGCCAGCATCGCTACTGTCATCATCGTGTCTACCGTCGCTGACGTTGCCATGATACCGCGCCCGCCCAAGTCGCCGATTCGCACTGAAGTGCCCGCTCGGATGTGCCGAGCGGTCAGCGCCACCGCGTTCGCGTCGGTCGCGCCAAATATAGCTGGCCGCTGCGCGCGCGAGCATGCGCGGGCTAGCGCGGCCGCAGAGATGCACCAGCCAACACCAAGCAGTCATCGCAATCGCTTCCGCATAGGGGTTGCAAGCTAAGTTGTGGGTGGGTGGGTGGGATGTTTGCGCGAGCGCTGGAGTGGAGAACTTCAAGTCGAGCCTTGGTGAATTGCATCGCGTAGGTTGCACCACACTAACACTGCACAGCATATACGGTGCTACATATACTATCCAACATGGGCTGCATCACGCAAATTCCACAACGCAGACCGCACCACATGGATTGCACCCCATAGATAGCACAACATATGTATATATATGTATATATGCGTATATATACATATATATGTATTGCCCTTCGCACCGGCTCCTCTGCATAAATCGTAATAGGTTGCACCACATCGATTGCATCACACCAGATGTATTGCACAGCGTAGATTGGACATCGTAGATTGCAGAACATAGGTTGCACAACATACATTGCACCACATAGATTGCACCACGTAGACTACCCAACATAGACTGCACCACATAAGATGCTGAGACACACCGTTTGGGCCCCACGCTGGCCAACGTGCTCGACTCTCCCATCACAGGGCCGCCCACTGCGAGTGCAACATCGAAGACCGATCGAACCCACGACAGAACCCAAATCGGCCGAACTCGACCGGCCGCATGCAGCCCATAATGGGCGAAACGAAGCGGCAACGACACGATCATCGACCGAACCGAACCAAGCGAATGCAACCGAGAGCGACGCAACCGGACCGACCGAACCGCGAACACCCTTTGGATCATGGCGAAACTTCGGGAGTTGCTAGAGGTGTCTCTGGCCCAGGGTGCCCCAAGCTTTGTGCTCAATCTTGGAGCCCCCAGGGCCCTCTTGGCCTCGTGAGGGGCGCTCTGGAGGCCGTGGGGGCCTTCTTGAAGTCATCGGGGCTCCTCAGGCCAGGGGCACGTCTAGCAACACCCGGAAGCTGGGCCGCTCGCATCTCCGCCATGTCGATCGTGCCAGAGCCGTCCTTGTCGGAGGCGTTGAAGGCCTTGCGCTGCTCGATGAGCCTCCGCTCCTCTCGCGGCGGCGCGGGGTTTGCATTCGGGAGGGGCGCCTCGAGGCCAAGGGGGCGCGCGGGAGAAGAGAGAGAAGTGGCACCTTCCAAGCTCCAGTGCAACAGGGGGGCAAGTCAGTTGCTAAACCCCTCCCGACAAAAGCTCCCCAAAGGTCTGCCTGCCTATCCGCCCCCCCTGCGAAGGGGAGGAACATGGACCTGCGGGCCAAACTGAGGCAGATCGGGGATCTACTGACCTGGGTCAATCCGAGCCCAGGTCAGTCGGGCTCTCTTAGATCCTGCAGCGTCCTGCGCGCTAGCCCGGGTCAATGAACCCCTGGCTCTGCAGGATCCTAGGGACCAGACAACAACACCAACCCCCCTACGACCCCACGGGGCTTAGCGTATGCCAGGAAATCCAGCGAGGGCCTGGTAGACGCTGCGGCCCCCGATGAGCCGTAGCACAACCTGGAGGGCCGTAAGTGGGGTGGTGTCGCTTGTTTTTGAGCCGATCCTGCAACTGATCTCTGGCGCTCTGGCTGACCCCCGTTTGCACTGACACCGTCTCAAGGCTCCCGAGCGCTGTCTCCGCTCGGCGAGCGGGCGTGCCGGCCACACCACACCCCTCTCCCCTGCTCTCCTACCCAGGTCTCGCTCCTCGCTCCTCGTCGGTCCTCCTCCTCCTCCTCCTCCTCCTCCTCCTCCTCCTCTTTCCTCCTCATCCTTCTCTTCCTCCGTCGCCTCCCCCACGCCCTGCCCCCCCCCCCATTCCTCCTCCTCCACCCCGTTCCTCCTCCTCCTCCTCCTCCACCCCGTTCCTCCTCCGCCACCTCCTCCTCCTCCTTCTCCTCCTCCTCCCATGCCTCCCTACGCTTTTCCTTCCTCCCCGCTCATGTTCTCTCATCGCCCTTCCTCGTTCCTTCTTCCTCCTCCATCTTCCCCGTCCTCCTCCTCCTCCGCCTCCTCCTCCTCGCTCCTCCTCCTCGCTCCTCTCCTCCTCCTCCTCCTCCTCCTCCTCCTCCTCGCTCCTCCTCGCTCTCGTCCTCCTCCTCCTCCTCCTCCTCCTCTTCCTCCTCCTCCTCCTCCTCTCTCCTCCTCCTCCTCCTCCTCCTCCTCCCCCTCTCCTCCTCCTCCTCTCCCTCCTCCTCCTCCTCCTCCTCCTCTCCTCCTCCTCCTCCTCCTCCCTCCTCCTCCTCCTCCTCCTCTCCCCCTCCCCCTCCTCCTCCTCCTCTTCCTCCTCCTGCTCCTCCTCCTCTTTATCCTCCTCCTCCTCCTCCTCTCTCCTCCTCCTCCTCCTCCTCCTCCTCCTCCTCCTCCTCTGCCTCTGCCTCCTCTCTCCTCGTCCTCCTCCTCCTCCTCCTCCTCCTCCTCCTCCTTCTCATCGTCGTCGTCGTCGTCGTCCTCCTCCTCATCCTCCTCCTCCTCCTCATCCTATTCCCCCCTCTCCCCTCCCCGCCATGCCTCTCGGGAGGGGTGGATGGTGAATGGGCGAGGGGCAAGGAGGAAGAGGAGAAGGAGGAGGACCAGAGTAAACACAGTTTTTTTGATCTGCAGGGCGAGAGCGAACCTCTTCCGCTTAAAGCTACACCAGAATAAACACAGGAAACGCCAACAACGCTACAATACACCCTCCCGGCCCGAGTTCCCTCCTCTCAAGTCTCCACCACCACAGTGCTCCTCTACGCCGCTACGCGCCCCGGTGAAAGACAAGCGCCCAATAGCTATGCCATTCTGGCAAGTCTCCCGTTGTACGCACGAGCTGCCTTGGATACTGCTAGCGAGGATGCCCTCGTAGTCGGCAAACACCGGGATGCGTGGATGAGTCTCGTATGGTTCCACGGTCCTCCGCCAGGGACGTGAAGCCGCACTAGAGATAATGGCTGGGGGGCACCCTTGTTGAGAAGGCCTCCTACGCCCTGGCTGCCTTCCGGAGTTAAGGCCCCCTTAGGCGGGCCTTTGACGCCTGTCCTGCCCTGTGACCGTTCTTCGATCCGAATGACGCCCAACTAATCGAGCACCGCAACTCTCACCAATCAACCTTGGAAAACTACGCATTCCCGAGCAACCGGGAATTTCAGGGGAGCCCGACAGGCCGGAGAACACGCTGCCGCGGCTATGCTTTTCCGCGTCCAGTCCGCATGGCGGGCGGCAACAAGCGCCATTTCTCTCTGCAGCATTGCAGATCCACGTGGTGAGCAGATGCGAGCCGTATGTGAGGTAATGATGCAAAGAGCTTGCGCGGAACTGGGGCGAGGAGATCGACGCCGTGCCGCGAGGCCCGCGGGGCCCACGTCCGAACCGTGTGTGTGGGGGGGGCGGCGAGGGCAGAGGGAGATGTGGTGAGAGCCCGCCGGAGGGTCGTGGTGGCCTCCTGCCAGCTCTCACGACCAGCGCTGGGAAAACCAAATAGAAAGGTTAGAAGACGTGGAGGGATGGGAGGAGGAGGGGAGCGATGTCCTGTCCCAACCCACCCGTGTTGTTGAATCCTCGTTTTGAATCAGCAACACCGCGTGTCTCGCCGTTCTTAACTCCCGCCTCCCCTTCCCCTCATTATCTTTCTCGTTTCTCCTTGGATTCCTCCACCTGCGGCCCCAATATGGGCGCCCACATGCGTCCCCAAACCCATGTCGGCACGCCCCATCACGGGATGGTGGCGCTCCACCACCGCCTTCGCGTGGATCACGGCCCCGTAGGGAGCTCCACCTACAGCCCCAATGGAATCGTTGACATGCGTTCCCACCTGAATTTCGGCACACCCACCACGCGGATCGCGGCCCCACGGGAAACTCCTTCCACGGCCCCAGCGAGGGCGTTCAGACCACACCCCGAAGGTTCGCATGCAGGCCCACGCACAAGTCGGCGCACCCATCCCACGGATCGTGTCGCACAGGGACTCCGGATCTCCACCTACGAGCTCAGCAGGTGCGTTCGTATGCGGCCCCGCGGGGGACTCCACCTGCGGCCCCCGCGTGCGGCCCCCGCGTGCGGCCCCCGCCCATGCTGGCACACCCCTCGGGCGGACCTTGCCGCACAATGACCCGAACTCCATCCGCACCGCGGCGCATGGAGAACAGAGAGGAGGGCCACGCCTGGCACTTCGCGCATCTGCGTAGGGTTGGGCCCTTCGACGCGCGAGTTTTCTCCAGCGGCGATGCGCTCCCGCACGGGCCGTGGCGGCCTGGGCGCACGTGCGCGGCGGAATGCCACAACGCGGCAGAAGGACGGCGCAGGAACGCGCGGCGGTGAAGGTCGCACGCGGCCGCGACGTCGAGACAGGCCACAGGACTCCCGTGGCGCTGGGGAGGACGGGGGAAATGGGCTGACGAAGTCTTCGCATTATCTTGAGTTCTGCAAAGCCGCGTATCGACAGGAAACTACAGGGTTCTTACAAGTGAAAAATGGGAAATGGAGGACGGAGGGGGGAGGATCGTTCAGGCGGGACACGGAGATAGCATAGAGGCAGGGAGGAGGGATGAGCAGGAAAGGTGAAGAGAAGGAGGCAGGGGGAGATAAAAGAGAGAGAGAGAGAGAGAAACAAAAACAATAGAAAAACAAACAAAAGAGAGTGACCGAGAGCGAGAGAGGGAGAAAAAAAGAGAACGAGAAGGAGAGAGAGAGAGAGAGGAAGATCGGACAAGTAAGCGGGAATCCCGTCGACAGCCGGCTACTGCGGTAGCCAAGGCCGCCATCGCACTCTTGGCGGTGGTGCGCACCTTCGGGAACAGGGGATGCTGAAACAACCGCCCCCCTGCGCTAAGCGACTGAGTCCCAGGGACGGTGTGGTGAGCAGGCGATACGCCAAGTCTCTCTGCGCCCCGCGTGGGACAAGGGCCCATGTCGACAAAGCCCCGTTTGGCAGTTGGGGGACAACGGCTTGACCACTGCTTGCGAAGGACGGGGCGTCCCCAGCCGCCGCAATCATGCCCCGATGGTGCGCGGCCGCGCGGTCATCCGGGCTGGTAAAGAGAGAAAGAGAAAGAGAGAGACGGAAATAGAAAGAGAGAGAGAGAGACACATATAGAGAGGTATAGAAAGAGACGGAAAGAGAGATACTTTAAAAAGGGGAACGAGAGAGAGAGATAGAGAGAAGGAGAGACGGAGAGAAAGAGGGAGGGAGGGGGGGGGGGGGGGGGGGGGAAAGAGGCACACACGATGTGGGAGGGGAAACGGGACTAGACAAGCGCAGGCAAGGACATGGCAAGAACTCACCGTCGAGCTTTCCGTGAAGGGCACGCCCTGCAGGGCGAACGCCACCCTGCAACGTGTGCCATGACGTCCCGCAAGGCCTACCGGCCTTGCGGGGAGGGGGGTTTGACGACGAAGAGGAACGTGCTCTGCGTCAGAGTGAGTAAGCCGAACGGTCATTCGCTTTCCCTGGGCGCGTGGCTGAAGTGGGGTTGCGCGGGGCGGATTGTTGTCATTGTCGTTGAACTCTCATTTCCGAAAAATAACTATTGTTGATCCCCCCACCGGTGCATACTGTTTTTTATCCATCGAAGTGTGCCCCTCGACGCTCGCACCCTGTTTGTTGACAGGAACAATCTTGATGCTCAAACTGTGCCCCTGGCCCCAATCCGCCGACCCTGCCGGCGTGTGTGAGGGGTTTCTCCATTCGCGTCGTGCTTTCTTTCCTGCTCGACTTTCTCTAGCCGCATCCAGCTTCCACTCACTGTTCTCCCGCTCTCGGTCAGCAGAGTCCTCTTCCTTGCACATGCCGTGCCAAGCAATTGATTTAACGTCATCAATACTTCGAAGGGAAGCCCCTTCCCTTTTTCCTTTCCCCGGTGCGGGGGGGGGGGGGGCCGTACCCAGGGGGGTCCCGGGGGGTCCTCGGGGGGTGCGCCCCCCCCCCCCCCCCCAGATCCGACTCCCCCGGCAGCCTTCGAAAAAGCCCGGAGGGCGTCGCGAGGAGGTTCTCGTCCTCATCCTCCTCCCCCTTTCCCTGCTCCTCCACCCCCTCCTCGTCCTTTTCCTCCTGCTCATCATCATCATCCTCCTTGTCCTCATCTCCTACTCCACCTCCGCCTCACCTCATGACCTCCTCCTCCTCCTTGTCTTCTCCTGCGAATCCTCCTGCTCCTCCGCCTCCTCCTCCTCCTCCACCTCCACCTCCTCCTCCTCCTCCTCCTCCTCCTCCCCCTCCTCCTCCTCCTCCTCTTCCTCCTCCTCCTCCTCCCTCCTCCCCCTCCTCCTCCTCGTCGTCGTGCTCGTCCCTGTCCTCCTCCTCCTCCTCCTCCTCCTCCTCCTGCTCCTCCTCCTTCTCCTTCGTTTCCTCCTCCCTTTTCCAAACCCCTTCGATCAGGGTCGGCGGCACGGGCCGTCAGGCCTCTCCAATCTTGATGCTCAAACTATGCCCCTGGCCCCCGGGTTACAACAACAACGGCTTCCGCCGGAGACTTCCTCACAATTTAGCCAGGACCCCCGCTCCCGCCCGAGACTTCCTCGCACTGTATTGAGGAATCGCGCTCTCGCTTGGGACTTCCTTACAATTTATTCAGGAATCGCTCTCCCGGCGCCCTGGAGTAGAGCTCTCGCTGGAGACTTGCTGGCAATCAACTGAAAAATAGCGCCCTTGCGTTGGAATTTCTTGCGATTTGCTCCAGCGCCGCGCTCCCGGCACCCAGGCACCCAAGAGTCGCGCCCGTTGTGGCCCCATGTGCATGCCATTCGTGGCCCCGCCGTCGCCGTTTGTGGCCCCCTCACTGTCCTACGTGGCCCACTTGCTACCCTCAGTGGCCCCATCGTTGCCCTCAGTGGCCCCGCGTTACCTGCCCTTCGTAGCCCCCGCTCGTTCGCGCTCTTCGTGGCCCCATACGCATTCCCTTCGTGTCCCACTGTCGCCCTTCGTGGCCTACTTCGTGTCCTTCGTGGCCCTGCTGTCGTTCTCTCTCGCTCTCGCTTTCGCTCGTCGTCGCCGTCGTCGTCGTCACCGTCGTCGTCGACGTCGTCGTCGTCGTCGTCGTGGTCGGTCCCCTGTCCGTCCCTCTGGGGGTCGGGTCGACGGTCTGCGGCCGCCCCGCCGATCAGCGCTGCCGCTGGCCAGGCCGACGGTCCGCGGCCGCCCCGCCGCTTGCCGGGGCCCGGCCTGCAGGGAAGAAAGGTATCCCCCCCAGAATGGGTTCGATCGAAGACGAAGAAGGCGGGTATCGAGGGTTTGGGAAATACGCGTTATTGGACACTCGAGCAGATAAGGGCGAACAGCCTTAACATGATTGTTGTTGTTGTGATTGTTATTGTTCTTGTTGTTGTTGTTGTTGTTGAACATTATTTATTCTAAAGAATAATTATTGTTGGGCCCCCTGGTGCGCGCCCCCCCTGCGCCGCCTAGGCCGCAGCTACATTTTCATCATTTTCGTGAGGAAGCCTCAGGTAAAACGATGTGATCCAGATCCGGTTGTTTTGTTGTAATCCGTTTTCCCTTGCAAAAAACACTATAAAATGACATTTCTTGTTCTAATATAATCAAATTTCAAGAATCCCTTGCAAAAAATAAGGTAAAGTGGACATTCGCGCGCGCAAGACGAAATCCTTCCAAAAGCTTAGTGTTCGGAGCGATTTTAACATAAAAACATCAAAAAACCAATGGTTTTTCAACAAAAAAATGTCAAAATCTCATCCCGCGCGCTCTTGCGGATTCGTAGGAAACCCAACACTTTTTAAACATTTCTGTCAAACGGGCTTTTGCGAGCAACTTTTTCGAACTTCTGCGACAACGGTTGCGCACCTGCCAGGGCCATCATCCCTGTCAAATAATACCATGCGGGACACATTCGTTTTTTCTTCGCGCGCGCACGCCGTCGTCGTCGGCCGCGGGGCCTTGAATAGTAGCCACGGTCGTCCGCATGCCACGAAGTGAAGTGTCCGAACGTCATAGGGCGGGAAGCTGGGTGTGGGTGGTGGCGAAGAGTCGTTTGGAAATTTGGTAGAGCTTGAACCGGCCCCCCCACAAAGTGGGGGTATTGCCCGCCTCCTATGAAAACCCTGGCACTGGTGAGAACGGAGTGTCCCCAGTCTTAAATGATTGTTGATGTTGTTGTTGTTGTTGTTGTTGTTGTTGTTGTTGTCGTTCTTGTCCTTGTCCTCGCCCGTGACCAGCTCGCGACCCCTGCGACCCACCCGCGATTCACCCGCGTCCCACCCCGCGCCCGATCCCTCACTCTTATTCACAACTGCGGGGTGCTACTTATTCCCCACTGGCGTTTCGATATACAGGGTTCCAAATCATGGAACAAAAACACGGAGGAGTCCCACAGAAGAGGGCGGGGAGCCTTAGACCGCCCGTTCTCGCAGCCGTTTCGCCGGAATCGTGCCCTCGCCTCAATGCCGGCGACATGTGTTGGTCCGGACGTTCAGGGCCCCATTGAAAACACACTAAGGTGCACATGGTCGTGCTCTAACCTCCGTCCTGGCTGCACCTTTCTTTGGCTGCTGTTACAAGGCGTTGCTGGGGTGATCCCTTGTTTCTGTACGACGCACTCGCTTGCGAGAAGAAAAGAAGGAGCAGGGAAGACGACGACCGCGACGCATCGCAAGGTTCATCCGCACAGTCCGCATCCACATCGCAGGCGGTAACTATGCGGAAGTGACGTCCAAGGCTCTGGGAGCACGATGGAGCCTGAAACGGCTCGCGGGGTGGCAGCGTGAGCCTTTGCCACCCGTGGACCGAAGGGCGAGGAGGAGGAAGAGGAGCAGGGAGGGTCGGCGGCGACGATGGGGCCGAATAGCCCAGTGGCGGGTATTACACGCATTCGCCAGGGAGCCTCGCTGATGACATGGCCCACCCCTGCCCCTGGAAACATGCAGCGATCCCTCCTAGGGCTATTCGCCCCTATCGTCGCCTCCGAGGGGAGCAGGAGGGAGGAGGGAAGAAGGCGGGAGGACAAGGGAGAAAAGGAGGACTCCCACGGTGAGGTGGGGGTGCGGGCGCGGAAACATCCAAGGCGAATCTCCTGCCATGCTCGCGCACGCCAGATTGCCCTTCTCCCGCCTCCCCCCTCCTTCCGTCCTTCCTGCCCCTTCCCCCTCGCTCACTACACCTTCCCCCGCAGGTTGCTGAACAATGTGGCGTCTCCCTGGGGCCTCAGCCCCCAGATGCACAGTCCGACCACCCTTGCCCATACTGCGACTAGGCGGCCAAGCCAAGAGCGCGTCCACAGCACATCGCCGGCTCCATCAGCAAAGACGCGCCCTGCCTCGTCGGTTTGTCCACAGCCCGGTTTGCCCGTTCTGTATTCTTAGAATTTCGTCTATACGCTGGTCCTAAACTGCGTGACGTCGGGGCGCCAACAATGCGTACCATGGAACCTGGAACACCTCAAGGCAATACCTAGCCGCGTCCAAGATGCCACACATTCACCACGCCCACCAGGTCGAACGCCGTCAGAATATACACAACCGACGCGTTGCACACCGACCTACAGATCGGCCGTCAACATCTCTGAACACTTCTGGCTAAACAACACCGGTCGAACACGAAGCCACCGACACACTCGAGCAGATCATGAGCAACAACATGGATCAAGACTACAACCCTGCACCAAATGACGAACCTGTAGAACACGCACTCGGAACACCCTAGCCTCACGCAGTATACGATGATTAGACCCCCGACGACTTTGACGCATCCTCGTTCATGCCAGAAGAGTACCACGGTCCAGCGGGTGATGCAGTACCAAGCCCCATCCGATACATCACTTCCATTGCCACTCGTCGCCCGTGTGGCGCACGCGCGCGGTGTGATTTCGCACACTCCATCGAAACACCGCCGCCCACAAACGATAGCATGATGTTGTTTTATCGCTCGACCTTTCCATTGACCCCTGCCTGAACGACCTCACCAACCATCTCTGAAACTACGGGCAAGCACCGCTCCATCCGGTCGAACCATTGCAATATTAGGCGGACCGCAACGTCAAACTTCGATAGAGCTGGAGAATTGTCCACAGGAAACCGCCGCTTCGTACGCAACAGTACTCAAGATTGGAACGGACCCAAGGTTCCACGGCTCAGACAATGTCCTCTCTATGTGGCAAGCCAAATTCTACATGTCTCCTTCTCACTACTGAGCGTATACCCCCTCGAGCACGACTCACACACAGTGGCAAGAGCATGCCACGAGCTGACAGCTACTGGTGCAATTGCCAACCACAGGGACAGAATACAAATTCCTGCGGTCACGCTCAATCGTCCGGCCATCACAGAAAGCCCCAACCGACCTACTTGCAGCAAAGATGTCCACCATGCGTATCCAAGTAATGGCCAGAGGGCGGCAAAGACGGTGCGAACACAGTTGGTGAGCAGATCCGACGCTGGGTGACTGAGACCCACGCGAGCAAGACGGTGACGAACGGCGCCCGAAGAAGAGGTAGCCACCACATGTGCCAAACCATTGCCAATGCACGACGCGACAATCTAGACACTGCGAGCACACGCTAACACACACTCTGACAAACGATGGCTCGACTTCAGCGACCGTCGTGGGGCAATAGAGCCCTCTCGACCTGCCGACAGCCGGCTGACAGGTAGATGGCAAGCGACGGCGGAGACACCCACGCTACGTCTGGCGATGGACTGTTGCTGAACGCGCCGTGGAGCGACAACCGCCCGATTCATGGTCTCGCGTGGCTCAGCCTCAACGAGCAAATCGCCCAATTCAGGCTGCAGAGCCCACCAATCCGCAAACTCGGGGGACAGGCTGGCCTGGATTTCGCGCCACTCCGGTCTAGCCAGGTCGACGTCGCGAGCCTGGGCTGGCCACAAGTAGTTTCCAAACTTACGGTGGCCACTACAAGTTATGTGCGTGCTGATGGACGCAATGCAACAACGCGCGCGCAGTCAGCAGAGCCGCGAAGCTGCTCTTCAGCTACGACGTCAGCGTGGTGACGAGGGTCAAACAGGCCCGAGTCCACGCTGACTTCAACTTAGCAGCCGCCATTCCACCCTTGCGCTCAGCGGTTTACTGAGATGTTTGAACTTTTGCGCCACTGTCTCCGCCCCCTCCCCCACTTTCTCCTAACCTCCCCGAGGGAATGGGTAGGATGAGGACGAGGAGGTTCTATGTGGAACCACGGCCTACGTAATGAGTTCTGGGGGGGGGGCCATGGAGGGTTCTGGAGCTATCCATGGATGAGATTAAGGAGGAGAGAGAGGTGTGACCAGGAAGAGGCGCAAGAGTGAGGGGTACAGATATCACGCGGCGGCCAACCCATGCTATCAAGGCCACTAGATGCCAGGCTAGCGGGGACAACGCTCGCACTCTACCTGGGCGTCACGCCCGCCGGTTGACATTCTGCGGCGTTTTCGCAATAACACGGTGACCGTGTAGCCAGAACACTCGTGGCGCATGCCAGCACCCGCTGTCGAAGATCGCTGCGAACCCAGCTCCTCATTCCTGAGAACACGTCGTTCCCTTCTGGCCCCGAGAGTTCGAAGACCGCTGGCCTCCTATAGATCCCATGGACCTATCGATCCCGGCCCCGCGCGAAACATAAAAAGGGCAACCCGGCAGCACCAGCAGGGCCCCAGGGCCAGAGGGCACCCACTGTACGCCTACGCCGATCTTGGCCAGGCCGATCCTGGGCCCCTTCTCGATGTATGTAGAGGCCGCCCAGATGGGGTCCGAGTAGATGGGGTCGGAGGATCGCGCCGCATCGTCGATGCATCGTCGATGCAGTGGCGATGCATCGGCGACGTCGGCGGCGCATCGGCGACGCCGGCGTGGAGAACATCGGGCTCCACATAGAGCCGCACCGCCGATGCATCGGCGATGCGGCGCGATCCTCGGACCCCATCTACTCCGACCGATCTAGGAGGCCTAGAGCATATGCTGCCCAAGCCCGGAGGGCGTGTGCACCGATCCTGGGCCCAAGATGAGCCTCGCCAGGATCGGCGGTGCATTTGTATACGTAGTTGACGCCCTCCGACAGCGCGCCCCTCCCAGAGATTCCCGCCTGGAAGCAATGGGAACGAACGATGCATCTGGCTGCGAGCGGAGGGGGCAGGACGATGGCGTGGCCATCCGAGGAAGGCTTAGCATGGGGGGCACGGTTAGGTCGGGCTTGTCTCCCTACAGGCGGATTTTGGACGACAAAATTTAAAACACTCATAGAATACACCGCAATTACTAAACAACTGTCAAACAATTGTCCCCAGACTATATTTTACAATCTTGAATATCCCCCCTGTGGAGGGACAGGCCCGACTTAATGGCACGGGTCCCGAGGGAAACGGGTCCTGGACCCTGGCGCCCTCCCTCAGGACGAGTTCTCAAGATCCGGAGCTGCTTTCCGACCGGTCCCGGGGCCCATGGAGGGCCCCGAGGGCCCGCAAGTGGCAAAACACCGCAGGCGCAGGACCCGTTTCCCGCAGCGCCCGCCCCCCCCCCCCGTGAGCGCAGGGCACAGGACGGCCCCCTGCAGGGAATCGCCCCCCCCCCCCCCCCCCCCCCATCCGAGAGGCTCCTCCCGAGAGGCCCCTCTGGAGGGCCCGCGGGGGCGCCCCCCTCCGAGAGGCTCCTCCCCTCTTCCAGACGGCCCGCGGGGGGCTCCTCTCCTGGAGGGCCCGCGGGGGGGGGGGGCTCGAGAGGCGGGGGGGGCCCTCCCTCGGGAAGCGGGCCGCCCCGCTCGCCCAGCCTCCCCCCCCTCCCCTGCGCCGCCGCCTCCCCTCGAGGGGCACAACGGGCCGCAGCGACGCACGGTCGTCGTGCCACCAGAATGGAAGAAGAGCAAAGACGCGTGAACGCTCCGCGCGGACTTCTTCGACTCGCGTGTGGGCCCCCCCCTCCCTGGCGCGCTCCGCGCGCCAGGGGCGGCGCCGGAGGCGCCGCTGGGGGGCCCAAAAGTTTATGTTTACATGGTCTATTCTTCTTCGACAGATGGAGCAATGAAAACGGAGCATGCAGGGGCTCTTCTTCGCTGAGCACGTTCCACGACTCGAAAAGTGCCGAATTACTCGCAAAACGTCAGGAAAGCACATGTCCGCTTTGATGTAATCTATCGGAGATCCCCCGCGGGGGATCCAGGCCCTTTGCGAGCAGTCACTTTGCGAGCAGTGGAACGCGCTCGTCGACTTCTGGCCACCCCGGGGCCACCGCCACGGAGAAGCTCCCCGGCCTGCGCCTCGGGAGCGGCCCCGGGGGGAGGGACGAGAGCCCCTCCTGGGCCCGGAAGGCCCTGTCTCAGCGCCCGTGGCTGGTTTCTACGATCGGCGCCGGGCCCCCCCTCTTCCTTGGGGACCCAAAGAATATACACCACCACCACGGCCATGCCTCCTCTCTCCTCTGCCCTCCTCTTCCTCTCCTCGTTCCTGGGGAGAGGGAGGGAGGTGGTGGTTGTCTATATTTGTTTGAGGCCCCCTCTTCCTGGCGCGCGGAGCGCGCCGCGCGCCGGGGGCGGCGCCGGAGGCGCGGCCAGCGGGGCCTGGCGCTGGTCCGCGACATCCGCGCGGACTTCCGACAGTTCATGTTCCCGGAAGACATTGTTCTTCGATCCTCCTCTGAGGTCGGGCATGTCCCCCATACAGGCGGATTTTGGACGACAAATTGAGAATACCCTGTTACACAATCATCCCCGTGCTATTCTTAATTTTTGTTTGAACATTCCCCCTGTAGAAGAAGCGGCCCGACTGAATGCTCCTCTTCTCTGGCGTCGGCGGGAGTTGGTTTCGTGGAGCGTGGTTTAATAATTTGTGCCGGGGGGCGGCCCCCTTGCCCAGTCCCACTAAGCGGAACTGCCGTCACCTGAAGAAACCGGCCACGACAGGCCTGGCCTGGTGATGCTGGCAACGCTCTGGGCTTCGGGGTCCAATCACTAACCGACTCACCTGACCTAGGGTCCTGGACAGGGCTGACCCTAAACGGTGTTTCTCGTTTTCTTTTCGTTTTCGTTTTCCCTCGTTCTGTTTTCAATCCGCCTTTCACGCAAAACGGAAATCGAAACGACAACGGCCCGCGAAATCGCCAAAACACTGTTTAGGTCCACCCCTGGTCCTGGATATATCCGATCCGCCTCCCCCTCCTTGCCGGCGCGCCCTCACACGAGGAAGTCGAGGGCGCCTGCATTCGCGGTGCGGCGCTGCAGGGGGGCGGACTTCATGAGCCAGAGGGACATGACGCCGTGGCGCCGCTGCGTCGAATTGTAGCGCGCTACCGTGCGCAGCCGCTCCTGGCGCCGGAGCCTGAGCGCATAAACAGCGGCATACGGCGAGAGGATTGGCCGAGGAACCCTTCGAGAAGGAATCCAAGGCCTTGCGACCACCAGTTCAGGCCTGTCCATGGATATCACCGCCGGCCCCATCAGAGGACTGTACGGTTTCCCCCGGGGCCGTAGGCGACCCGAGGAGGAGGAGGAGGAGGAGGAGGAGGAGGAGGGGAGGAGGAGGAAGAGAAGGAGGAGGAGGAGGAGGAGGAGGAGGGAGGAGGAGGAGGAGGAGGAGGAGGTCGGGTCGCCTAAGTCCTTCGGAGAAACCCTCCACAGAGGACCCCCCAAGACGTGATGCCAACGCCCCTCCCGTAGAAGCAGAAATCTCGGAGCTCCGCGCGGAGAGCTCTCTTTGGGCCCCCCTTTCCCTGGCGCGCGGAGCGCGCCAGAGGTGGGGGGGGTGCCGGTGCCCCCCTCGCGCGGCGCCACGGGCGCGCTCCGCGCGCCGGGGGGGGGTACCAGCCTGGAACATATCCCTATCCCTGTGTTGGGCATCGCCTCATCACGATGGCGATCTCAGGGACTTCCGCAGTTTCTGGGGGTGGAGCCCTAAGACTGTCATCTCCTTCTGGCGTGTCCATCTTAGGGATCGGGGTACGTTCGAGGCTGGCGAGGGGGGGGCCGACAGGGGAGGAGCGGGTCCCGAGGGGAGCGGGTCCTGGAGCCGGGTGCCTTGCCCCCAGGGGCCGCGCGGGGCTCCGAGAATCTGCACGTGACTGCCGCTGCTTGCTCGCTCGGGGAGCCGCGGCGGCGCTGCCAGCGGCGGGGGGCCCCAGACGCACGGCGGGATGCCCACCAGGAAGCCCGCCTCGTTGCCCGGGGCCGAGCCTGTGCCGTACACGGGAGTGGTCCTGCATGGGGAAGGCGTCGGGCTGCACGCAGGCGGCTCCCCCCCAAGGCAGCCAGTCCATGCTGGCCGCAACGAGCCCCACGAGGCGTCCGGGCCGGCCTCAGCACCTCAACTCCGGGGCGCGGAGCGCCCCAGAGGGCGTCGCCGCAGGCGGCGCTATAGGGTGCGGAGACCGCCGCGGACTTCTCGAGGGCCTGTTGTGGGGCTCCTCCTCCTCCTCCTCCCTCCTCCTCCTCCTCCTCCTCCTCCTCCTCCTCCTCCTCCTCCTCCTCCTCCTCCTCCTCCTCCTCCCTCCTCCTCCCTCCTCCTCCTCCTCTTCCTCCTCCTCCTCCTCCCTCCTCCTCCTCCTCCTCCTCCTCGTCCTCCTCCTCCTCGCTGCCCATGCGCGGCCCGAAACCGTACAGGTCCTGCAGAGGAGCTCGCTGCTGGCGTCGCGGTAGAGCTCCATGCCGAGCGCGCCCACGTGCTGGTGCCCCCACGCCTGGATGAGCTCGAACTCCTCGTCTGGGTCGACGGGCTCGTCGTGGCCGCTCTCGTTCGTGGGCATGTCGAAGTGCTGCACCGACGAGGCCTCGTGGACGCACAGCTCTGGAGCCACGCCAGGCTGGCACTGGGCCACGTCGTACTCGACGTTGCCAAAGTGTCGCGCCTCCAGGTCAGCGGTGGCGTCGCAGCAGCCCGGTGATGTCAGGGGGCGCACGCTCTCTGGCGCCACGTCATCGTCCTCGAGGTACTCGAACGTGAACTTTGCCTGTATCTGATCTGGGGGCGCTGGTGGTGGAGGCTCCTCTGTCAGGTACACGCCGTTGTCGCAGCAACGGTAGCCGCCCTGGTAAGTTGCGAGGCTGCATGCGGTGTTGCGCTCGCGCAAAAGCTGCTCGGAGCACCGAAATGGCAAAAGCAACCTGCCATCGATGGTGTTGTTGGTGAGGTTAATGTTCCGGGCCTTCGTGCACGGACACTCCCACAGCTTGGCTTTCGGAGAGAATCCACGGACGTTGATGAAGTGCATAAGCACCATGAAGCTCTCAACAGGATACTGGACTCGGTAAGCGTAGGGAGCCGGGATCGCTGTGGAGGTGCCACGGAACTCGGCGCCGCTGGCGCCGCCGAACACAGCGAGCCTGCTGAGGGGCTTGGCAACATGTCGGCTCACCTCGCCCAGCAAATCCCTCACCGCCGGCCCGCGCATCATGCAGCCGCCATGCCCGCTGTGTCCACTTGAGCTGTGGGGTCCGAGTCCCGGGCTCATCTTCGAGTAGTTGTATACTTGCCAGAGAGACTCCGAGGGACCGATCAGCAAGGCGTGGTGGTGGTTGTACGCCTCGTACAATGGGAGCACGGTCTCCTCGCCCGTGCGATTGTCCACGCGCACGATGTCCAGCTGCATCATCCTCAGGTTCATCGTCCGGTTCGCGAACTTCCTGGTTATCTCGGCGGGGAGCCCCTTGGGCGACACCCACGAATTGTGCACCTCGCCCCGATGAAGGAATATCGGATCGGACCAGACGGTGAAGCTCTTGACGCCCACAGCCGCGCTGGAGCAGAGGGAGATCAGCAAGAGCTGGAAGCCCAGAATCGGCAAAGGCGCCATAGGCTGCACCCTCGGGGGGGGAGGCCACAAAGGGGGACTGGCCCCAGAATGATCCGCGAATCAGCGGGACGCGGCTGGTTCTCCGACCGCTTCCTACCGCACTTCCCATCCGCCCATCCCCCTCTGCTGCTGGGCTGCCTTGGAACACCTGGCGAGTTCCGGGAACCCTGAACCAACAGAAACCTTTACCCGCCAGGGAGGAGGAGGAGGTGGAGGAGGAGGAGGAGGAGGAGGAGGAGGTGCAGGAGGAGGAGGAGGAGGAGGAGGAACAAATCCTCCCCCCTGGTGGGGGGAGGATGTTTTATTTCTACCGCCTTCCGCCCGCCCCTCCCGCCGCCTTCCGCCCGCGGAGCAGGCCCTCGTTCTACTCCCGCCGGCTTCCGCCGCCTTTTCCGCCGCCTTCTACCGAGGAGGAGCCAGACATCCTCCGGTTTCGTGCGTGTTTTGTTTTGCTCGATGGTCCAGGATGCTCCTCCAGGGTCCTCACCGAGAAAAAAATGCACACGTCCGAGCGATGCTTAGGGGAGATGGCAACTCCCTCGGTCCTCAAAGGCGAGGCCCTCTCGACGGGCGCCCTTGCGCCCCCACGCGCGAGCAAAGAGCTCCACGACCCAAGATGTGCTGGGCCGCCCGCGCCGGCGATGACAGGATAGCCACACATCGAATCAAGAAATCGAATCGGCAATCGAAATTACTGGAATCGGTAGAAATCGGCTGCCACATCGGGGGAAGCCGAGACAGCGGGAATCGGCAGGCCAGCAAGGCCTCCATGGAGAAATCGAAATCCTAATCGAAGTTCGAGTCCGAGTTGAATCGGCCTCGGAATCGGTCGACATAGAACCGAATCGAGCCGGAAGTGTCGCAACGAGCCCTATGATGTGCCGGGCCGCTCGCCCGCTGGACCGTGCCTCTCGAGAGGCCTTTGGAGCACGGAGCGCTGAAGGTCCGGCCAGGAGGAGTGGGGGGAGGAGGAGGAGGAGGAGGAGGAGGAGGAGGAGGAGGAGGAGGAGGAGGAGGAGGAGGAGGAGGAGGAGGAGGAGGAGGAGGAGGGAGGAGGGAGGAGGGAGGAGGAGGGAGGAGGAGGAGGAGGAGGGAGGAGGAGGAGGAGGGGGATAATGATGAGGAGGAGGAGAAGGAGCAGGATGAGGAGGAGGAGGAGGAG
>CAUYUJ010017253.1:87500-114213 GCA_963575745.1 Prorocentrum cordatum | reverse complement strand
CGTAGTCGTAGTAGTAGTAGTAGTAGTAGATCGTAGTCGTAGTCGTAGCGTAGTCGTAGTCGTAGTCGTAGTAGTCGTAGTAGTCGTAGTAGTAGTAGTAGTAGTAGTAGTAGTAGTAGTAGTAGTAGTAGTAGTAGTAGTAGTAGCGCCAGAACCGCCGACGCCACGCAGTAAGTAAAGCAGCAGCAGAAGCAGGCAGCAAGTCGCCGAGACAGCAGCAAAAGCAAGCAGGCACGGAGATGAGGGCGGGGCACTGGGGAGTTCTTGACATCTGCATCTATATCTACACCTACATCTACATCGCCCCTTTAAGCCAAGCGAGTAAGAACCTTTCTAGGCAGAGCCTAGGCAGGGAAACAGTGAACATAGTATGGGGACTATTTTTTGGGGGTATTTTTTGACAATTTGGGAGTATGTTTTTGAGCATATTTTATTTTTCGTCGAAAATTCCCCTGTAGGGGGACACGCCCGACTTAATCTCAACCTGGAGCCTTTTTGGGGCTCTTGGGGGCCTCCTCGCGGCCTCCTGGCCGCCTTGTGGGGGGCCTCTCGCGGCCTCTTAGGGGGTTCTGGGGACCCCCTGGGTGCCCTTGGAGGCCTCTTGGGTGCGTCCGGGAGCAATCTTGGGCATCTTGGAGCGATCTTGTGGCATATCGGAACCCTCCTGTTCTATCTTGGGGGCCTCTTGGGGGCTCTCGTGGCCCTTCTTGGGGCTCTCTGGAGGGCCTCGAGGGCGGCGCCCAGGAGAGAAAAAACACCTGTGCCCCGACTCGGCCAGGAACCGCCCAGGGTTAATTCTCGTCCGTGGACCCCCAGGGGCCGCTCCGCGCGCGCGAAGTAGAAACATATTGTGCGCCGTGTCTGGAGATTTCAGCGCGCCTCTTGGTGCGCAGCACGCGCGAGACATGGTGGAACCACCCCTGCACGCGAGCCGAAGCCAAAACCAGACACAGCTGGTGCCTTCTTATTTTACACTCCATGCAGACTTCTCTTCCGCGGGGGGCGGCGCAACGCTGGACCAGGGTCAGGTCGCCTTCTCTCCGAGGGGGCCGTTGCCAGTACCTTGCTCGGATTACCTCCTTCCGCCTGGTCCACGCGCGCGTCGAACAGCCGCGCTGCTGCCACTTCCTCTGGCTCGAGAGGCGCAGTCGGCAACTCTGCAGCTCTCGTTCCTGGCCAATCCCCCTTCTGGACCACAGTAGATCTCGCGTGCGGACGAGGAGGAGGAGGAGGAGGAGGAGGAGGAGGAGGAGGAGGAGGAGGAGGAGGAGGAGGAGGAGGAGAAGGAGGCTCTCGGCGATTGGCGGCCCGCTGGCCGCCTTCGCTCTCTGGGCCAGCAAGCGTAATTAGCAAGTCAGCTCGGACCGCCTTGGGGGCTCCCTCCCCTCTGGGGTAGAGCCCCTCCTCCCTCCTCCCTCCTCCCTCCTCCTCCCGCCTCCTCCCTCCCTCCTCCCTCCTCCCTCCTTCCTCCTCCCTCCTCCCTCCCTGGCAATCCTGGACACATGGTCTTGCCCCCTGGCCGTCTTGCCTGGGCAACGCTTCTTCAGATGCCACCTGAAACCTAAGGTGGCCACTCGGTCGCGCTCGTGGCAGCCCCCCCCACCCGCACTTTTGGGAGGGGTGGATGTCTGCTGCCACCCCCCGCTGGGGCTCCCGGCTCGTGCGCGGCACCTGCGTCTCCTGACGCGGCTCACGTTGTGCAGGCGCATGGCAGGGTGTCCCGCAGAATCCGAGGAGGGAGCAACAAGGAATCAGTTGATGGCAGACTCCGCACTGCCGTTTCGGTCCGACAGGACGAAGATAGGAGGGCTGGGCGGGAGGGAGGACGAGGGGGAGGAATGAGGGGGGGATGGGGGAGGGAAGAGGGGCGAGGGAGGATGGAGGATGGAGGATGGAGGATGGAGGGAGGATGGAGGAGGGGGGAGGGAGGAGAGGGGGGAAGGGCAAGCTAGGTGCGCTCGCGTAATATCTGACATCCTACCCCTCCCTCCCATCCCTTACCATGGCGCAGATCCCCTCTCTACTCGCACAGTCGGATGTCGAGCAGGGCAATGATCCCGAAAGGGTACGCGATGCATTGTAGAGCACGGCGTGGCATGGCGTAGACGAGCACCGTGAAGCGTAGTATCAACCTAGCATTGCATTGCATGCCGTGGCATGGCACGGGAAATGACGCCAGCGCTGCAGCGGGAGCACGAGTCGAAACGAGCAGAAGCGCGGAAATGAGGCCAGCGCTGCAGCGGGAGCGCGATTCGGAACGAGCAGAAGCACGCCAGAATCGGCCCGGGAGGCTTCCTGGGCGCCAGAAGCAGAAATTCAGCATTTTCAAAAGAAAAATGTGTATTGGAATGGCCTTTTTTTGGCGCCGCCTCGGAACTCGATTTTCCGGCGCCGGCCGGAACCGGCTCCGGAGCCGGCCCGGGCGCCGGGGCCCGGGCGCCGGCTCGGCGGCCCGGGCGCCGGCTCGGGCGTCTGGCCCGGTGGCTCTGGCGCCAGCCCGGGCGTCGGAATCGGCCCGGAGGCCCCCCAGGCGCCAGAACCCAGGCCTTCCGCTGAGTTTCTTTCGGCGGGCACACTTCATGAACAAGGCACTGCGCCAAAAAAACATCGAGTGCGTCTCCTTTCTGAACAACAAGGAAATGGTTGTGTTTGGAGTGGGTGCGATTTGCAATAACTGTAAGAACGCATGTGCACATACACATGTTAGTCATATATACATACATATACATATGCATGGTCACAAGTAGCGCGGGCTCATCACATTCACATGGGCGTCCTCCACGCATCATGGCCCCGAAAAGTCAATCGCTGGACTATTACTACTACTAGTCTTAATACTACGACTACGCATACTACTACTATCACTACTACGACGACGACTACTACTACTACTACTACTACTACTACTATTACTACTACTACTACTACTACTACTACTACTACTACTACTACTACTACTACTACTACTACTACTACTACTACTACTACTACTACTACTACACTACCACTACCACTACCACTACCACTACCACTACCACTACCACTACCACTACCACTACCACTACCACTACCACTACCCCTACCACTACCACTACCACTACCACTACCACTACCACTACCACTACCACTACCACTACCACTACTAACACTACTACTACCACTGCTACTACACGACGACGAAACTATACTACTGCTATACTGATACAACTACGACTAAACCTATTACTACTACCTACTACTACTACTACAACTACTACTACCGCTCAACAGCTACTGCAACTACTACTACCACTCACCACCACAAACTACCACTACTACAGCTGCTGCTGTTACTACAATTATACTGCAACTCACTACTACTACTACTAACTACTACTACAACTACGACTACGAACAACGACTACTACTACTACGACTAACTACTACTACTACAACTACTACTACTACTTCTGAACTACTACTAAGTACTAACTACTACTACTACTACAACTGCTACCACTACACTACTAAACTACTATTCTACTAATTACTACACTACTACTCCTACTACTACTACTACGACTTCGACTAGTACTACTACTACTAGGCTAGACTAGTAGTAGTAGTAGTAGTAGTAGTAGTAGTAGTACTACTACTAGTACTAGTACTAGTAGTACTATTACTACTACTACTACTACAACTACTACTACTACTACTACTACTACTATACTACCACTCTAGAAGGAAAGGAGAGGGGGAACGGGAGGGGCCTTGCAATTGCTCTGCGCTTCAACAGACTTGATTGCATTGGGTGCGAAAAAGATAAACCACGGGCCGAATGTAATTTCTTGCACCTACCAATCGGGGGCAACATACTTCGTGCGTATCCCATAGGCCTACACCTACCCATAGGCCGACGCTAGCCCTATACATAGGCGCACTTCCCCCGACAATATCGCTACTGTGCCTGGGTCGTGGATCGAGGCTTATTGGATGCCTGTAAGGGTCTCCTGGGTAACCTCTGGGGGACCTCTTGAGGATCGTTTTCTGGGGGGGGGGCTCTTGGGGGAACCTGTTTGGCGCCTGTTAGGGCCTCATGGGAAGATATTGGGGGAGTCTGATGCGGATGGCGCACCCCGTCGTGCAAGGCGTATTGCAACATTGGTTTCACTTCCTGGCAGCGTTGGCTCGTTTACTTCCTTGTGTCATCGCAGGTGTTCTGGCTCAGAACTCGTGCGGCACGTACCCAATATATGATTCAGAGGCGGAAAGCTGTCTCACTGGAGCTCTCACAGTTGTCTGATGCACTCAGCCTCTTGCCAGCCTCATCAATTAGTAAGGGACATCTGAAATACGACGACTTCAACTTCAAGCACGCCCCAAAATGGACACAGGCGCACAAGTTCAGGTTTGTCATTGACAGAATTTTATCACTTACGCATGGCCACAATGTTCACCAGACGAATATGACAAACGGTTTTTGACAATATGCAAGGGACAATTCTGTGGATATGGATTCAGACGCAATGGAAAATAATGCATACAGAGTGCGATCGATTGTTGCATAGATGGCAAACCATAGGCATCACGGTAGAGCAGTGCCGAACGAGTGGCGAATGTATTTCGAAACAATATTTGATAAAGTAGTCGACAAACCAGATACGACGATTGATGCAGAGGCAGCAGGGATCGACGATGGATCCGACGTGTGCGAAGTATGTGCTGATAAACCTGCGCCTCCCAGCCCCCAGCTCGTCCAGAGCAGCCAGGGGCATGGGCCTGACCTCCTGGAGAGCGACGGCCCCCATATCGACAAATTGTTGAGACAAGGTGGCGCCGATATCGAACAGATCGTGGGGAAAGCCAGTGGGAGCTCAGGATCAAAGCCCGCAGTGACGATTGGGTCCAAGAGTTTCACTCCCGAGCAGATGGCGCAGCTGGGTGGGGATTCGCAAGTGGTCATCGGCCCTAAGGACTGGGCCGCATTCAACAAAGAAATCAAGCAGGGAGAGAAAAAAGTGGCGCGGGCAATGAAAGGGCCGCCAACCAAGGGCGAGCCTGCTATGAACAAAGTTGGCACGACAGTGATGAAGGCAATGAAGGCGCCCCCCAAACAAAAAGTGGTGAAGGCATGTCAGTTTCCAGTGGGCGGTGTCGACCCCCAAAAATGGTTTAAGTTTCTGAATCGTGAGCACAGCAGGGCCCGCAGTAAATTCATCAAGGGTCGCTCGACTGGCAATTGTGACAAGGGTGCTATCAAGACTGCCGCCAATCAAGTTGCGCGTGCAGAAGAGGGCCGAACTTATCCAGCAGCGCTTGGGCGGCGCGCTAGACGTTTCAGACCTGGTGCTTGAGTAGGCCAATTGTTGACGCTTCGCGTATCCCCACCAGCCCATCCAGAAACGATGCCCAGGGGAGTTGAGGTGATCAGGGAAGTCGGGGAGCATGCAGAATAATCAAGGGCGGGGGAAACTGTCACGTACCCCGAGAGGGGGAGGATGGAGAAGGAATCCTCGTCGGAGGGGGAGGGGGGGGAAGAGGGGGGGGAAGAGGAGGGGAATGAGGGGGAGGACGTGGAGTAGGGAGAGGACGAGGAGGACGAGAAGGAGGAGAAGGAGCAGAGGGAGGAGAAGGAGGAGAAGGAGAAGGAGGAGGAGGAGGGGGATGAGAAATTGAAGAGGACGGCGAACCGAAGAGCCAGAAGCGTCTTAAATGCATTTCGGAGATCCTCTTGAGGCTTCTTGGGGATCTCGTGGGAGCCTCTTCGAGGCCTCTTGGGCGCCCCTTGGGGCCGTCTGGGCGCCTCTTGGGGCGCTCTTGGGGCGCTCTTGGGGGCAGTGGGGGCGCTCTTGGGGCCATCTTGGAGGAGATCGATCAACGAAAGGGGGGTTCCCCAATTAGCCCCCCCCCATCAAGAGCTCCAAACATCGCCTCTTGGGGCGCTCTTGGGGCGCTCTTGGAGCGCTCTTGGGCGCTCATGGGGCCGGTCTTGGGGCTCTATTGGGCCTCTTGTGGGGCCCTCTTGGGCCATCTTGGAGCCATCTTGAGGCCTTGGATGGCCATCGGAAGCGAAACGGGGAGACAGCAAACAACATTGATTTTCTTCAGGTTTTGGGACGATTGTGGTCTCTTCGGGGCCTCCTTGGGGAGCTCTTTGGCCACTGGAAGCCGTCTTGGGGCCGTCTTTGGGCCTCTTGGAACCATCTTAGGAGCCATCTCGAGCGATTTTGCGCTAAAACCCATCCCCGAGGGGGAACAGGGAGGGGTGGAAGAGGATCTGTTCTAGACCACCTGCGCCCAGAGGGCTGGTGGGATTTCTCGAAGGTCGACTGTGCCCGTTGGACATGGCGGCATCAAGGGCGTGCGCACCAGGCAAAATGAAGGTTTCCTGAGATGTCCACCCTTTGTCCCTCCTCCTCCATATAGGACCAGTACTAGGTACAGCGCAGGACCGAAGAAGAACGTTGTGGCGGCACTTAAATCTGCCGTTTCTGAAACCCCCGTGTCGACCATATTGGGCCATCTTGGGCCCACTTCGGGGCGTCCTCTGCGATCTGGCGGCTTTTGTGGAACGGGGCTTGGGGCAACTTGAAAAAAAAAGAATCCCAAGATTTTTTTTGTTTATAAAACAAATATTATTAGTTATATATATAGGCCCGTCTGGGGAGGTGCCCCAGACGGGCCTGGCGGGGTCCGCGGGATGGCAGGTCGAGTTTCTGATCCAAGGGATTCCTCAGGATGCGGGGCGAGCTCCTGGGCAAAAACTGAAGCTCAAACCGAGAAAAACATTATGAGCTAAACATCTCGTCGCTTCTGATTTGGCATGTTCTCAAGTAGTAACCGAACAGACAAGACAAACTATGCTGGAAGAGACAAGCAGCGTCTAGAGACAAGGAATGTCACCTCCAGCAATGGAAGAAAGTTCACGACGAAAGAAACCAAAAAGTTGTCAGGAAACTCAATAGTCCAAAACAAAGCAATGCGGCACAAACCCAGAACGCACCGCGCCGATGACTAACTACCAAATCGACCTGTCGGCACGATCCATTCACCTAGACCCCCATAACGGAGACCCACACCACAAAGCCCCACACCCACTCGCTAGTTCCACAGACAGACGGAGCGTGTGAAAAGAGACACCAGAGGACCCACACAAACCTGGAAAAGCAGTATAAACTACTCCTAACGATGAGAACAACACGGGGCCCTAGCTCCGAGAACACCTAATCCAAAATGCGATCCCCATGCTTTCAGGATGATTCTCTGTTTTCCATCCCCTGCTTTGTGGCTGACTGCATTTAGTTTGATCCGAGGGCCACTTCACAAACTCATGTTTTAGTTCTGGCCGGCTCCGCGGCTTCAATATCTTTGCGTTCAGGAGGCTCAGGTGTCCCGAAAATCTCCGGAGTTTTGGAAGCTGTTCCATGATTGGCCATTATTTGCCCTCATGCCCACGCGGGCCCTTCGCACGAGTGCACGACACCATGAATGCTGCAATTTGGTTCAAGACTTGGAACCGAACGGAAGGCTTGCACCTACCAATGGCGTCCCTGGAACTCGAGATTTCTTCACAGGAGGTGGGGGGCCCAGAACGCACGGAGGGCGGTACCAGGCTGGAACGTGTCGGCCCAGACGTTCTGCAGACCCACATGGCGAATCTGCAGGCAGTGCAGGTCGTCTTGGCTTCTTGGTTGCAAGAAATCACCGCGCACCGCTACACGGAGACAGTTCGCGAGGACATCACCGAGGTCGCCACCGAGTGCACCATCCTCGTGAGCGTGGCTGAGCAGGCCATCGAGGGCATGAACATGGACAGTTTCACTCTCGAAGATTTCATCACGCGCGTGGCGGACGTCGAGGCCAAGAAGGGCGAGCTGACGAATGCAGTGTCCAATCTCGTCAAGCCAAATACCAAGGTCATCAAGCGTCACCCGAGCGACCCCGTGCCCGACCAGCCCGAGATCGGCGGCCCTGGCGGCAGTGACCATGAGGAGAACACGCCGCAGGACACGCAAGATGATGCCTTCTTGGGGACGAGGAAGTGAGTCTCGCACTTCCGCCGCATCGTCGGCGTGCATCGATTGTGGGACTGAGGCAGCCTGAACTTCTGGGCCACGCGACCGCTCATAGGTTATATGCGTTGTTTCAGTCGGCGCCCCACCGTTGATTGCGCATGAGACCGCTGCGCCTGACTAAGACTTGTTGAGCGCCCCACCGTTGATTGCGCATGAGACCGCCGTGCCAGACCAGCTGGCCTGCCAGCTGATGCCCAACCATGCTTCTTGAAACAAAAACACTGGGTCAATAAGATCAGAGTCTCACTTTGTCCATGGGAGCGCGTAGGGAGGTCGGGCACGGCCGACTCGGGGCCATACGGGGGGGACCATACGAGGGGGCCACGCGGTGGGACTATGCGAGGGGGCCATGCGGGTGGACCATACGGGGGACCACACTGCCCTCCTCGCAGCCCCTCACTCTCATCCGCAATGTCGGGGGCTTACGTACTATATCATCCTGCTCGCCCTCCCCCCTCATCGTTGACAATGGGCGAAACAAATGGGGCCGACCGAGCAATCGGCACCAATTGACAAAAAACAACGCAACACACTCACAGACATAAAAAAAAACATATAAAAACATAATATGTTAAATTATGTTTTTAATTATTAAACCCACTAGAAACATAGAAAACATATTATGTAATATTATGTTTTTATGTTCGTTTGTGGGCACGTACATGTATCAATATATCGTTGTCATGCCGACGGCATACTCGCTTGGGCGTTTGGTTCTGACGTTCTCGGTTAGAGGGGGGCTCCACTTATGCAATCAAGCGACCGCCTGTGGTTTCGCCGTTTTGGCTCGAGCCATTCGGGCGCACGTTCGGTGAACACTACGAGGTGCGACTCTCTCGGAGAGGATGCCTCCGAAGAAGAGGAAAGCGGCCTCTGAACCGCTGCCCCCGCCGCCCCTTGTCTCTCCGGCCGAGCTGCTGAAGGCGAAGCAGATCCTGGGCGACAGAGAAGAGAAAAAGAAAGCACGGTCGTCGCTGGTGCAATACTTAAACACCAAGGGCCAGAAAGACCGCTATGACAACTCCCCCATGGATGTGAAGAATGAGTTCTTCGCGGGCTGGTTCGCGCAGCACTTGGAGGAAAAGAAAGTCAAGGCGGAGCTGAAGTCTACGAAGCGTATCCTGTCAAGCGGCGCTGAGCATCATTCATTTGCTTGGATGGCCAAGCAGCAGTTGATCAACCATTTCGGCGAGGTGAAGGCCCTGAGCAAGATTGCCTCAGGCACTCTCAAGACGAGGCCCGATCCCGATTCGGGCAACTCGGACGAGTGGAGCATCGAGTACAAGATCTGGAGCGACACAGGCGGCAGGTCTGAGATAAACGAGCAAGAGAAGGAGCTCAGCGGCAAGAGCGAGCTGGACGGCGAGGACGCCAAGAAGGAGGCCGAGGCCGCGTTCGACGAGAACGCGAAGTTTGTTGCTTCAGGGGCGAGCAGCAGCAACGGGCCGAGCAAGCCTTTCGTCGCCGTCGCTGTCAAGACGGAGCTTGGTGCTGACGACGAGGGCAATGCGTCTACAACAGTCGGCTCGGACGATACGGCGACCATGATCTCCATCAAGAAGGAGCCGAGGAAGGTGCTTCGGAACGTGGGCGACGCTGTGCTCGACCTCAAGACGATGATCAAGGATACAACGAACCAGAAGTACTCGAGTGAGGTGAATGCGGACGCCGCGAAGCTCCTGCCGAAGTTCGCCGCTCTGTTCAAGACCATGGAGAAGGTGGCCCTCCTGGACGGAGGCCCCGACAAGGACGAGCTCCTGGCCCCGGGGGCCAAGGTGGACGAGTGCTTCGAGAGCTTCAACGAAGTAAACGAATGGTACCAGAAGTTGTGCGGCAAGCCGCCCTCTAAGAAGCAGCGCTGATCTCGGGCCCTGTCCATGGCATCGTTCGCGGTTGGATCCAACAGAGAGTTCTGTTAGGCTCAGCTTGAGCACGATTGGATCCAACGGAGAGTTCTGCTAGACTCAGCCTGGGCTTACACAGACGTGCAGGAGCGCTCGCATAGAGGAGCGATGGAACAATTAACGCTGTGGTGGCACTTAAAACTGCCGTTTCTGACCCCCCCCCCCCCCCTTGGGCCATCTTGGGTGCATTTAGGGGCATCCTTGGGTGCATTTAGGGGGCCCCTTATAGACCATATTGGGCCATCTTGTGTGCACTTAGGGGCATCTTGTGCGATCTGACGACGACGACGACGACGACGACGACGACGACGACGACGACGACGACGACGACGACGGAGGGGGTGGGGGGGAGGAGCGGAGCTAAATCACAAAAAAGCGCTCTTGCCCACTAAAGCTTTTTTAGAGCCAGAAGCCAGGTAGTGGGCAAGAGCTTCAACGCCCCCAAGATGCTCCGAAAAGACCCCCAATAATTCCCAAGAGGCCCTCAAGAGGCCCCAAGAGGCCCTCAAGAGGTTCCCAAGAGGCCCTCAAGAGGCCCCCAACAGGTTCCCAAGAATCCCCAAGAGGCCCTCAAGAGCCTCCTCCCCAGACGCCCTGAGGTACTCTTACCGCTCCCAAAGCTCCTGACAACTCTCTGTTTCCTGAGGCCCGTCACGGGCCCATCCTTCCCTCTTTCTTCCCTACCTTTCCCTCCTTCATTCCCTCCCTCCACCCTCTCCCCTGACTCCCCTGACGTCGTAGACTCTGAGAAGGGCCATTCCCCTGGGCCGCCCCCCGTGGGTACTGTGGGGAGTTGGCTGCTGGAGGTCAAAATTCGACTAACAATGGTAGAGCGTCTTCTCCTCGTCTGGCATTCCATGCACTCGTTATCAACAATCACGCTCCGTAGCCATTTCGGCCCACACAAGAATGTCCACAGGACGCAAGGGAGGTATCAGACACAGACTATCTGTGGATGCAGTTCCAGACCTTTACGTAATTCCGATCTGAACGATGCTCTTGTCACCCCGAGGTCGGCCACAGCCAGAGGCGGCATTTGCCAGAGACTGGCCGCCCCACCTGCGCCGAAGCCAGACCCCGCGAGGGGGGGGGGGGGGGTGCGAAGGCTTTCTGTCCCAGTCGGCGGCGATGCGTCGGGCTCCAGGCCCTTCAACGATTTGATGCAGAAGAAGTGGTCCAGCGGAAAGCTCAGCGCAGAAGATGTATAGGAGATTTCGACGGCCGCGGCAGCTCAGGGGGCAAACACTGTTGGCAGTATTGGGTCTGGCCTTGGACCACAGAATGCACGCCGCTCGGTCGTCGGGGCAATGCCCGTGCCAGATGCCGCGCCACAGGTTAGCTGGATCGATGTCCCTGGCAAGAATGGCGAAACCCGACCACACCCTATACTTTGCCCGATTGCTACGATGGAATCCGTCATTGCCTATAATCAAAACAGATTTAATGATTGCACTCGTGGTAAACATGGTGAGATCGATGCATTTTGGACTGGTCTTCGCAGAGCGCCGCTTTTTCCTGGCATCGCCGACCACATCCAAGACCCCGATCGGACCATCGCATTGGGTATACACGGTGATGGAGCTCCGACAAACAAAGTGGATGGGTTGTTCACGATCTCTATTACCAGTTTGACTTGCAGGCCAGGCTCAGCAACGAAGCAACGAAGCAGTCCATCAATAAGTCAGACATCCACTCGGGGACGCTTGGCGCGTTATGGGGTCGGCTGGCGTGGGCGCTGAATGCGTTGTGCGCTGGCTCAATGCCCGATCGGGATTGGCGCGGTCGCGCCTTGAAGAATGCAGGCAGGACGCTACTCAGTGGTTGGAAAGCCGCAGCAATCGAGCTTCGAGGCGACTGGGAATTCTATAACCAAGTGCTGGGGTTCCCGACGTCAACTCAAGAACCGAATATGTGCTGGCTATGCCAAGCTTCGCCCTCAGGTCACCTCGTGTGGAGCTCATCAGAGCACGACGCCCCATGGAGGGGCACAATTCGCACTCATGAAACATATGTTGAGGAGCTTGCAGTCGCAGGCAAGGCGTTGCCAGGGTTGTTCAAGATTCACACCATGCGCCTTGAGAGTGTGTGCATTGATGTACTTCATGCGCTTGATCTTGGGGGTGTGCATGCACCTCGTCGCAAATATTATCATCGAGATCATGGCATTGTGGGGTGGCAATCGGGCGCAACACCTGTCGCGGTTGGAAGACGACCTGAGTCAGTGGTACAAGCGCAATCCGAAGGTGCACAAAATCAGGGGCAAAATTGTTGACGCTTCGCGTATCCCCAGCCCATCCAGAAACGATGCCCAGGGGAGTTGAGGTGATCAGGGAAGTCGGGGAGCATGCAAAATAACAAAGGGCGGGGGACGCTGTCACGTACCCCAAGATGGGGAGGAGGAGGAGGAGGAGGAGGAAGAGGAGGAGGAGGAGAGGAGGAGGAGGAGGAGGAAGAGGAGGAAGATGAGGAGGCGGAGGAGGAGGAGGAGGAGGAGGAGGAGGAATAGGAGGAGGAGGAGGAGGAGGAAGAGGGGGATGAGAAATTGAAGAGGACGGCGAACCGAAGAGCCAGAAGCGTCTTAAATGCATTTCGGAGATCCTCTTGAGGCTTCTTGGGGGTCTCTTGGGAGCCTCTTGGAGGCCTCTTGGGCGCCTCTTGGGGCCGTCTGGGCGCCTCTCGGGGCGCTCTTGGGGCGCTCTTGGGGGCTGTAGGGGCGCTTTTGGGGCCATCTTGGAGGAGATCGATCGACGAAGGGGGGGTCCCTAATTAGCCTCCCCCCTCAGGAGCTCCAAACATCGCCTCTTGGGGCGCTCTTGGGGCGCTCTTGGAGCGCCCTCGGGCGCTCTTGGGGCCGTCTTGGGGCTCTCTTGGGCCTCTTGTGGGGCCATCTTGGGCCATCGTGGAGCCATCTTGAAGCCTTGGATGGCCATCGGAAGCGAAACGGGGAGAACGCAAAAAACCATTGATTGCCTTTAGGTTTTGAAACGATGTTGGCCTCTTCGGGGCCTCCTTGGGGAGCTCTCTGGCCACAAGGAGCCGTCTTGGGGCCGTCTTTGGGCCTCTTGGAACCATCTTAGGAGCCATCTCGAGCGATCTTGCGCTATATTGAGCCATCTTCGAGCTCATCTTGGGCTCTCCCCTCCCCAAGGGGGAGAGCCCAAGATGAGCTCCAAGATGGCCCAAGAGGGCCCCGCAAGAGGCCCAATGGGGGAGGAGTGGAAGAGGATCTGTTCTAGACCACCTACGCTCAGAGGGCTGGTGGGATTACATGGGAGCGCATGGTATCAAAAAGCGACTGGCCGAAGTTTAAAGGCAAAGCTGCAGCGAATCGCGGCCTTGTCATGTATGTTGCAGATTTGGCAAAGAGGCATAGCAGCTTGACGGTGCACGATCAGAGACGGTTAGCTTGCGCTGAACTCATGGAGAGATTTTACAGTATCATCTCAAACGAGCCTCGTTTCATGTCTGACGCAGCCAGGCTAGAGCTTGGCGAGCTGTGCTCAACGTTCTTGCGATTGTATAAGCTTCTCTCGAGAGAGGCACTGGACCGCAGGATAAGGGCATGGAAACTCTCCCCGAAGTTTCATTTGTTTCAGCACCTATGTGAACTGCAATCGTGGATCAATCCGCGATGCCGCTGGACTTACAGCGACGAGGACTTGCAAGGGCACACCAAAGATGTAGCATGTTCGTGCCACCCGCACACAGTGAACGAAATGACTCTTCACAAATGGTTGTGCAATACGTTTTGACATTGACGCGTGCTGAGATTTTTGTTAGCATGGCGCTGCAAACAAGAAAACCTAACCCCTCTAGGCGGGGCTCTCCGCGTGACCCATGGTTGATAACCCTTGAAGGGGGCTCTCCGCCTGACCCATGGTTGATAATCAAGGCTTTGCCCCACCCCGCCGTCCCAGGAGGAGAGGAGGAACCGTGGACGGGGGGAGGGGGGGCGGGGGAGAGGAGGAGCACGAGGGGGGGAGGACACGAGGAGCAGGAAGAGGGAGAAGGACGAGGATTGGTACGTGGTCCATAGTCCATCGTGGCTCGTGTCTCGCGGGCGGCCCGATGACGGTTGCCCTTGGCCCGTGGCTCGGGTAACATAGTGCCGTCGAATTCTTGAGTAAGTTTAACCACGGCAGGCTCAACACATACAAAAATCATAATATCATTTCAACTAAAAGCATGTGATTTACTTCGGCAGCTGCACACCCAAAACAAGGATTCAGGATGCGTCTTCTCCTGTTCCTAGATTTAGTCGCCGCTCTTACTTTCAGGTGATGGTTTTGCATATTTAAGGTTGGTTTCGTTTGAATCAAGGTCAGTTCATTGGAACAGGATCTTGTTTTCAAGGTGATGGGCGTCGAATCAAACGCGCGGGCTTGTTTTTAAGCTCGCAGGAAGGTTGGGGCGTGCCCCCAGACAGGATCGCGTCGTGAAACATTCCGGACGGACGGTTTCTGCGATTTTCGACCTCGAGGGGCCCTCGCCGGGCGCCGGGACCGTCCAGAAACGTGTCGGTACGAAAAACCCGCCCCGGGGAAGAGGTCTGGACATCCGGGGGGGGAAATCAGCACGTCGCATGTCTGGGCAGAGATCCTGCGGCGCTGGAGGACGTGCCGTCATCGCGCTCCGGCAAGGGACGCCAGGTCAGGAGCGAAAAGGCTTCCCCGGCCGCGGCGAGCCTCGGCCGTGGACACGCAGGTTCCAAGACCTCGGTGCGAGGAACGGCCCGGGAAGCAAGAGCCCCTCAGCCTGCCCAGAGCCGTCGTCGCGAGCGAGCGTGCTGCGTTTCCCGCAGGAGCCGCAGGCTGCTCTGGTCCTCCTCCTCCTCCCTCTTGTCCTCTCCCCGTCCACCTCCCGGCCAGGATCCGCTGGAAGCCAGGCCAGTTCCGCAACTCTGGCGGCGTTGCTGCTTGACTCGCAGTGCTAATTAGCTGATTGGAGAGCATCTCTCGCCGGAACCCAAAGTGGCCCTTGTTCGAGCGCCTGGCCTTGACTGCATCGGGCGCCGTGGCCTTCTCAGAGCGTTCGGCTCCTCATCCTGGCCGGCTCTGTCGACGGCCCCGGGGCCCGACAGGGTAACAGGGGATATGTCGACCCCTATCCCAGGCTTCGTGGGGCTTCCGGACGGACCAGAAATTTGGGGCCCAACCCTGGGAGATACGATGGGGGGGCGTCCCCCCTCGATAGGGGTGCGTCCGAATAGCCCCCGTGGGGTGTATCCCAGGGCTTTCACATGTTTCTGAGCGGCCAAACTTTTCGGGCGAAGAACTCGGGGATTGGGGGAGAAATCTCGCCCGCGACGGGGACCGAGCCCCGGAGCCGAGAGCCGCGGAAGCAGCCCCGCCGTGACGGGTCCGCGGCGCGAGGAGGCGGGGGAGGCGTGGGGGCCCTCTCCCTGCCCCGTGGGCAGGCCCTTCCCGTACCATGTTGCTGCCCCTGTCGCCCCCTGGAGGAGCGAGCCCAGTTTTTCTTCCCTGGCGATGGCGGGCGTGATTGGTCAGGCGATCGCAAACATGGATCAAGGGGGCGTGGATTAGTGACGGGTCCCGTTTCCATGGGAAATCGCGGATTTCCGCCGCCGGACGAACCGGCACCGGCCACGTTCTGGGGAGGGCACCTCCTCCGATCAATCACCTAGAGCTCGACGAGAGCTTCAAGACGGCAGTGTGATGCATCGAGCGGCCTCTTGAGGGCTTCGCTCGGGCTCGGAAGCCCGACGGAGAGTAGAGGATACCAGCCCTCACCCCTCTGCCCCCCACACAACCATCGGACGCCGGACTCTTCCTGGAGCCCGACTGACGAGATCGGTCGCCGTCGACTTTGCTTCAGATTCTGGGCTCGGTCGCGACCGCTTTGCTTCAAAATCGGCCGCGGCCGATTTGGGAATCAGTCGCGATCGGCTGCCACCGACTTGGAATGCCGATCGATCGCCACCGACGGCGACAGTAGCCGATGAGCTGGGCCACGCGCCACTCCCTGCACAGGGGGGGCCCAGACCCTCGACGTCATGATTTGCGAGTGGCGTCGGCCATCAGAAGTCTTGACCTATCCTTCCGTCGGGCTTGTCCCACTACAGGGGGAACATTCAAAACTAGTCCAGGAACGATTGTTTTTAGTATGCTGGGGTATTTTTTGAATATGTTCGAGAATTGCTTCAATTCTTCATTCCAAATCCGCCTGTAGGTGGACATGCCATACCTTAACCTTTTTCCTGGGACCGGCGTCTCAACCTGAATGGATGTTTGACGGTCGCGAGGCCTGGCGAGGGCCCCCAGAGGCCGAGAATCTCGGAGGTTGGGGGGTGAGATTGCAGTGGAACGGAGAGTTCCCCGCCGGGAAATCGGTTTCGGTCTCGTGTTCGTATCGTGCGTGCGGGCTGCGGAGCTGCGTGAGCCCGAGAGAGGAATGACCCAGCCGTCGCTAGGGCGATTCGGATGCAGTAGACCGCCCCTCCACCCCTCGCGGTGGCCCGGGGTGTCCCGCCGTGGTGTCCTGTGGTGTCCCGTTGCTGTCTCGTTGGTGTCCCGTCGGGCTCCGTCGGCGGTGGGCGGGCGGTGGCCTGGGGTGTCCCGCCTTGGTATCGATAGTGAAATAATGATACCGCTAGAACGGATCGTGAAATCAAAAGTGAGATTGACAGTGAGGTTGATTGTGACATTAGTTGTGCTCACGCTGTCGGGTGCGCAGGGAGGCGACGTCCCCTGGGTCGTTCAGATCTCGCTGGGAGGCGATCTCCCCTCGGGCGAGCACAATGGGATCGATCGCTGAATTCATTCGTACTAAGATGGGCCGTGAGGTCAATAATTAGTGGGATCGCTCGAGTGCGATCGAAAGCGGGGACGCTAGTAACATTACATCGCAGCGCAACCTCGTCATCACGCTTCGGCGCTAACTCGAGGGCGCGTTACCAGCATCGTCATCATCACACCCATTGCGTTTGCCAGCAACTGTTTCTGCCCCCCTCCAACCTCCTTAGCACCCGCAAGGTGATCCTATAGGCTGAAAGCCTCCCGTCATGATGTTTTCATGACGCGAGGGTTGGCGGCGCGCAGAGGTGAGGGAGGAAGGCTTCTTAAACGGAGGCTGCTTCTGAGAAGGCGCGGGCCTCACATCTACGGGTAACGCCAGCGCCGTCTGAGAAGTAATGCGGGATGACGGTCAATAAAAAAAGGGAGATAACGATTTAAAGCATAGTCTTCTGCTATTTCTGCATAATCTTCTGACTGGAGGAGAACGATTAAAACATAGTTTTCCAGCCCGCGGCCGGTTTTTCTAATCGTCATCCCGGGCGCCGCCGCGTGAACACGACCCCCGGTCATTTATTAATCGTCATCCTCCATTAGTGGTGCTTCCAAGAAGCCTTCCTCCCTCCCCCTGCCCCCCTCTCTGCGCGTGACCGAGAGGGGGGCGGGCTGCGTGCCATGGAGCCGAGCCCGCACGCCCCGAGCGGCGCCGGGAGCCCGGAAGCACACCCCCGGCGAGCTCATCCGACGCCGAGTTCCCGCCGCCCATGATGGGCCTGTTTTCCACCACCACCACCACCAGAAGTTGGGGGGGGAAGGAGGCGGAGGAGGAGGAGGAGGAGGAGGAGGAGGACCCCCTCCCCCTCCACATCCCCCTTATGGTGGTGGTGGTGGTGGACAACAGGCCCATCAGCCCCGAGGAGCCGGCAGGGCAGGGCGGGGACACTCCGGGGCAGCAGGACTTCACGACTCACGAGCCAGCCCCCGAGAGAGCCGGCGCCCGGGTGTCTCCGAGCCGCGCGCTCTCGCCGGGGCTCGGGCCCCGGAGCCCTCACAGATCGCCCCGGCTCGCAGAGCGGCGCGGCGCAGGAGGGTGGGGCCGAAGTTTAGGTCGGGCTTGTCCCCCTACAGGCGGATTTGGGACGACAAATGAAACTATATTCCAACAAACTACCCCAAAATGATTCAAAGTGGTTTAAAACATCGTCCCCATAGTATCTTTTGCTTAGTTTTGAGCATGTCCCCTGTAGAGGGACAGGCCCGACTTAAGTCTAAGTCTCTGGTCGGGGATGTCTACAATGCTTCCGTTTTCCGCGCCGCAGGATCTCGTGGGGGTCTGAAGACCACCCCGAGGGGAGAGGACCCTATTCCCACGCAGGGAGGCGGAGAGTGAACGGGGAAGCGGGGGAGGGAGGCTTCTCCTCCTCCTCCTCCTCCTGCTCCTCCTCTGTCGATGATCTGATATGCGGACGGTTCTTCTGAGGAAGGCGCCCTCGGCCCCGCCTCCCGGTGAGCAGGCGGGAGGGGAACGAAAACGAAGAGGCAGCAAGAGAGATGAGCGAGCAGGAGAGCGGAGACCTGTGGCTCGACCTGCTCCTCCCCGCTCCCCCTCCCCGCTCCTCGCTCCCGACCCTCCGACGCCTCAAGACCTCAAGGAGCCTCGGACACCCGAAGCCAGGACCGAGCAGGAGGGGGAGGAGGGGGAGGAGAGGGAGGAGGAGGAGGGGGAGGAGGATGACATGAGGAGGAGGAGGAGGAGGAGGGGGAGGAGGAGGATGACATGAGGAGGAGGAGGAGGGAGGAGGAGGAGGAGGAGGAGGAGGAGGAGGAGGAAGAGGAGAGGAGGAGGAGGAGGAGGAGGAGGACGAGGAGGAGGAGGAGGACGAGCAGCAGTGCGATAAGAAGGCGGAGTCTCCTCGGAAGCGGCGGCAGCGCCCGCCCGCGGCCGAGCTCCTCACATGAAGTCGTTGTCGACCCCATCGGCGACGGCGTCGAAGGCAGTGTCGAAGGTGTTGAGGTCGAGGCCGTCGCTGACGGCAGTGTCGATGTCAGTGTTGTCTTGGCCGTCAACGACGGCAGGATGGGGCGCTGCAGGCACGGATGCATCGAGTCCGCGGGGCGCAGCATGAGGCCCGTCTCGAGGCAGATCTTGGTGGACAGCTGGTGCAGGTGTGCGCCCGAACTCAGGGCGGTTGCCACCCATGTCCAGACGATCCAACGCAGCACGGCGGGCAGAAAGGTGTGCAGAGTAGTCATCACGCCTTCGTTCAGGACCATTCTTCATCTCCAGGTACATGTAGTAGGACAGTACGAGCCTCCTCATCGTAGCCCACATCGATTTTTCGTGTGAATCGTCACGCTCGTATTCTCCTTCATCGCCAAGGCCAATCCTCGCCAGAACTGTATCATGAGAAAAGGCACGAGGAAGGCATACATGATGTTGAAGACGAGGACATACAAGATAGTGTTGAATAGCGTCATCGGCATCACATCCAAAGGCACATTGAGCTCGCTCAGGGTGAACATGCATTCTCGAGGATGTGTGCCACCCGCCTGCCAAAGTCCGAACCACAATCCACCGCCACGAAGGAGACACCTTGGCTAGGAAGGATTTCAGGTGGAGCCACCTCGTCCGCAAACTCCGCATGGATATCGACATGCCATACCACTTTTGCAGGCGCTTGAAGATGGTCTGATGAAATCTATCAGGGAAGATCCGCGACGTGATTTGTTGAAGGAAGCATCGTTGAGGTCGCGGACGGTGTCCAGCTGCACGTGCGTCCTCAGCCGTCTTGCGGGCAATCTCAGCAGCAGCTTCCAGGGATGAGCTCGATCGCGTCGGTAGCAGCGGGGACTGGCCCGAGTTCAGGGCGGCGTAGCGCTGCACTATAGCCATCGGCTCTTTCCAGAAAGGGGGTGACCATCGCCCCCTCGCAAATGCAGGTAACGGGCAGTATTGGACCGCCATGGCGTCGAGCAAGCCAAGAAAGTGCGTCCAGCCTACGATCGTGTAGTTGGCCATGCGCCACATCGTGGCAACATTGTACAGTTTGAGGGATGTTGGCGAAGGGGACGTCATCCATGTCGACATCGCTAGGATATCCTGAAGCCTGAACGTGCTCGGGGGCATACGCAGAACACGATGCAGGGCATGTATTTCTCGTGTCAGAGCCACTTTAGGAAGCCAGAAGAATTGCGCGAGGTAGCTCAGGACCGTGATGCTCGAGGTCTGATATAGCCGTGCCAGTGCATCCGTCGGGGCGCCAGAAGTAGACAAGGCAAAGAGACGGTCCCACCACTTCGGGATCGCCTTCAACCATTGCAGTTCATTGGTCGCTCCAGGTCCAATATGTGCGCCAAGGTAGACACCAACATCAGCAATCAAGAAGTTACTCCAAGCTGGAATCTGTTCTGCCAAGAAAAAGCGAATCACAGACCGTACCTGATCGTCAAGAGCAGCCCAAAGGGGGATGATCACACACTTGGTCACATTGATGGCGAGGTGGCCGTACTTTTCTGCGCAGTCGAAGACCTGGTGGATCTTGGGCAGGAGACGCAAATGGTTCAGGTGAACGCCTAGATCGTCAGCGCATGCGGACGCAGAGCCTTCTTCTTCGGTCGGGAGAATCTCGGCAATCGCTCTGAGAATGACATCCATGGCGATGGCCCATATGGTACCAGAAAGAGGGCAGCCCTGCGCGACACCAGAGCGCATGTAGCACACGAAGCGGTAGGCGCCGTCCAGCGTGATCATGGCCTGGCCACCATCGTAGAGGGCACGTACGGCATTGATGAAGCCCTCGGCATACTGAAAGTTAGCGAGCGCTGCAAACAACCACTGCCTTCCCAGCGACGGGAAGGCCGCCGCAATGTCGAACAGGATCTGGACTGGATGTTCTGACCCAGCAGATGGCCTCCATCCAGCAATCCTCCCCAGCGTGTCCATGATCATTATGTTATTGCAGAAGTTGCGGCCTCTGATGAAGCCTTGTTGTATAACGTGCGCCCGTTGCTCCACGATAGTTTTCATCTGCTCGTTGATGGCCGCCGCGAAGATCTTGGAATCGGTGTTCTTCCTGGAGATCGGCCGCAGGGCCGCAGCAAGCCGAGTGCAGGTAGTGTTGTCCATCTCCTCCGTGCCCTTGGGAATGAACGAGAACAGTGAGTCATTGAAAGAGAAAGGTGCCACTCCAGTCTCCATCGCCTGCCATGCGATGTCATCTAGCGCGTCCAAGGCACCCGGCGTCGCCGTCCACGCTCGATACGGAAGTCGGTCCGGACCTGGTGCTGATGCACGAGCACGCTGAGCGGCACGTCGGAGCGCCGCAACCGAAGGAAGAACCAAGGCAGGTGGTTGAAAAGGAGGAGGCGCGTGCCGAGCAACAAACTCCTTCATACCAATCTCGTCGACGGGCTTGTCGGCAAAAATCGGGAGCCAGTGCTTCTGCAGCTCGTCCAGCATGTCCTGAGGTGATTTGACAACGGTGTCGGAGTCAGGGATACGAATGCCGACCAATGTGAGAATACGTGCAAACGGGGCCCAAGCTCGAGCACGACGCTGTAGAATGCGTGCTTGCTTCTGTTGGTGTTCAGCATCAGGCGCTCGTTGGGCCAGTGCGGCTCGACGGGCAAACGTCAGCGCACGCTCCTTTCTTTTGATAAAGTGTTGGTGGTGGGCAAGACGTGACATTTCTGCGAACTCCACCTCCGAGCGCAGCGAGACATTGCCTTCCTCGATGCTCAGGAACTGCTCACCAAGCGCGTTGAACGACATTAGGGCCCCCGCAAGCTCGAAGTCCTGCCGCCATACCGCTCGAGAGATGGAGCGCAGGGCCAGCAGCTTAACTTCATCAGAGAACTGAAAACGACGTCCTCCAGGCAATTCAAGGAGATGATTGCGTGTAAGTCGAGCAGCTTGGACCATGTTGTCTTTTGTGATTTTCCACAGCATAGGCGGGCTTGCGCACTTAGTGCGAGAACAGGACATCAAGCGCTCATAGAACTGCTGGTAGAGCGGGGTCTGGAACAAGAAGTCAGGGATCTGTTGAACTTCATCAACCTTGGGCCTGGCCGTCGCTATGGTAAGCCCCAAGATCGCATGGTCACTAAGCCGTCGGTCACTCAATAGTGTCGGGTCAACCAGCACTGCCAACTTCAGCGAGAGATTGGGAATAGCATGTGGGGGGAGCGAAGTGAAGACTCTATCAATTCGCGTTTGTCGAAGTGTATGTGGATCAAAACGAGTTGGCTCACCAGTCGTAACTTCCGTCAACAAACCAAAGAGGCGTCGCCAGAACGCCTGCTGGAATGCATCTCCTCGAACAGTAGGGAGTAGAATTGGAGCAGGCGTGACGAATGACACAGCTGGTTCATCGTGAATATTGAAGTCGCCCATGGCAATGAAGATCCTCGATCTCGGCGACGAAGAGGCCCATGCAGCATAGCGTCTCCATTTGAGGTCTATCTCCTTGCGATGACGAATGGTGAGGTCAATGTTGTGGATATTCATAACGACACCAACACAAGAAGAGCCAGCAAAGATCTCCGCAACCTGGACGCGCCCAACTGCGAGGACAGTGTGGACAATCGTGAGCTTCTTGCCAGAGGTGTGTATTCGGTCCGCTGGTAGCGTCGGTACCCACGTCGCAGTCGTTCTCAGCGGACGGTGGTCTTCAGCATCCCGTGGGAGGTCTTGAAACCGACACCCGGGTGACGAAGAAGAGGTGGGTGAAGAAGAGGAACTCGAGGAGGAAGAAGATGTAGCATTGCCCCCATCCAGACTGGACGACGCTCGTGATGTAGAAACCGAAAGCGTCCTAGCCCGAAATGCCCCGCCAGATTTTGCTTCCCACAAACCCCGCCCTCCCCCCGCCACAGGTGAAGAGCAGCACCCCGAGGAGCCAGAAGCCGTCGACGTCGGGGCCTCCGCTGCGAGATCTGCGATATCGATGGGTTGGCCGAGGGCGTCAGCTTTCGGGATCAGCATGGCCACTCCACCAGTGCTCGCAACTCCGCCACCACTGTAGAGGACATGATATTTGAAGGGTAGGGCTCCAACTGCTCGGCGAAGGCGTGGACCAGACCCGTGAACTTCTTGGATCAAGATGAGGTAGTTCATGCGCATGCATTGTTTCAGCAACTCGAACTTCTGTTTTCGCTTCTTGGTATTGATCGTGAGGAGGCCCCTAGCGTTCCACGACACCAGCTTGAACTGGGAGGGCGACGCGTAGGAGCCAGTGATGCTACCCCCACGACACTCCTCTGTCCTCGGCGAAGAAGTCGTTGAAGGCGTGCTCGATAGCGGCAGTGTCGATGTGAAGCTTCGTGGCCTGGGCATAATTCCAGATGATCTTGGTATCGATGTTGGCCGCAGCGCCCACGTCCAGACGCACCAAAGGCACGCCCACCGCAGAAACACGACCTTTCTGTTTGAAGGGGCGGAGGTCGATGTCGGCCTTGGATTCCTTGAGAAGGAGGTGCAAGCGTCTAGTCTGGATCTCTCGTCTGATCTGTCGCGGGCTCCTGTCTGTCGAGACATACAAGGGTATCGTTTGGCCCGCAACCGACATAGCCGAGAACTGGCGCCAGCTGCCACCCGCGAGCTTGAGGGCACGAGCCAGTGCCACCGCTCTCGGAGAAACCACAGCAGGGCCGCCAAGAAGACGAAGAATGAAACGTCGGGCAGGTACATCACCTTGAAGCGTGGCCGTGGAGATGTCGACTCCAGAATCCCTGAACCAACCCACGAGGGCCTGCTGAACCAGCTGCGGGGCCACAATGTCTGGAGCTCCAATGGAGAAGACCGCGGGGTCAGGCGGCCTGTCGAAGTCGGACTCGGCGATGACATCGGGGACCGCCGTCTGCGCTTCCGCGATCGCCAACGCCTTCTGGATGGTGTCGATGGCTTCCTTGTGGCGTTTCTGCTCGGCCTCGGAGTCCTGGATCCTCTGCTTGAGCTGCGCCAACTCGCTCTCGTTCGCGTCGATACGTTTCGCCATGGCAGCCTGCTCCGCATGGATCGCCGTCGCCACCGTGATAGCCGTGGCGCGTTTGAACTCGGCCATGGCGGAGTCCACGTGCTCCGTGAGCTGCCTGTAAAGGGACTGGTGGATGGCCTCCACTGTTCCTGGGGCGGCCTCCACAGCTGGACCAGCGCCTGCTGCAGCGGCGGAGGGTACTCCTGCGGCACCAGGTGTGGCGGTACCAGCTGCTCCTGCTCGCCAGGGGTCGGCATGATGAAGGGGATCATCAGCTGGTTGGGTGGGGAAGGCCTCCAAGTCTCTGGCGATCGATGCAATCTGCGACTCGGTGAGGGCTGGGTAGGGCGCCGTCGCACCGCCTGCTGCAGGAGGCGGTCCACCAGCGGGTTCACTTGGTCGCTGGGGATGCGGTCGATGGTCTGCAGCAGCTCGCTCGTCTCGGTCTCCGCGCCATCCGTCTCGACGTCGGTCCCGCTCATGCCGACGCTCTCGCGGCTCAGCAGGGCGAGGTCTGGCACTGTCGTAGTCCCGAGGAGGCCGCCGCTCTCTCCGCGAACCCCCACTGCGCGAGGTGCGCGACTTGTCGTGGTCAGAATCACTGCCCGACATGATGGCAACACCAGTGCCAGCAGCACGCCGAGGATGTGGACGAGGAGCCCCTCCTGGCAGCGGCGGCGGCAGCGGGGAGCAGCGCACATGAAAGAGCAACGAGGACTGGATGGGAGCCTACCCCGCTTAGGCAGTGAAGGAGTAACCATTCTGGCTCTTGAGCCAAAATGGCTACGGGGGAGGAGGAGGACGAGGAGGAGGAGGAGGAGGCTGGCCCCCTGGAGCTCTCGGCCCCCGCTCTCCCCTGGAGCTCTGGCCTCTCGTCCCGGGGCGCTGCCCTCCGACGGAGCGCTGGGGCTCGGAGGCGGCCGCCGAGGGTTCGGCCTCCAAACTCTCAGAGACGCCCACGGCGAAAGACGACCGAGCCGCCAGCAGTGGCGGTGGCGTCGTCGTCGTCGTCGTCGCCGTCGTCGTGAACGTCGTCGTCGTCGTCGTCGTCGTCGTCGTCGTCGTGGTCGTGGTCGTGGTCGTGGTCGTCGTCGTCGTCGTCGTCGTCGTCGTCGTTGTTGTCGTGGTCGTGGTCGTGGTCGTCGTCGTCGTCGTTGTTGTCGTGGTCGTGGTCGTGGTCGTCGTCGTCGTCGTCGTCGTCGTCGCCGTCGTCGTCGTCGTCGTGGTCGTGGTCGTGGTCGTCGTCGTCGTCGTCGTCGGGTCTCTCGGCCCCCGAGCCTTCCCGCGCCGGCGGGCAGCTCTTGCACGCCAGCGGCAGGGAGGCGCCGCGCGCGCACGTCGCAGGGAGCCCTCCCCCGCAGGATCTGGACACGAGTGGTTGCGGAGAGCGGGGAGGGCAGAGGAGGGGACGAGACAGGACGGAGGAGGGGCGGAGGGATGAGCACGGAGGAGGGAACACGGAGGCTCGCGACGGAGGAGGACCGAGGAAGGAGGAGGCGGACGGAGGAGAGGGGGAAAAAGGATGAGGGAAGAAGGACGGAGAAAAGAGGGAAAGAGGAAACGAGGCAGGAGGAGGAGGAGAAGGAGGAGGAGGAGGAACGGGGAGGACGACGGCGAGGAGAGTGACAGAGGAGGTCGGAATATTGCTCCTCTTTTGCAGCGCGGCTGCCACGTATCCTGCAGCAGCGTCGCAGCCACCAAACCCGTGAGGAGAACGGTGGAGGTGGAGGAGCCGATAAACCGACCCAACACGCACCACGGACTCTGAAATTCGCGCTCTCGTCATCCGAGCCCAAAGACCTGCCACTGATCACGTCGAGCACCCGCCGGAAAAGGTGAGTGCCCCGTTGGCCTGCATCGTGAAACCCCAGCGTTCGCCATCAACGAATATTGCGAGGCAAATCCTGGGAGGTCTTCGTCAGAACGTTGAAGGGCTATTAAGCCCGACTCGGGGGCCACTGGACCCGATGAGGCCAGGATCAAGCCAGGGGATTCGACGAGATTTGGCCAGTTTTCGACCAGGGGTATACCAACGCCAGTTCTGAAGTTCACTCCCCAGAAGCCGCATCCTAACGAATGTTCCCCAACCAGGGCCACGAGGCACCTTTAAGGATATTCTCGCAAGAGCAATCTCGAATTACAAAGCCAACTTACGAGGCCCATTGAGCCGAATGAGCCCACATAAAAAGAACAGGACTAAGGTGGATTATGCGGGCGGGCGCCTGCATTCCACCTCACGCTGAGTTTAACCTCCCGGGAATTGCATGCTAACCAGTGCTTGCACTGAGGGTCTTCGCCAAGGTCGTACAGATGTGGCGACGGGGGCGCTTCGGGTGGCACGTAAACGACAGTACGACTGTAAGCAGACACATCACCCCCCTCCTTCCGCCTCGCATCCATCCCCATTTTGTTGTCGGGACGCCTGGCTGTCTGCGCAGAGCAAAGGGGAGAGAGGGATGAGGACGAGGAAGAGGAAAAGGAGAAGGACAAGGAAACAGGATAGCCACGGGAAAGCGGGAAAGGAGGAGAAGGATGGACAAAAAGAGGAGGAGGAGAAGGATGAAAAGGAGGAGGAGGAGGAGGCGGAGGAGCGCCCGTAAGACAGGAAAAGGAGGATGATGAGGAGGGAGGGGGGAAGATAGGGGAGACGGATCAGTGAAAGATGATGACCATGAGGACCGACGTGTAAAGAGGACAGATAACAATACCCTCCTCCTCGATCCTCTGTCCGCCGCGATCGGAACAAAAATCGTGGACGCTCCTCCTCATCCCCCAACGGTCCTCTGTGACCCCTGGCCCTCCTCCTCGACCCGATGCTCCTGGTACTGTTCCACGATCGAGCGGAATTCGCGGATGTCCACGGTGGTGTAAGCGGAAACCTGTTGGGCGGGCCCGCAGCGTGGAGCCGCTCCCGCCCAATCCCCTCCACGTCCTCGCACCGGATCCAGGACGGGACGACGACGATGACGACGACCAGCACCACCACCACCAACACGACCACCACAACGCGCATGTTGGATGCCCCAATG
>CAUYUJ010017253.1:75000-82500 GCA_963575745.1 Prorocentrum cordatum | reverse complement strand
GGGCTTGGGCTCGAGCTCGCGCTCGGGCTCAGGCTCGCGATGTAGCAGACCTGGCACTTGAGCACCCCAGGGGGGCCGCCAGGGCGTGTGACACTTGACCCGTTCGCGCCCAGATTGTGGGGATGCCTCGAGCGAGGCGTTCGTTTGGCGCCCCGAGCTCTTTTGTTGTTAGATTCCCGTGATCACCATGATGTAGCGAGCAAACCAAGGGTGTTTCACTTGCCAGCTCACGCCCAGATGTGGGGATGTCTCCAAACATCCTCGTTCGGTGCCCCCGACTCCTTATCTTCAGAGTCCCATGATCACCGCGAAGCAGGCACAACACTTGGGCGGTCCAATGGGCTTGCCGCCAGGGGGAGCTCAGCCGCCACAGGCCAAGACTCTCTCTTCTCTCTCGCCCTTTTTTTTTGTTCTCTCTCTCTCTCTCTCTTTCTCTCTCTCTCTCTTTCTCTCTCTTCATTGATTTGCATATATATGTATATATTTCTCTTTCTCTATCTCTCTCTCTTTCTCTCTCTCTCTCGCTCTCTCTCTCTCTCTCTATCTCCCTCTCTCAGACACTCGCAGCAGGAATGCCAGTACATGAATCGTACATATCGGGATCTCCGCGTCGAATATGTTGTGGTCGTGAGCCGTTTCCTGACGGCCCTGGGGCCCTGAACGCGGCCCCCTGACGCCGAAACTCGCAGAGAACTGTCCATTGTTGGCGACGCCCGGAGGTCGCGGGGGAATGGAGAAGGCCGATCGGTCACGAGGCGGAGGAAACCGCTTTCCCTGTGGCTGGGCCACCTCGCGGGAGGAGGACACAGGAGGGCGAACGCTCCCCCTCCCGCACAACGAGCACCCTGCAAAACAGACGTGCCGAAGGACGGAATCGGGTGGAGCTGGGCCGAACAGAAGTAGACCACCGAAACATCGGCACGACCAGGATCCGTGCAGATGGTTCGGGTCGGCGCTGGACCCCCCTCCCCAGGCGCGCGGGGCGCGCCAGGGTCGGCGCTGGATGTTGCGCAGGAGGGGGTCCAACGCGAGGACCTCTACAAACTTGTGTTTATGCAGTTGTTTGGTCTCCGGGTGAGCGCACGTGTTCGATTCAGTGCGCTGGGCGGTTCATCCTCCTTCGAACCTGTGCTTCAGGACGCATCTGCCGCAGAGAAGCAATGAGCTCGCCGGGGGGGAAAGCGCCCGCCTTCTCGGCCACCTCGTTGATCCACTCGGCTACGGGGTGGTACCCGATGAAGGTCAGAGCGGGTGCTGCGGCGAGGCAACACTAGAGGAAGGAGGGAGGAAGCGTTCGACAATCTGAGGTGTTAGATGGCTATGCAATCAAAAGCGGCCATAATCATGACATGACAGGATGAAAGTGACCTGGAAAGCGCCAAGATGCCAAGGTACCCTTGGACCGACGAGGCATGACTAATGCAAAGGACGTCAAGAACCGAGGGATGCAAGGGCGCCTTGCTCGAAAAACGCATTCTCCACCCTGGTGTTGACAGTAGTTCAGGTTTGCGCATCCTGCGTGAAGAAGGCATGTCCCATGTGATGTTGTTTGCAGGCTGGGGCTGGCACCATCGTGACTCCGTGTTGCTCTCGTTTGCATTGCCTGCGCCACCCGTCCTGAGCGCTCACGGCCGCGCACGTGACCAAGATGGGCGGGGGCCGCTGGCCGCTTGGAGGCCACTGTTCTCAGAAGGCGCCTTTTGGTTGGCACCCTGGATCGCACCACATTCCACTTCGGCTGTCAGGTGGCTCTTACGGGTCAGTCGACGTCGCGTCACGGAGCGTGACTGCGGGCCGGGCCGAACGTTTCGCGCCGGACTGCCGGGCAACGCACGACCCTCAAGGTTCAGAGCACCAGAAACTCCAAGTGTGGAGAACTGGTCATGATGCGGCTGTCGCCGTAGCGCCGCGCACATCCAGTAGTTACTAAGACCAGATGCAAGGATTGAGGGCTAGTCTTCTCGCTTTCGCGCCGCGCGCATTCGATGTAGCAGCCCCCTGACAGGGACGAGGGCAAGTTCATTTTCGAGACGCAGCCCTAGCTTTAGCCTCCGCGTGCTCCCTTCTGAAACAGCTTCCTGAAATTAGACGGATAGACGGGTGGCAGCGTTTTCCAAAGTGCTGCTCGCGCCTTATCGCCGAGCACATTCGTTTCGGATGCTTCCACCACATACAAGGACGGAGGCCCGCTCGTTTACAAACTGCGACTCTCGCCTGAGAGCTCCTCTCAGAATGTATCCCTCGTATATGAGACCGCCAGCAGGTCAACTATGCTGGCACAGTGCATGTCGTGAGCATGAGCGCTCGGGCAGCACGCGCACTGGCCAGAGCAGATTCAGGCCTGACCCGTTGCTTCTTCGGGAGATGACCCAGCGATGACCCAGCTCCTGGCCATCGCGCGGACGTCCACTCCCTATGCTTTCGTCGGTCTCGTGCGTGGTTTTCCGCAGAATGATCCAGGATGCTCCTCAGTGATCCCCGCCGAGAAAAAGTGCACACGTCCGAGCGCCACGAAGGCTCCTCTCATGTATGTGAGCCGCGACTTTTCGGTTCGTGGTCCCCCTCTTGGGGCCGTCTTGGGGCCCTCTTGGGCCGTCTTGGGCTCTTGGACCGTCTTGGGGCCCTCTTGGGCCGTTTTGGGGGCCTCTTGGGAGCCTCTTGGGCCGTCTTGTGCAACCGTTGCACGGATGGAAAAAAAGGGCCCAGGGTGCGGAAGCGCAGGGCAGCTGCACGGGCGGAGGGGGGGCTCGTTCTCAGAGTTAGGGAGCCCACAGAGGACGTACGCGCCCAGCTATGTACACGAACACGGCCCCTCGATCCGCGAGACTGGCCGCGTGATACGAACTTTCGGGCAATGCGTCGTACTCTCGAAACCAGCGTGGATTCATGTACGTGTACGTCCTTCTGTCGCTCCTGAAGAGTGGGGCTCTCGCTCAGGGCATCCACGGTCTCATGACCAACACGCCGCAGGCGTGCACTGCATGTGCGGGCTGGAGGGCAGATCAGTGTCACACCGGGGTCACCTTGGCAGTGCGCACGAGGGGGTGGAGGGAGGGGGGAGGGCGCTCGATAGAAGGAGGCTGCTTCTGGGAAGGCGCGGGCCTTACACCTACAGACCAGGCCCGCGCCTTATGAGAAGCAGGGGCGCCTCTAGGAAGCCCTCCCCCCTCCCCCCACCCCCCTCTGCGCGTGGCCGACTCTCGCTGGACCCTTCCTTCAACTCTGTCATCCTGCCCCCGTGCGCCGCTTCACGCTCGAGGGGTGGAGGGCGCATCCTGCACACGACGGGGGCTCGCTGGGGTGGCAGGCCCCCCGGGCGCGCTGCATTTTTGTTTTGCCTGCTGTGGCTCTGCTGCGTTCCGGCTCCCAAAGCACACCGCCAGAGCGATGAATGCATTTCCGTGGGAGTCCTGTATGTTACTTTCCAGAAATTCGATGCATTTCCAAAAACGCAATCTATAGAATTCCTTTTGGAAATTCCGCAAGATTGCCTCAAGATCGCCCTAAGACTCCACAGGAAACCCATCGGATTCCTGAGGACATCCATCGGGGCGGGCTTCCCGCAACGGGAAGGAACCATTGCGCTGTAGGGACGCCTGGCGAGGGGACCTGGCACTCGGCGCTCCCGGAGGCCTCGCGGGCCATCGTGGAGGTCGTGGGCTGACCCAACAGGCCAACATTCTCTGAATTCCATCGGTGTTTCATGATCTTGAGGCTGTCGCCACATTGGTCGCAGGACCAGCCCAAGGCGGCCCAATAGGCCCCCAGAGACGGCCGAATAGGAGCCAAAGCGGCCCAAGAAGCCCCCAGAGACGGCCGAATAGGATCCAAAAGACAGGCCACTGTCGCACGGCTGAAAAAGGCAACCCCTCTAACATAACCCCAAGACCCCATGGGAGGCTCACTAGAGGCTCCAAGAGGCTCCGCGACGGATCCAACTGTCCCACAGAGGCCCCTAGAGGCCTCCCAAGAAGCTGCAGAAGGTTCATACAAATGTCCCGACCTATCCCCCTTGTGCCTCTTGCGCCCAAGCCGTTCGCTTTGTCAGGGTCGGTGGAACCAGCCGCAAGGACTTTGATAAACCTGATGGGTCTTCTGGGGAGGGGGCTTGGGAGGGGAGGGTTGCAGTGGCCGCAGCGTTGATGCATCCTGGGTTTACACTGGTCCCCCTCCTCCTGGGCACTAGATACTGGTGGCATCAGATCCGAAGTTGGAGTTGCCACGTCCTCCTCATCCTCCTCCTCCTCCTCCTCCTCGTCCTCGTCCTCCTCCTCCTCCTTCTTCGCCTCCTCCTCTTCCCCGCCCTCCGTGGACCTCCGACGACCCGATCTCTGCGGACCGCTGGCCTCTGGAGCCATCGACCCCTTCCGCAAGACCGCCCTTCCGTCCCGACCTTGCCTTCCTGGTGTTACCAGCCTGGAACATATCCCTATCCCTATGTTGGGCATCGCCTCATCACGATGTCGATCTTAGGGATTTCCTCAGTTTCTGAGGGTGTATCCCTAAGGTTGTCATCTCCTTTTAGCGTGTCAATCTTAGGGATAGGGATAGGTTCGAGGCTGGTGATGGTGGCCCTGGGGCCCGGGGGCGGCTCCCAGGCGAGGCGAAGTCCAGACGGAGCGGGTCCGTGCAGACACCGAGCACTCCCGGCGGGCTTCCTCCGTGTGGGCATAGCGCCCTACCCTGGGCATCGCTCGGACGTCCATTCCCTGTGTGTTTTTCGGTTTCGTGCGTGGTTTTTTCGCCAAAGCATCAAGGATGTTCCTCGATGGTGCTCGCTGGAGGAAAAATGCACACGTCCGAGCGATGCCAAGCTACCAGGAGAGGCGAAGTCCAGACGGAGAAAACATCCATACGGAGACCGAGCACTCCCTGCGGGCCTCCTCTGTATGGACCTCGCATCCTGCCAGAGGAGGCCAAATCCAGACGGAGAAAAGGCCCATACGAAGACCGAGCACTCCGCATGGACTCACAGTCGGTCTCGATTGGACAGGACACGCGAGAGGACTCAAGACCCTTCCGAGGGCCACAGTGCCACAGGCATGCAGGAAGCATGGGTCGCGAGACACAGGACACGAGGGTACCCTCGATTTGGCAGGGTCGACCTACTGATCTGGGCCGACTGTACTCCGCATGGACTCAGCACCCTCCGACTCTCGGGCCGGGCGAAAGGGGGGACAGCAAAGGGGGGGTTTGAGAATCGGCTCACGTAGCTGATTTTTCCGGCGCCTCCCGGCGCCGCAGGCGGCCATGTATCCAGGAATGGGCCCCTCCGTGGGGCCGAAACCAGCTGCATGCAGCAAATGTCGTAACCCCCCCTTTCGCAATCCCCCCTTTCGCCCGGCCCGACCTACTAATCTGGGCCGACTGCACTCCGCATTGACTAACTACCAGACCACCCCAACCCAACCCGAAGACCCCAATTTCGGGTGGGGGGGGGTACGGGTTCCATACGTGTTTTCTCAGTGTTCCCCGACCCCCCCCCCCCAACTGGAAATGGAGGGCAAACTGAGGCCTTCAGGTTGGGTTGGGGTGGTTTGGTGGGTGGTGACGCATGGACTCAGCACCCTCCGTGGGGCCCTCCGTGGGGCCGAAACCAGCTGCATGCAGCAGATGTCGTAACCTCCCCTTTCCCAATCCCCCCCTTTCGTCCAGCCCGATCCTCCTCCTCCTCCTCCTCCTCCTCCTCCTCCTCCTCCTCCTCCTCCCCCTTTCGCCCGGCCCGAATGGACTCAGCACCCTCCGACTCCTGGAGGGCCGAAGCCCGCGACAAACACCCCGACCCGTGGCGAGGTCTGGGGCCGCGCCGTCGGAGGCCCGGGGCTCCGGGCCCTCGGGAAGATCCCCAGCGCCGCGGTGGCCCTCGGGGCCTCGCGGAGGCCTCTCCTCCTCCTCCTCCTCCTCCTCCTCCTCATCCTCCTCCTCCTCCTCCTCCTCCTCCCCTCCTCCTCCTCCTCCTCCTCCTCCCTCCTCCTCCTCCTCCTCCTCCTCCTCCTCCCCCTCCTCCTCCTCTCCCTCCTCCTTTCCCTACTCCTCCTCCGTTTTTTCCTTGTCACTCCTTTCCTTCTGTCTCCTTCTTGTCCTCCTCCTCCTCCTCCTCCTCCTCCTCCTCCTCCTCCTCCTCCTCCGGGCCTCGGGAGGCAGGCCCACCACGGGCACGCGGACCACCTCCGCAAGAGCTGGCATCGAGACTCTTAGAGGCGGTCTGGGCCCGTGGTGGATCGTGGGGATCTCGAGGGTCGCATGCCGAGAGCATGCTCGAAGCCCGACCCGCGAACCGCGAGCCTCCAGTCAGAAACTAGTGTTGTTGTTTGCTGCTTGTTGTTTGCGAGTGTGCTGGTTTGGGAGTCAGGAGGGTATTGTTTGGGAGCCCGCGCAGATAGTGGACAGACAGGTGGTGCTGTCTGTTAGCGGTACGAGCGAGGACAGACAGTCCCAAACGCAGACCTCCAAATCTTGTAAACGTCGGCGCCCAGGAGCCGCTTCCAGACCAGGACCGTTACAGAACTACTCAGGACCAACGTGCTGGCTCCCGGAAGCGGTCTACTGAGCAGGGACCGACCGTCCAGGCATTCCTATAATCATACCACGGAATGTTCTGAGAACCCAGAAAACTCCTAAGAACAAAAACAATGTTCTTAGAACATAAACCCGATGCGTTCAAACAAGACTGTCCCAGCCAGAAATGTTCTAAGAACATTTCGTGGGAACTACAAAAGGTTCTTAGAACATTGTTTGGTGGGGCTATAGGCGAGCCGGGACGCTTCGCCACTGCTTGAGTCTAGAGGATTGGGGCCCGCGTGTCAAGACAAGCGCGGCAGCAGGCGTCTGGGTCAGCACGGCCGCCTACCACGACATATGGCCTGAGAACCAGCCAGCGCCCTGATTACGAAAGCTATAGGTCACGTGTCCGATTCTGCAAACCCTGAACCCCAACAACGCTTTCATCTCAAACCCTGAACCCCAAAACCTGCAAACCCTGAACCCAAAGAACCCTGAACCCAAAAACGTGTTCATCTCTTGGGGGCGCATGTCTTTCTTTCCGCCGCCTGCAACCGCCCTTCCGCCGGCGTCCTTCTTTTACCTCCGCCGACCCTCCGCCGACCCTTCCGCCGAGGAAGAGATGACAGCTCCTTCGATCCTCGAAGGCAAGGCCCTTCTTGGAACGCCCCATGTGCCTGGGAGGCCGCCGTCGAATCCATCTAAAGCGTAAGCCAGAAGTGTACCGGCCATAATGCTATAAATCAACCGCAACGTGTTAAGCATTGCTAGACCAGGACACTATCGGACTGGGACGCTTCGTCACTGCCTGCAAACGTGCGAGCAAGGGGGTTGAGCTCGAGAGGAGGATCCGAGACCAGAAGCTATACAGAACCAGCCATCAGGCCTGGGTCCAACCAGGTCCTGGACTGATGTACATGCGCGCGGGACTGGGTTCTCAGTGACGGTGACATTCGGAGAGGCCACAATGGCGAACGCGGTGCTTCCCACCCATCTTGG
>CAUYUJ010017253.1:0-70000 GCA_963575745.1 Prorocentrum cordatum | reverse complement strand
CTCCCTCCTCCTCCTCCTCCTCCTCCTCCTCCTCCTCCTACTCCCCCTCCTCCTTATCCTTTCCCTCCTTCTCCTTTTTGTCTTGTCACTCCTTCCTTCTCTCTCCTTCTTGTCGTCCTCCTCCTGCCGCCTTGTCCATCCCTCCCTCCTCCTTTTCGTTGCCCTGCCCCCCTTCTCCTCGCGCCACCTAATCCTTCCACTTCCCCGCCATCCTACTTCTCCTCGCCCTCCCATCGTCCTTCCTCCCGGGCCCCCCTCATCCTCCCTCCGCATCATCCTCCCCCTCCTCGTCCCTCCCTATTTCTCCTCGCTCTTTCATCATCCCTCCTATCAGGCTCCCCTCTCCATGTCTTCGTCCCTTTCTCGGTATGTTCGGCCGACTCTGGCCCCAGAGTCTTTGCGTCTACCCCCCTCCTCCTCCTCCATCTCCTTTTCAACCTGTCCCTCTCTCCTCCTCCTTGCCTCCTCCCTCCTCCGTCTTGCCTTCTCCTGCCTCCGCCGAAGGACACACACACACACACACACGCGTACATAGAAACGTGCACATGCGCACACACGCAAACACACGCGCGCACACACACATTCACACATATACACGCACGCACGCACGCACGCATGCGAGCACGCACGCAAGCACGCACGCACGCACGCACGCACGCACGCACGCACACATACACACACAAACATTCACACACACACACACACTCGCACCTCGCACACGCACACACACACACACTCACGCACACACACACACACACACACACGCATACACGTCACAAGCATGATCCGGCCGGCTCTGCCTCCGGGTCGCTTGGGTCCATCGGGACCTCCGGGGGGAAGTGGGTGGACTTCCCCGCGGACCCGTGCCCTGGCGTCCTGGCTGCGGCTCGGGGCGGCATGCTCTGCTGCTCTTTCTCCCCCCAACCCTCCTTTCTCCCCTCCCTCGGCCACACCTCCTAATCTTCCACCTGACATCCTCCTACTCCTCCTCCTCCTTTGTGTATGTCTGGGGGGCCAGCACTAGCTCGAGGCCAGAAACTCACCACACTCGACGCCCACACTCGCCGAACACACACTCTACTCCCAGTCTACGCACACTCTCGCACCCCACACTGCACGCCCACACTCAAACCCCATACTCACACCCCACACTCTACGCCCCCCCCCCCCCGCCCCCCCCCCCCACACACACCCCCACCCCCACACACAAACACACACACACACACGCACACACACACACACACATTCACACACACAGACACACACACACACAACACACACACAACACACAACACACACACAACACACACAACACACGCAACACACACAACACACGACACACACACAACACACAACACACAACACACAACACACAACGCACACAGCACACACAACACACACAACACACTCACAAAACTCACAACACACACAACACACACAACACACACAATCCACACGACACACACACACAACACACACAACACACAACACACACAACACACAACACACAACACATAACACACAACCCACACAACCCACACAACACACAACACACACACAACACACACAACACACACACAACACACACAACACACATAACACACACACACACCGAACACACCGAACACAACACACACACACAACACACAATACACACACCACACACACAACACACACACACAACACACAGCACACTCACACACAACACACACAACACACACGCACAACACACACACCACTCACAACACACCACTCACAACACACCACTCACAACACACAACAGACACACACCAGACACACAGCACACACAACACACACAACACACACAACACACACACAACACACACACAACCCACACACACACACGCACGCACGCCAGACACACAACACTGACAACACACACTCACCACAACACACACACAACACACACAAACCACACACACAACACACACAAGTCACACAGAGCACACACAACTCACACAACCCACACAACACACAGCACACTCACACACACACACGCTCAACACACACAACACACACACACACACGCACAACACACACACACCACTCACAACACACAACAGACACACACACACACCGGACACACAACACACACACAACACACAATACACACACACCACACACAACACACACAACCCACACACACATACACACGCACACGTGCCAGACACACAACACTGACAACACACACACACACACCACAACACACACACACCACACACACCACACACACAGCACACACAAGTCACACAGAGCACACACAACTCACACGCAACACACACACAACACACACAACACACAACACACAACACACACAACACACACAACACACGCACACACACACACGAACACTCACACACACCACACTCTACGCACACACTCGCACCCCACACTTACTTACACCCTACAACAAACCCTGGCTTGGTTTACCGAATTGATTAAACGAATTGATTTCCAGAGTTGATTTGCCGAATTGGTTTACAACATTGATTTACCGACTTGATTTCCCGAATTTAATTGCCGAATTGATTTGCCGAGTTGGCTTGCAAAGTTGATTTACCGAGTTGAACTACAGAGTTGATTTGCAGAGTTACTTTATATGATTGAATTATAGAGTTGATGTACAATTGATTTGCCGCTTGGATTTCCCGAAGTGATTTGTGGAGTTGGCTTGCACGGAACGCTGAGATGGCGAGTTGACTTGGCGTTGACTTCCTGGGCTTTGACTTACCATTCCAACTGCGAAGTGCGAGTCGGTACCCCGAGTTGATTTCCCGAATCGACTTCCCAGGTTGATTTCACGAATTGGTTTGCCGAGTTGATTTCCCGAGTTGATGTTCCGAGTTGAGTTACAACATTGATTTGCCGAGTTGATTTCGCGGGGTGGCCTGCCGAGTTGAGGTCGCAAGTTGATGTGCCAAGAGATTTGCCGCCTTGGCTTCGCGATTGGAGGTGCCACATGGATTTCGCGAGTTGGTTGTCCGAGCTGCTTCCTCTAGTGCGAAGAGCGAATTGACCGTGGGGTGGGCGCCGAGTTGACCCGCGTCTCGCGTTCGTGTCGTGTGGGCGCAAGGCGCGGGGGGTGAGTGTGGGCGCGCGTGCGGGGTGCGAGTATGAAGTGCGAGTGTGGGCGCACAGTGCGGGGGGCGAGTGCGGGGGCGAGTGCGAGGTGCGAGTGCGAAGTGCGAGTATGCAGTGCGAGTTTGGGCGTCGAGTGTGAGGGGCGGCCGTGCGCCCCGAAATGGCCGCTAGCTAGAAGGCACGATCGCTGCCCCCCCAGCCCCCCAGACGTACACAACTCCTCTTCCTCCTCCTCCTCCTCCTCCTCCTCCTCCTCCTCCTCTTCCTTCTCCTCCTCCTCCTCTTCCTCCTCTCCTCCTCCTAATGATCCTCATCCGCCTCCTCCTCTTACCCTCCCCCTCCCTGTGCTCTTCCCTCCTATCCTCTACTAGTCTTTCCTTTTCCTCCTCCTCCTCCTCCTCCTTTCCTCCTCGTGTTGGCCCTCTGTTTCCTCCTCCGTCTTCTCCTTCGTTCCCTCCTCACCCCCCTCCCCCCCTCGCTCCCTCCTGCCTTTACCTCAATCACCACCTCCTCCCTCTCTGTCACTCCTGGTCGTCACTGCTTGTCACTCGGAGGGAGAGGGCGGAGCAAGGGGAGGAGGCGGAGAGGTCGAACGCCGGGGCCGTCTTTCTTCCTTATGGCAAATTTGCGAATTGAGAGCTTCCGAGGCGATGTCTTCAGAAGCCTACCCCATGCTGTCACGCCTTGACAGGGTTCAGGGCTAAGGTTCAGCGCTTGGGGTCGTTAGGGTATCGACACACGGGAACTTATGTTAGCCGGCGTGGACCCTCCCCTTCAGTGAAAACAGTGCGTTGTGGAGGCGACGCCTACGCGGCCTAAGCATTACGATCCATGTGGTTAAAACTATACGGTGTAAGCTATGTGGCGTGAGTTATGCGGTGTAAGCTGCGGTCTTTAAGCCTATGTGGTGTAAGATACGCGGTGAAGCCTATGTGGAGTCACTACCTTCGCCACTTTTGAGCTGTCAAACCCACCATTCGCGCAAACATCCCACTCTTAGGGAGCCTATGAAAGACGCACGCGCCCAACCATGTACATGAGCACGGGCCCTCGATCCGCGAGACCTGCCGCATGATACGAACATTTGCGCAATGCGCACTCTCGAAACCAACGTGGATTCATGTAGGTGTACTTCTGTGGCGGTTCATGAGGTGCCTCCCATACCATCTTGTTGGATCTTGCGATGCGACGTTCGTCGACGCGAAATCGACTCTCATCGACGCTAAATCGACGCTAGTCGACGCTCGCCGACGCTAATTCGGCGATACCTTCTTGACCCCCAGACACTAATCGACGATCGTCGACGCTCAAGTCAGAATTTCGGGGGTATACCGGGCTCCCATGATTTGCCACCGGAGGCTACGTCCTTCTTTCGCTCCTGGGCGTTCTCACCTACAACTCGCCTGGCAAAACCCATTCGGCCACGACTGCGGCCACTGGCTGGCACTTGCCAGCGCGCCCCTCTGTGGCCGCGCACCGCGGTCGCCTGGCACCACCGATGTGGCCGCGATGGCGCTCACCGACAGGCACCTTGCCAGCGCGGTCCGCAGACACTTCCAAACAGATCGGCGGCCCCGGCGGGCGAGAAATCATGTCGTTGACACCGACAAAGGCGGCAACAATGCTTCGTGTTGTTGTGCGCTCCCCCCCCACCGCTCCAAAGTGCCTGCTAGCCTCCCACAACACGCTGAGCACCGCCAGAGCGCGATGCGTGGTCAGCTGTTGAAATGGCGCCACGGCGGCAACAATGATGATCACACCGATGGTGGTGGCGATGATGGCAATGACAACGTCAAGGCCAATTACGGCACCGATGCTGGTGACGACGATGACGATGATGATGTCCAGGGTCGGTGAGGAAGGTGATTGTGCTGATAATGGCGGCAATGGCCGCGATCGGCGACGACGACAACGGCGGTGATGCGATGGCGCTGGTGAGCGTGATGAGTAAATGCGTGCGCGAAACACAACAAACAAACAATCTGGCAAACCGTTGGTTGGACACGATATATTCCAAACCATCCTGCGGTGTTGGGTCCTCGTTTTGAGACCAGTGCCCCGAGTCCTCCTGCTCTTCTCATCCCCCCTCAACCCATGCCTGCCTCTGCCATATGCGTGTCAACCACTCCGGTACACCCCACCATTGACACCTTCCGTGGCCCCACAGGGAGCTCCACCGAAGGCCACAAGGGCAAAGTCTGCATGCCATACCTGCGCCCGGTCCAGCACACGCTCAACATACCCCGCAAACGTTTACCCCAGAATGATCTCCACCGGAGGCCCAACGACACAATCCGCATGCCGTACCCACGCCTGGTTCGAAACACCTCTCACGGACGGACGGACGGACGCACGCCACCTCAGCGAAGCTGTCCCGTCGAAGAGGATGGGCGCGCAGCGCGCGAAGCGCTCAGTATGACATGTGCACGAATCCGGATTCAAGATCATGCCATCGATGCTCAAATAGTAGTAATCATTGGTTCCAATGCTCTGGCGTAGCATGTATTCCGAAGCCTGGGGGCACCGGAACATGTCATCAGACCACCGCTTGCGCAGCCTGTTCGGCGGCCTGCCTTTAGCTCGCTTGTCTCGGTTGGCCCCCCACATTGCAGCTCGAAGCGTCCACTTTCCACAAGAATCATAAGCAACCCGGTGTGCAAATCTCCATGATAAATCTCCCTGTTCATCGTCTTCAGGTCAAGCACCAATCGACGATTTTGTTCCAAATTTCATGCGCACAAGCTGTTTGTCGCTCTGATGACCAAATTTATCCAAGTTCCCACATTCTCGTCGTCAATGTTGGCATCCGTGTCCAGACTCTTCGCTGGCGAATCTGTGAGATCTGACGCACTTCTGGTGCGATTCTCAACTCGTTGTCTTCCAACCCCCGAGATCATCCGTAGCATCTTGCGCTGCGTTGTCTTTAGTTTGCGGCATAACTCTGCTGTAAGTGTCCAGCTGAAAACTCCGTACATCGCCGTCGGGGTCACCACGCTCTCCAACAGGCGGAGACGACTGGCGAAAGAGTAGCGATTTCATGCGAATTCTGATTTATTTGTCACGAGCGCTTCCCAAGATTGCCGAAGCTGGTGCCTCACCCCAGCGCCTGGGTCAGCAATACCTCCCAGCATTCAACCAAATGCGGCACCTTCGCATCGGAGCTCAAAACTGTGATGTGCATTCCGTCGACTTCTGCGTGCGTGTTCCGGCCTCTCCCAGTTTTCTTCGTTGCGTTGGTGAACAGTTCCGTCTTGTCTGGGTGTAGCTGAAGACCAACGACACCTGCATGTAATTGTGATCCAGCAAGAACTTTGTTTCTGATTGGGTGTAACTTGTTGATGGTCAACAGCACGTCGTCAACGAAACGTACTTTCGTCATCTGCCACTCTTCTGTGACCAAGCTGTATGCCATGCCACGTTTCCTTCGACGCCGCTGTTGTTGTTTCTCATGATGTCTTCAAGTAGAGCGTTGAAAAGTAAACAGCTCAGTTGATCGCCTTATTTTGCCCCCTAGATATATCGAACCAGCGACTGTGTGCGTCAGTGCGCAATTGTGCTTTTTGGTTAGGATATAGGTGTTGTAGCACACTTACGTAACCCATTGGCACGCCCTGCTTGGATAATATATTCCACAGCCTTTGGTACTCAGCAAAACCCAATGCTTTTTGAAAACCCAGCTTAGCATACCACAGAGGTAATTGGTGGTCGTCTGCGTTTTCCCTGCACAATCCTCATCGTGAAGAGGTGGTCTTCTGTCGAGAACCCTTTCCTGAATCAAGCTTGATCGGCGCTCTGCTGCGGCTCCAGCAGCACAAAACAATATGTTAGACAATAGCCTTGCGAATAGCTTATACAACATTCCGATACTAGCTATTGGCGGCGGGTAGTTCCTTGGACGCCTTTCGTCGCCAGACTTGCGGGGAACTTTGATAACTCAACGCCTTCAGGTTTCAGGCGGCTCTGCAGAACCATTGAGGATATGATTGCACAGAGTGGCCAACCTTTCAAACAATCTGCCCCGATGTCCTTGGTGTCTGCACATTTCTTCCGCCTGAGCTGCCGGATCGCTTCTTTCACTCCGGATGTCGAAATACGCGGCACTTCCGCGAGCGACGCTGGGGCTTCCAGCTCGGCGCTTGTCGGTGCAGGGACCTTTGTGGAATACAAGTCTTCATGCCACGCTGCATATACATTGGCCATATCTGTCCGGTTGGTGATTTTCGTGTTGTCGTCAAGAACGCTTGTCGTCAAGGGCTTCCGCACTGCTGTCTTCGCTTGGGGTATCTGGCCCAAACGTGTGAAATCATCCAACGCCGTCTTGATTCTTGCTGTCGCTTCCAACTTCCACAATCGTTCGATGTCCGTTTGAATGCGCTTGCTCACGATCGCACATTGGGCAAGGTCGAAAATGCCTTTCCGGGTAGCCAGGTTCACTGAAATCTGCGCCCGGAGGTCCTCGAATTGGTCTTCTCCGTCGTCAGGTGGCGCCTTCTTATTGTCAAGGGCTGCTAGTGCCGATGCGTCTTCGATCGCATCGGCCGGGCGTTTGGGCCCTGCCTTCCGCTCCTTCTCGTGTAGAGGTGACCGCATAGATGTTTTGAAACCACCGCAATATACAATTTTCCATGGTACCCCGTGAATATGTGTACGCTGACGCAACGACAGCGTTTTCACTATCTCCCCCCGGAAAATGAAACCAGGACTGCGTGGTGATCAGAATCCATTCCAAGATCCCTGACGGACCCACAATTTTGGATTGCATTCAGTGTGTTTCTACCAACCCAAACAAAATCTACTTGCCCAAAGCGCTCACTGCTCCAAATGGGAGTTGTCCTGCGTGTAAGCGATTTTGGAAAACACGCGTTGGAGACCCTAGCGTAACCCACTGCTTCAGCCACTGCCATCGAAATGTCTCTCTCATACCAAGAGGACCCATCACTTCCACGCTGTCCGCGTCAAGCCTGCCCCAGTCCTCTGAATTAGAATCCCCTCCCGCGATGGTTACGCAATATTTGCGGCGCGCCTCGCGGCAAATCCGCGACAAAAAAGCGCACATATAATGGACGTGGTCGTCGGAATATCTCGTATGAGGAAAACGAGACGAGATCGATCCAACTATGGTGCCACGTAGTTTTCTAATCGAATTAAGCGAGCCCCCCACCCACGACAGCAAAGTCTCGAGTTCTGTTCGCCCACCTCTTGTGTTCAATGATCGCCGCGCTCCGGGCGCGCTCCTCATGGCCCGCCCCAGCAAAGAGATGCAAACCACTCAAGGGCAACATCTCTTCTTGGTTTTTCCCCGTAGCTTCCGCCGTAAGCAACGCATCCCATTCGTCTCCGCTCATCTCCTCGGGAAGTTCACCCATGCGGTTTGTTCATCCGTAAGTCCTCTGACACTCTTGAAGTGCACTTTAAACTTGTCATGCTCGGTGGCAGCGTCATCGCGTACATGTGCTAGCTCCTCTGGTTTTCCCGCTGCGCGTTCCGAGGTTGGTCGGGCGACGTTCCGGGTCGGAATTGAAGGAGCAGCTCTTCCAGCGTTCAGCTGCCTGAGAAGGTCCTCCAGACACAGAGCGAAGCTTCCCTCTCCTCCGCCACCCAATGCAATTGTCGCCGGGGATGCGTGCGAGGAAGTAGTCAGCGGTGAAACAAGAACTTCATTTTGGAGAGGTTGTGTCCAGAGGGGAACAAGGGATCCTGCAGGGAAGACGCCATGAACAATTACATGAATACGTCCCCTTCCCATCCCCACTCGATTTTGACTCTGTGTTTTCTTCGGGCTGCAAAGGCAAAACTGACCGTGTAGGCGCTGTACTTGAACTGGTAAAGTGAATATCGACGCGCTGCCATCGATGTTTATGGCGTCGATCGTTGTCCGAGGCCGGGTCCGTATTCATTTTCCCCCGCCACTTCCGCTTCGACTCTTCCACGGCAGTCACCACCAGCTCCCCAGTCTTCGTCGTGTGTCATGTATCATCGTCGTCATGCCAGGCCGCTGCCTTCTTCTCTCCTCTCGCCCCGTCTTCGATCACAACCATGCCCTTTTGCCAAAGAAAATGCATCTCTGATGTGGTGTGTTGGGGACGCTTGTTCTTTGTATAGCCGAAGCGTTCTCTCCCCGATCGATGTCTTCTTTGGTCCGTCTGTTCTGGAAGATAGCGTTCCCTAGAACATTCTCGTCCTCATTCAACGTGTCCCGGACCTTCTTCCAGAAGATGACCTTCGCTGGAATGGAGGCGAACGCAACGGCACCGAACTTCGTAGAGCCAGTTGCCTGCACAGCTGCTTTCATCTCACTGCCTAGATGTTGCCTTACCATCTTGTTTGAATCCTCCAAAACTTGTTTTGCGATCGAATCTCCTTTGAAACCAAAAGCCACCACTTTCTTAGAACGCCTTTCCTTTTCCGTATCTGTCCCGCCGGCTCCCTCTCGTCCGCTCCTCGGCCACGTGCCGCTTTCTGACTGATGCCGCGCGCTGCTGCTGACTGATGCCACGCGCTGCTTCTGGATGGTGTATTGTAGCTCGCTGTCAATGGTATATTCGACTTCTTTCTTAATCAGGTACAGCTCCTCCAGGTCCTTCTTGATGCCCTCGACGTCCATTCCCACCTTCTCCATCTTATCCAGAACCTCCTCCGCTGCCTTCCTTGCGTCCTGCGCCTCGATCCTCGCCTGGTTTATGAGGTTCTTGGCGCAAGCCACTTCTGCCTTTAGGGCGTCGGCCTGCTTCGATTGTTTTCGGGCGAACTCTCCCAAATAGTCTGGGGCTGTGCTCAGGTACTCCAGATTTCGCAATCAAGGGAGGGGGGTCTCATTTCGGGGGGGGGGTCTCTTCCAGGCTATCTTGGGGGGCCTGGGGGGTCTGGGGACGATGTTTTGGAGGGTTCCCCCACGGGGGGGGGGGTCTAGAACTTCTCGTCTGGGAGGGTTGAGACCCCCTCCCTTTTGTTGCGAAATCTGGAGTGCTCATCTCCCTCCTCCGCATATGTGATCATAGCCTTCGCATTGTCCGTATCCTTCAGTCCTCCCTCCCCGCCTGGTGTCGAGCCCGTCGCGGCCCCTCCGCGTTTATATATATATATATATGTATATATATATATATATATATATTCTGGGCGCGCGCCGAACACGCGCCGGGCAAACCGAACAGATGCCTAATGAACCAGGATGCCACGCTTCGCAACCCCATAAAGGGGCTCCTGCAAAGGCCCCAGTGGCTGACCACCTACCAGCTGGCTCGATTTAAGGCGAAGTTTTCGGACTCAACCGACTCAACCTGTTTTTGCATCATTTTCATCATCATCGCCATCATCGTCGTCATGAAATTCATCAACGTCCGCCCTGGGCCGACGACGATTGTAATGATGGTGGTTATCAAATCGTAGTGCTGATGGTGGTGGCGATGGTGATGGTGATGATGGTGGTGCTCATCACATCCAGAACCACCATCATCACCATCACCAGCATCACCATCACAACCGCCCTCACCATACCATCATCACCATCCCCATCATCATCATCACCATCCATACCATCAGCATGTTCCAGTATGTTAGAGCTCCGTGGGAGCTCTAACATGGTTTGTTAGAGCTCCAACGGAGTATGTTAGAGCTCCATTGGAGCTCTAACATGGTATGTTAGAGCTCCGTGGGAGCTCTAACATGGCATGTTAGAGCTCCAACGGAGCTCGAACATCGCATGCTCCAGTATGTTAGAGCTCCCTGGGAGATCTAACATGGCATGTTAGAGCTCCGTGGGAGCTCTAACATGGTATGTTAGAGCTCCCTGGGAGCTCTAACATGGTATGTTAGAGCTCCGTGGGAGCTCGAACATGGCTTGTTAGAGCTCCGAGGAGCTCTAACATAGCATGTTCGAGTATGTTAGAGCTCCCTGGGAGCTCTAACATGGCATGTTGGGGGCTCCAGCGGAGCTCTAACATAGCATGTTCCAGTACGTTAGAGCTCCCTGGGAGCTCTAACATGGTATGTTAGAGCCCCGTGGGAGCTCTAACATGGCTTGTTAGAGCTCCAACGGAGCTCTAACATAGCATGTTCGAGTATGTTAAGAGCTCCCTGGGAGCTCTAACATGCTATATTAGAGCTCCCATGTTAGAGCTCCCTGGGGGCTCTAAAATACCGAGCTCCAACGGAGCTTTAACATAGCATGTTAGAGCTCAGTGGGAGCTCCCTGGGAGCTCTAACATGGTATGTTAGAGCTCCGTGGGAGCTCTAACATGGCTTGTTAGAGCTCCAACGGAGCTCTAACATAGCATGTTCGAGTATGTTAGAGCTCCCTGGGAGCTCTAACATGAGCATGTTAGAGCTCCGTGGGAGCTCTAACATGGCTTGTTAGAGCTCCAGGGAGCTCTAACATAGCATGTTCGAGTACGCTAGAGCTCCCAGGGAGCTCTAACATACTATATTAGAGCTCCCATGTTAGAGCTCCCTGGGAGCTCTAAAATACCGGGCTCCAACGGAGCTTTAACATAGCATGTTGGAGCTCAGTGGGAGCTCCCTGGGACTCGAACTCTTAAGCAGCTCTAACATGGTACGTTAGAGCTCCAACGGAGCTCTAACATAGCATGTTCCAGTATGTTAGAGCTCCCTGGGAGCTCTAACATGGTATGTTAGAGCTCCGCGGGAGCTCTAACATGGCTTGGAGAGCTCCAACGAGCTCTAACATAGCATGTTCCAGTATGTTAGAGCCCCCTGGGAGCTCTAACATGGTATGTTAGAGCTCCGTGGGAGCTCTAACATGGCATTGTTAGAGCTCCAACGGAGCTCTAACATAGCATGTTCCAGTATGTTAGAGCTCCCTGGGAGCTCTAACATGGTATGTTAGAGCTATGGGAGCTCTATACCGAGCTCCAACGGAGCTCTAACATAGCATGTTAGAGCTCAGTGGGAGCTCCCTGGGAGCTAACATATGTTAGAGCTAGCTCTAACATGGCTGTTAGAGCTCCAACGGAGCTCTAACATAGCATGTTCCAGTGTTAGAGCTCCCTGGGAGCTATAACATGGTATGTTAGAGCTCCAATGGATGTTGAGCTCCAACGGAGCTCTAACATAGCATGCTCCAGTATGTTAGAGCTCCCTGGGAGCTCTAACATGGTATGTTAGAGCTCCGTGGGAGCTCTAACATGGCTTGGTAGAGCTCCAGCGGAGCTCTAACATAGCATGTTCCAGTAAGTTGGAGCTCCCTGGGAGCTCTATCATGCTATGTTGGAGCTCCCATGTTAGAGCTCCCTGGGAGCTCTAACATACCGAGCTCCAACGGAGCTTTAACATATCATGTTAGAGCTCCGTGGGAGCTCCCTGGGAGCTCTAACATGGTATGTTAGAGCTCCGTGGGAGCTATACCATGGTATGTTAGAGCTCCAACAGAGCTCTAACATAGCATGTTCCAGTATGTCAGAGCCCCCCGGGAGCTCTAACATGGTATGTTAGAGCTCCGTGGGAGCTCTGACATGGTACGTTAGAGCTCCAACGGAGCTCTAACATAGCATGTTCGAGTATGTTAGAGCTCCCTGGGGGCTCTAACATGGTATGTTAGAGCTCCGCGGGCGCTCTAACATGGCATGTTCGAGCTCCAACGGAGCTCTAACATAGCATGTTCCAGTATGTTAGAGCCCCCAGGGAGCTCTAACATGGTATGTTAGAGCCCCACGGGAGCTCTAACATGGCTTGTTAGAGCTCCAAAGGAGCTCTAACATAGCATGTTCGAGTATGTTAGAGCTCCCTGGGATCTCTAACATGCTATATGAGAGCTCCCATGGTAGAGCTCCCTGGGAGCTCTAACATACCGAGCTCCAACGGAGCTCTACCATATCATGTTAGAGCTCAGTGGGGGCCCCCTGGGAGCTCGAACACGGTATGTCAAAGCTCCGTGGGAGCTCTGACATGGTACGTTAGAGCTCCAATGGAGTTCTTACAAAGCATGTTCCAGTATGTCAGAGCCCCCCGGGAGCCCTAACATGGCATGTTAGAGCTCCGTGGGAGCTCTGACATGGTACGTTAGAGCTCCAACGGAGCTCTAACATAGCATGTTCCAGTATGTTAGAGCTCCCTGGGAGCTCTAACATGGCATGGTAGAGCTCCGTGGGAGCTCTAACATGGCACGTTAGAGCTCCAACGGAGCTCTAACATAGCATGTTCCAGTATGTTACAGCTCCCTGGGAGCTCTAACATGGCATGTTAGAGCTCCGTGGGAGCTCTGACATGGCTTGTTTGAGCTCCAACGGAGCTCTCACATAGCATGTTCGAGTATGTTAGAGCTCCCTGGGAGCTCTAACATGCTAAGTTCGAGCTCCCAGGTTAGAGCTCCCTGGGAGCTCTAAAATGACGAGCCCCAACGGAGCTTTAACATAGCATGTTAGAGCTCAGTGGGAGCTCCCTGGGAGCTCTAACATGGTATGTTCGAGCTCCAACGGAGCTCTAACATAGCATTAGAGCTCCCTGGGAGCTCTACCATGGTATGTTAGAGCTCCGCGGGAGCTCTAACATGGCACGTTAGAGCTCCAACGGAGCTCTAACATAGCATGTTCCAGTATGTTAGAGCTCCCTGGGAGCTCTAACATGGTATGTTAGAGCTCCGCGGGGGCTCTAACATGGCTTGTTAGAGCTCCAACGGGGCTCTAACATAGCATGTTAGAGCTCCCAGGGAGCCCTAACATACTCTAACTTGCTATGTTCGGGACCCCTGGGAGCTCTAACATAGCACGTTAGAGCTCCCACGGAACTCTAACATACGATGTTAGAGCTCCCAGTGAGCTCTACCATACTATAACATGCTACGTTAGAGCTCCATTGGAGCTCTAACATACCATGTTAAAGCTCCCAGGGAGCTCTAACGTACTATAACTTGCTATGTTAGAGCTCCCATGGGGGCTCTAACATAATATAACATGCTATGTTAGAGCTCCAGTGGAGCTCTAACATACGATGTTAGAGCCCCCAGGGAGCTCTAACATGCCATGTTAGAGCTCCCGCGAGAGCTCTAACATACCGCGTTAGAGCTCCCAGCGAGCTCTGACATATTCTAACCTGCTATGTTAAAGCTCCCTGGGAGCTCTAACCTGCCGCCGCCGCCGCCGCCGCCGCCCCTGAACCGTTCCACAATCGATTGCGCAACGGTTAGCCCCCCCCCCCTCCCCCTCTCGCCAGGGAGGGGGCTTAACCGTGTCACAAGTTCGAGATCCCAGGGAGCTCTAACATGCCATGTTAGAGCTCCCTGGGAGCTCTAACATGGCACGTGATACCATGTTAGAGCCCCCAGGGAGCTCTAACATGCTATGTTAGAGCTCCAATGGGGCTCTAACATAGCATGTTGTATTATGTTGGAGCTCCCTGGGAGCTCTAACATCGTATGTTCGAGCTCCGTGGGAGCTCTAACATGGCTTGTCAGAGCTCAAACGGAGCTCTAACATCGCATTTTCGAGTATGGTAGAGCTCCCTGGGGGCTCTAACATGGTATGTTAGAGCTCCGTGGGAGCTCTAACATGGTATGTTAGAGCTCCAACGGAGCTCTAACATAGCATGTTCCAGTATGTTAGAGCTCCGTGGGGGCTCTAACATGGTATGTTAGCGCTCCCTGGGAGCTCTAACGTGCTACGTTCGAGCTCCCATGTTAGAGCTCCCTGGGGGCTCTAACATACCGAGCTCCAACGGAGCTTTAACATATCATGTTAGAGCTCCGTGGGAGCTCCCTGGGAGCTCTAAATGGCATGGTAGGGCCTCCGTGGGAGCTCTAACATGGCTTGTTAGAGCTCCAGCGGGGCTCTCACATAGCAGTTTCGAGTATGTTAGAGCTCCCTGGGAGCTCTAACATGCATGTTAGAGCTCCGTGGGAGCTCTAACATGCTTGTTAGAGCTCCAGCGGGGCTCTCACATAGCATGTTCGAGATTATTAAGAGATCACAGGGAAGCTCTAACATGGTAGATAGGGCTCCGGAGGAGCTCTAGCATGGCGGCTCGAGCTCCAACGGAGCTCAAAACATAAGCAATTTCCAGTATGGTTTAGAGCTCCCTGGGAGCTTTCACATGTCACGTGATACCACCGTGGGAGATCTAACATGGCTTGTTAGAAGCCACCAACGGAGCTCTAATCATAAACAGGCTCGAGTATGTTAAGAGCTCCCTGGGAGCTCTAACATGGCATGATTTAGAAGGCTCCCATGTATGAGCTCCCTGGGAGCTCTAAAATACCGAGCTCCAACGAGCTCTAAACATAGCAATGTAGAGCACAGTGGGGGCTCCCTGGGAGCTCTAAACATGGCCTGTTAGAGCATCCGAGGAGCTCTAACATGTGCTTGTTAAGACTTCAAGAGCTCTAACATAGCATGTTCCAGTAAGTTAGAGCTCCCTGGGAGCTCGAACGTGGTATGTTAGAGCTCCGTGGGAGCTCTAACATGGCTTGGTGGAGCTCCAACGGAGCTCTAACATAGCATGTTCGAGTATGTTAGAGCTCCCAGGGAGCTCTAACATGCTATATTCGAGCTCCCATGTTAGAGCTCCCTGGGCGCTCTAAAATACAGAGCTCCAGCGGAGCTTAAACATAGCATGTTAGAGCTCAGTGGGGGCTCACTGGGAGCTCTAACATGGCATGTTAGAGCTCCGTGGGAGCTCTAACATGGCTTGTTAGAGCTCCCTGGGAGCTCTAACATAGAATGTTCGAGTATGTTAGAGCTCCCTGGGAGCTCGAACATGGCATGTTAGAGCTCCGTGGGAGCTCGAACATGGTATGTTCGAGCTCCAACGGAGCTCAAACATAGCATGTTCCAGTATGTTAGAGCTCCCTGGGAGCTCTCACATGCTATGTTGGAGCCCCCATGTTAGAGCTCCCTGGGAGCTCTAACATGCCGAGAGCTATGTTCCAGTATGTTAGAGCTCCGTGGGAGCTCTGACATGGCTTGTTAGAGCCCCAAGGGAGCTCTAACATAGCATGTTCGTTCGAGTATGTTAGAGCTCCCTGGGAGCTCTAACATGCTATGTTAGAGCAACCATGTTAGAGCTCCCTGGGAGCTCTAACAGACCGGGCTCCAACGGAGCTTTAACATATCATGTTAGAGCTCCGTGGGGGCTCCCTGGGAGCTCAAACATGGTATGTTAGAGCTCCGTTGGAGCTCTAACATCCAATGTTAGAGCTCCCCGAGCTCTAACGTACATGTCAGTAAGGGTAGCTCACAGGAAGCTCTAACAGGTAATGTTAAGCTCCGTGGGACTATAAACATGGCTTGTGAGAGCTCCAACGGAGCTCTAACATAGCATGTTCGGGTATGTTAGAGCTCCGCGGGAGCTCTAACATGGTATGTTAGAGCTCCGTGGGAGCTCTAAAATGGCACGTTAGAGCTCCAACGGAGCTCTAACATAGCATGTTCCAGTATGTTAGAGCTCCCTGGGAGCTCTAACATGGTATGTTATAGCTCCGTGGAAGCTCAAACATGGCTTGTTAGAGCTCCAACGGAGCTCTAACATAGCATGCTCGAGTAGGTTAGAGCTCCCTGGGAGCTCTAACATGCTATATTAGAGCTCCCATGTTAGAGCTCCCTGGGAGCTCTAACATACCGAGCTCCATCGGAGCTCTAACATAGCATGTTAGAGCTCCGTGGGAGCTACCTGGGAGCTCTAACACGGTATGTTAGAGCTCCAACGGAGCTCTAACATAGCATGTTCGAGTATGGTAGAGATCCCTGGGAGCTCTAACATGGCATGTTAGAGCCCCGTGGGAGCTCTAACATGGCACGTTAGAGCTCCAACGGAGCTCCGTTGGAGCTCTAGCATGGCGTGTTAGAGCTCCAACGGAGCTCTAACATAGCATGTTCGGGTTAATGGTTAGAGCTCCCTGGGAGCTCCTATCGTGCTAACGATAGAGCTCCCATTTGTTGAGCTACCCTGGGAGCCCTAACATAAAGAGCTCCCACGGAGCTTGAACATATCAAGATAGAGCTCCATGGGAGCTCCTTGGGACTCTAAAAAGGTTAGTATTAAGAGCTCCCTGGGAGCTCTAACATGGTATGTTAGAGCTCCAACGGAGCTCTAACATAGCATGTTCCAGTATGTTAGAGCTCCCTGGGAGCTCTAACATGGTATGTTAGAGCTCCGTGGGGGCTCTAACATGGCTTGTTAGAGCTCCAACGGAGCTCTAACATAGCATGTTCGAGTATGTTAGAGCCCCCTGGGAGCTCTAACACGGTATGTTAGAGCTCCGTGGGAGCTCTAACATGGCACGTTAGAGCTCCAACAGAGCTCTAACATAACATGATCCAGTATGTGAGAGCTCCCTGGGAGCTCAAACATGGTATGTTCGAGCCCCGCGGGAGCTCTAACATGGCTTGTTAGAGCTCCAACGGAGCTCTAACATAGCATGTTCCAGTATGTTAGAGCTCCCTGGGAGCTCTCACATGCTATGTTGGAGCCCCCATGTTAGAGCTCCCTGGGAGCTCTAACATACCGAGCCCCAAAGGAGCTTTAACATATCAGGTTAGAGCTCCGTGGGAGCTCCCTGGCAGCTGTAACATGGTATGTTAGAGCTCCGTGGGAGCTCTAACATGGTATGTTAGAGCTCCAACGGAGCTCTAACATAGCATGTTCCAGTATGTTAGATCTCCCTGGGAGCTCTAACATGGTATGTTAGAGCTCCGTGGGAGCTCTAACATGGCACGTTAGAGCTCCAACGGAGCTCTAACAGAGCATGTTCGATTATGTTAGGGCTCCCTGGGAGCTCGAACATGGTAGTTTAGAGCTCCGTGGGAGCTCTAAAATGGCACGTTAGAGCCCCAACGGAGCTCTAACATAGCATGTTCTAGTATGTTAGAGCTCCCTGGGAGCTCTAACATGGTATGTTAGAGCTCCGTGGGAGCTCTAACATGGCTTGTTAGAGCCCCAGCGGAGCTCTAACATAGCATGTTCGAGTATGTTAGAGCCCCCTGGGGGCTCTAACGTGCTATATTAGAGCTCCCATGTTAGAGCTCCCTGGGGGCCCTAACATACCGAGCTCCAACGGAGCTTTAACATAGCATGTTAGAGCTCAGTGGGGGCTCCCTGGGAGCTCTAACATGGCATGCTAGAGCCCCGTGGGAGCTCTAACATGGCACGTTAGAGCTCGAACGGGGCTCTAACATAGCATGTTCCAATATGTTAGAGCTCCCTGGGAACTCTAACATAGCATGTTCGAGTATTTTAGAGCTCCCTAGGAGCTCTAACATGGTATATTGGAACTCCGTGGGGGCTCTAACACGGCACGTTAGAGCCCCAGCGGAGCTCTAACATAGCATGTTCCAGTATGTTAGAGCTCCCTGGGAGCTCTAACATGGTATGTTAGAGCTCCGTGGGAGCTCTAACATGACTTGTTAGAGCTAAAGCTCCAACGGAGCTCTCACATAGCATGTTCGAGTATGTTAGAGCTCCGTGGGAGCTCTATTATGCTACGTTAGAGCTCCCATGGTAGAGCTCCCTGGGAGCTCTAAAATACCGAGCTCCAACGGAGCTTTAACCTATCATGTTAGATCTCCGTGGGAGCTCCCTGAGAGCTCCAACATGGTACGTTAGATCTCAGTGGGAGCTCTAACATGGCCTGTTAGAGCCCCCACGGGGCTCTAACATAGCATGCTCCAATATGTTAGGGCTCCCTGGGAGCTCTAACATGGTATGTTAGAGCTCCGTGGGGGCTCTGACATGGCTTGTTAGAGCTCCAACGGGGCTCTAACAAAGAATGTTCGAGTATGTTAGAGCTCCCTGGGAGCTCTAACGTAGCATGTTCCAGTAAGTTAGAGCTCCCTGGGAGCTCTAACATGGCATGTTAGAGCTCCGTGGGAGCTCTAACATGGCTTGATAGAGCCCCAATGGGAAGCTCTAACATAGCATGTACCAGTAATGTTAGAGCTCCAACGGAGCTCTAACATAGCACGTTTAGACCAAGAACCTCCCATTATAAGAGCCCCTGGGAGCTCTAAAAATACCGAGCTCCAACGAGCTTTAACACAGCAAGTTAGAGCTCAGCGGGAGCTCCCTGGGAGCTCTAACATGGTATGTTAGAGCTCCAACGGAGCTCTAACATAGCATGTCCGAGTATGTTAGAGCTCCATGGGAGCTCTAACATGGCATGTTAAAGCTCTGTGGGAGCTCTAACATGGCATGTTAGAGCTCCAACGGAACTCTAACAAAGCATGTTCCAGTATGCTAGAGCTCCCTGGGAGATCTAACATCGCACGTTAGAGCTCCCAAGGAGCTCTAACATACTCTAACTTGCTATGTTGGAGCCCCCTGGGAGCTCTAACATACGATGTTAATGCTCCCAGGGAGCTCTACCATACTCTAACTTGCTATGTTATAGCTCCACTGGAGCTCTAACATAGCATGTTAGAGCTCCCTGGGAGTTCTAAGGTAGCATGTTAGAGCTCCCATGGGATCCTGAACAAACTATGTTAGATCTCCCTGGGAGCTCTCACATAGGATGTTAGAGCTCCCGTGGAGCTCTAACATGCTATGTTAGAGCTCCCGTGGAACTCGACCATGGCATGTTAGATCTCCCATGGAGCTCTAACGTGCTATGTTAGAGCTCCCACGGAGCTGTAACATGCGATGGTAGAGCCCCCAGGGAGCTCTATCATACTCTAACATGCGATGTTAGAGCTCCCACGGAGCTCTAACATACGATGTTAGAGCTCCCACGGAGCTCTAACATAATATAACATGCAATGTTAGAGCTCCATTGGAGCTCTAACATACGTTGTTAGAGCTCCCAGGGGGCTCTAACATAGCACGTTAGAGCCCCCAGGGAGCTCTACTATACTCTAACTTGCTATGTTAGAGCTCCCTGGGAGCTCTAACATAGCATTTTCGAGCTCCCACGGAGCTCTAACATGCGATGTTAGAGCTCCCACGGAGCTCTATCATAATATAACATGCTATGTTCGAGCCCCATTGGAGCTCTAACATACGATGTTAGAGCTCCGTTGGAGCTCTAACGTGCCATGCTAGAACTCCCACGGAGCTCTAACATACGATGTTAGAGCTCCCAGGGAGCTCTACCATACTCTAGCTTGCTATGTTAGAGCCCCCATGGGAGCTCTAACCCGCCGCCGCCGCAACCGCCGCCGCCGCCGCCGCCCCTTAACCGTTTCACAATCGGCTGCGCAACGTTAGGGACCCCCTCTCCTTCGCCAGGTGGGGTGGGCTTAACCGTGTCCACAAGTTCGAGTCCGGGAGCTCTACGATCCCTGTTTTGAGCCCCCTGGGAGCTCTACATGGCACGTGATACCTAATAAGCTCACCCAGGGGCTCTACATGCTATGGTAGAGCTCCCAGGGGCTCTAACAGCCTGTTGAGCTCCCTGGGAGCTCTAACATGGCACGTGATACCATGTTAGAGCTCCCAGGGAGCTCTAACATGCTCTGTTAGAGCTCCAATGGAGCTCTAACATAGCATTTAATATTATGTTAGAGCTCCCTGGGTGCTCTAACATCGTATGTTAGAGCTCCGTGGGAGCTCTAACATGGCTTGTTAGAGCTCCAACGGAGCTCTAACATAGCATGTTCGAGTATGTTAGAGCTCCCTGGGAGCTCTAACATACCATGATTCCCAGTAGTTGAGCTCCCTGTGAGCTCTACCATGCTGTTAAGCGCCCATGTTAGCCTCCATGGGACTCTAACATACCGAGGCTTCACGAGCTTTACATATCTGTTAGAGCTCCGTGGGAGCTCCTGGGAGCTCTAACATGGTATGTTAGAGCTCCGCGGGAGCTCTGATATGGCATGTTAGAGCTCCAACGGAGCTCTAACATACCATGTTCCAGAATGTTAGAGCTCCTTGGGGGCTCTAACATGGTATGTTAGAGTTCCGTGGGAGCTCTAACATGGCTTGTTAGAGCTCCAACGGAGCTCTAACATGGCATGTTCGAGTATGTTAGAGCTCCAATCGGAGCTCTAACATCGCATGTTCCAGTATGTTAGAGCCCCCTGGGAGCTCTAACATAGCATGTTCCAGTATGTTAGAGCTCCCTGGGAGCTCTAACATGCTATATTAGAGCTCCCATGTTAGAGCTCCCTGGGAGCTCTAAAAAACCGAGCTCCAACGGAGCCAACATAGCATGTTAGAGCTCAGTGGGAGCGCCCTGGGAGCTCTAACATGGCATGTTAGAGCTCCGTGGGAGCTCTAACATGGCTTGTTAGAGCTCCAACGGAGCTCTAACATAGCATGTTCGGTAGTTAGAGCTCCCCAGGGAGCTCAAACATGTTATGTTATGAGCTACCGTTGAGCTCTAACATTGCGTGTTAGAGCCCCAACGGAGCTCTAACAGGCAAGGTCGGGTATGTTCGAGCTCCCTGGAACTCTAACCTGCTTATTAGAGCGCCCATGGTAGAGCGCCCTGGGAGCTCGACCATACTCGAGCTCCACCCGAGCTTTAACGTATCATGTTAGAGCTCGTGGGAGCTCCCTGGGAGCTCTAACATGGTATGTTAGAGCTCCGTGGGAGCTCTAACATGGCTTGTTAGAGCTCCAACGGAGCTCTAACATAGCATGCTCGAGTATGTTAGAGCTCCCTGGGAGCTCTAACATGGCATGGTAGAGCCCCGTGGGAGCTCTAACATGGCATGTTAGAGCTCAAACGGAGCTCTAACATAGCATGTTCCAGTAAGCTAGAGCTTCCTGGGGGCTCTAACATGGTATGCTAGAGCTCCGTGGGAGCTCTAACATGGCGTGTTAGGGCTCCAACGGAGCTCTAACATAGCATGTTCGAGTATGTTAGAACTCCCTGGGAGCTCTAACATGCTATATTAGAGCTCCCATGTTAGAGCTCCCTGGGAGCTCTAACATACCGAGCTCCAACAGAGCTTTAACATATCATGTTAGAGCTCCGTGGGAGCTCCCTGGGAGCTCTAACATGGAATGTTAGAGCTCCGTGGGAGCTCTAACATGGCTTGTTAGAGCTCCAAGGGAGAACTAACATAGCATGTTCCAGTATGTTAGTGCTCCATGGGAGCTCTAACATGGTATGTTAGAGCTCCGTGGGAGCTCTAACATGGCTTGTTAGAGCTCCAACGGAGCTCTAACATCGCATGTTCGAGTATGTTGGAGCTCCCTGGGAGCTCTAACATGGTATGTTCGAGCTCCGTGGGAGCTCTAACATGGCACTTTAGAGCTCCAACGGAGCTCTAACATAGCATGTTCCAGTTTGTTAGAGCTCCATGGGAGCTCTAACATGGCATGTTAGAGCTCCAGAGCCCCCAGGGAGCTCTAACATAGCATGTTAGAGTATGTTAGAGCTCCCGGGGAGCTCTAACATGCTATGTTAGAGCTCCCATGTTAGAGCTCCCTGTGAGCTCTAAAATACCGAGCTCCAACGGAGCTTAACCATAGCATGTTAGAGCTCAGTGGGGGCTCCCTGGGAGCTCTAACATAGCATGTTCGAGTATGTTAGAGCTCCAACGGAGCTCTAACATAACATGTTCCAGTATGTTAGAGCTTCCTGTGAGCTCTAACATGGTATGTTAGAGCTCCGTGGGAGCTCTAACATGGCTTGTTAGAGCTTCAACGGAGCTCTAACATAGCATGTTAGAGCTCCCCATGGATCCTTACCTACTCTAACTTGCTTATGTTAGCCCCCCATGGGAGCTCTAACATAGCATTGTTAGAGCTCCCAACGGAGCTCCAACCACTACGATGCTAGCTTGTTAAAGCTCCATTGGAGCTCTAACATACGATGTTAGAGCTCCCTGGGAGCTCTAACATGCCATGTTAGAGCTCCCACGGAGCTCTAACATACCACGTTAGAGCTCCCAGGGAGCCCTAACATACTCTATCCTGCTATGTTAGAGCTCCATTGGAGCTCTAACATAGCATGTTAGAGCTCCCACCATGTTAGAGCTCCGTGGGAGCTCTAACAAGCCATGTTAGAGCTCCCACGGGGCTCTAACATACTGGAACATGCTGATAGTATGGATGGTGGTGATGATGATGATGATGATGGGGAGGGTGATGATGGTATGGTGAGGGCGGTTGTGATGGTGATGATGGTGATGGTGATGATGGTGATTCTGGATGTGATGAGCACCACCATCATCACCATCACCATCGCCACCACCATCAGCACTACGATTTGATAACCACCACCATTACAATCGTCGTCGGCATCAAAAACAGCAAAAACCTAAAAACACTCAACCGACTCAACCTAAATTCGCCCTAAATCAAGCCAGTCGTCGCGCACATTAAAATCTCCATGGACGAGGGGGGGCCGCTGCCGAAGATGCGCCGCGTCCCCGAAGCGACATCGCCTCCAAGCGTCCGCGATCGCCACGCGATGCTCCGAGTCGAAGTCAAAGGCGCGCCCTCCCCGCGACCAAGACCGACTGAACTGACAGGCGCCGCTTTGGCGCCGCTACCAATGTACTTTTTTTTGAGGTCATCGATGACAGCAGGCTTCGACGCAGTATGCCACGTGAGACGACGTGCCAGACTGGCGCGAAGGAGAGAGAATACTCGAGAAGGAGAGGCAGGGAGAGGAGGAGGGGGGGAGGAGGAACGAGGCGGGGGCGGGGCGTCGCAACCAATGTACTGACATGCCCAGGAAGCTGCGGAGACCGCGCGCTGGAGTCACCAGCGCCAGGGCCCACCTCGGCACGCGGTGCCGACCTGGGCCCTGACGCCTCGACGCGGGACGCAGCGCGGCCAAAAAGTCCGTCGGCGGCTTTCCTGGAGAGGCAGGGCGAAGCCGCCGACGATATCGACGAAGTAGACGAAACCAGCGAAGACGCCCTGGGCGTCGAAAACGGAAGGGAGGCAGCATCGGAAAGATCCACCACGCCAAGCTCGGGGAAACGCGGCATCAAGATGGCGACTCCCCCAGCGCTCGCATCAGCATAGCCACAGAATATAGTCTGACATCGATACGGCTGCGCAGCAAGCAGACGACGGAGTCGTTGAGCCGAACCGTGCGCTTCCTGAAGAAGAACGATGCAGCGCATGCGCAAGTACGGCGCCGAGAGAGAGCCATCGTTTGCTTCTGCCTCTTTGGGTTGATGGCAAGGAAGCCACGAGCGCTCCAGGAAACCACTTTCAGCGACGGCTGGGCCGTCGCGACGCCGCGCAGGTTGCCCTCGCGATAGGCCTAGACCCTCTGAGAAGAAATCATGGAGTGCTCGCTCGATCGCGGCGCCGATGTTGCAGTCGAGGCGTTGACCCAAGGAACCCTACATAGGGAACGAGGCCCCTATGTTCCACCAGCTGAACTTCGATTTCGCATCGAAAACCTCCAGAAAATCCCGGGCAAGCTGCGAAACAGTTAAGGAACACGGAGCCCCCCCCCCTCAAAAAAAAACGAAAAGGGTTCCTTCGTCAGGGTCCCGACTGCACGTTGCCGAGACTGCGCGAAGTTCCAGACGACCTCGGCGTCGACGTAGGTAGGGCTCCCTGGGAGCTCTAACCCGCCGCCGCCGCCGCCGCCGCCGCCGCCGCCGCCCCTTAACCGTTTCACAATCGATTGCGCAACGGTTAAGACCCCCACCCCCTCTCGCCAGGGGAGGGGCTTAACCGTGTCACAAGTTCGAGATCCCAGAGAGCTCTAACATGCGATGTTAGAGCCCCCCTGGGAGCTCTAACATGCCATGTTAGAGCTCCCTGGGAGCTCTAACATGGCACGTGAATACCATGTTTGAGCTCCCACGGAGCTCTAGCTGCTATGCCTAGAGCGCCAATGGAGCTCTAACATGCATGTTATATTATGTTAAGCCCCCTGTGGAAGCTCGAACATCGTATGTTGAGCTCCGTGGAGCTCACTAACATGGCTTGTTAGTCGCTCCAATTGAGCTCGAACTAGCATGTTTGTAGTATGTTCGGCTCCCTTGACTCTAACATGTACGTTGTGGCTCCAACGGAGCTCTAACCTAGCTGTTCCATTATATTAGATCTCCTGGGGGCTCTAACAGGGATGTTAGTACCTCCTTGGGAGCTTTAACTGCTTGTTCGAGCTCCAACCGGAGATCTACCCGAGCAGTTCGAGTATGTTTAGGCCCCTGGGAGCTCTAACGATGCATGTTAGAGCTTCCTACCATGTTAGACCCCTGGAAGCTCTAACTAGAGCTCCAACGGAGCTTTAACATATCATGTTAGAGCTCCGTGGGAGCTCCCTGGGAGCTCTTACATGGTATGTTAGAGCTCCGTGGGAGCTCTAACATGGTATGTTAAAGCTCCAACGGAGCTCTAACATGGCATGGTCCAGTGTGTTAGAGCTCCCTGGGAGCTCTAACATAGTATGTTTAAGCTCCGTGGGAGCTCTATCGTGCTTGTGAGAGCTCCAGCGGAGCTCTAACATAGCATGTTCGAGTATGTTAGAGCTCCAACGGAGCTCTAACATAGGATGTTCCAGTATGTTAGAGCTCCCTGGGAGCTCTAACATGGTATGTTAGAGCTCCGTGGGAGCTCTAACATGGCTTGTTAGAGCTCCAACGGAGTTCTAACATAGCATGTTCGAGTATGTTAGGGCTCCGTGGGAGCTCTAACGCTCTATGTTGAGCTCAATGTAGAGCTCCCTGGGAGCTCTCAAATACAGAGCCCAACGGCTTTAACATCAGCATGTTAGCGCTCCAAGGGGGAGCCTCCCCTGGGAGCTCTAACATGGTATGTTAGAGCTCCGTGGGAGCTCTAACATGGCTTGTTAGAGCTCCAACGGAGCCCTAACGTAGCATGTTCCAGTATGTTAGAGCTCCCTGGGAGCTCTAACATGGTATGTTAGAGCTCCGTGGGAGCTCTAACATGGCTTGTGAGAGCTCCAACGAATCTCTAACATAGCATGTTCGAGTATGTTAGAGCTCCCAGGGAGCTCTAGCATGCTATATTACAGCTCCGATGTCAGAGATCCCTCGGAGCTCTAAAATACCGAGCCCCAACGGAGCTTTAACATAGCATGTTAGAGCTCAGTGGGAGCTCCCTGGGAGCCCGAACATGGTATGTTAGAGCTCCGTGGGAACTCTAACATGGTATGTTAGAGCTCAAACGGAGCTCTAACATAGCATGTTCCAGTATGTTAGAGCTTCCTGGGAGCTCTAACATGGTATGTTAGAGCTCCGTGGGAGCTCTAACATGGCTTTTGTTGAGCCCCAACGAAGCTCTAACATAGCATGTTCGATTATGTTAGAGCTTCCAGGGACTCTAACATGCATGTTAGAGTCTCCGCGGAGCTCTAACATAGCTGGTGTTTAGAGCTCCAACGGAGCGCTAACATAGCATGTTCGAGCACGTTAGAGCTCCCTGGGAGCTCTAACATGCTATGTTAGAGCTCCCATGTTCGAGCTCCCTGGGAGCTCTTACATACCTGGCTCCAACGGAGCTTTAACATATCATGGTAGAGCTCCGTGGGAGCTCCCTGGGAGCTCTAACATGGTATGTTAGAGCTCCGTGGGAACTCTAACATGGCACGTTAGAGCTCCAACGGAGCTCGACCATAGCATGTTCCAATATGATAGAGCTCCCTGGGAGCTCTAAAATGGTATGTTAGAGCTCCGTGGAAGATCTAACATGGCTTGTTAGGGCTCCAGCGGAGCTCTAACATAGCATGTTCGAGTATGTTAGAGCTCCCTGGGAGCTCTAGCATGGTATGTTAGAGCTCCGCGGGAGCTCTAACATGGCTCGTTAGAGCTCCAACGGAGCTCTAACATAGCATGTTCGAGTATGTTAGAGCTCCCTGGGAGCTCTAACATAGCATGTTCGAATATGTTAGAGCTCCGTGGGAGCTCTAACATGCTATATTAGAGCTCCCATGTTAGAGCTCCCTGGCAGCTCTAAAATACCGGGACCCAACGGGGCTTTAACATTGCATGTTAGAGCTCAGTGGGATCTCCCTGGGAGCTCTAACATGGTATGTTAGAGCCCAACGGAGCTCTAACATAGCATGTTCGAGTATGTTAGAGCTCCCTGGGAGCTCTAACATGGTATGTTAGAGCTCCGTGGGAACTCTAAAATGGCATGTTAGAGCTCCAACGGAGCTCGAACATAGCATGTTCCAGTATGTTAGAGCTCCCTGGGAGCTCTACATGGTATGTTAGAGGCTGGAGCTCTATGGCTTGTGAGAGCTCCACGGAGCTCTAACATACCATGTTAGAGCTGCCCAGGGAGCTCTAACATACTCTAACTTGCTATGTAAGGGCCCCCCGGGAGCTCTAACATGGCATGTTAGAGCTCCCACGGGGCTCTAACATACGATGTTGGCTATGTTAGACCTCCACTGGAGCTCTAACATACGATGTTAGAGCTCCCAGGGAGCTCTAACATGCCATGTTAGAGCCCCCACGGAGCTCTAATATACCATGTTAGAGCTCCCAGGGAGCTCCAACATGCTCTAACCTGCTATGTTAGAGCTCCCTGGGAGCTCTAACATAGCATGTCAGAGCTCCCTCCATGTTAGAGCTCCGTGGGAGCTCTAACCAGCCATGTTAGAGCTCCCACGGAGCTCTAACATACTGGAACATGCTGATGGTATGGATGGTGGTGATGATGATGATGGTGATGATGATGATGGGGATGGTGATGATGATATGGTGAGGGCGGTTGTGATGGTGATGATGGTGATGGTGATGACGGTGATTCTGGATGCGACGAGCACCACCATCATCCCCATCATCATCGCCACCACCATCAGCACTACGATTTGATAATCACCATCATTACAATCGTCGTCGGCATCAAAACACAAAAACACTAGGGGGGCCTTAACCAGCGAAACAGGGGGTCTTAACCGCTCCGCGATCGATCGCGGAACGGTTAAGACCCCCTATCGCGAGGGGGGGGGGGGGGGGCTTAACCAGGTTCCCCTGGATGGATCGATTTCGCGCAACGGTTTCAGGACCCCCTCCGCTTCGCCAGGGGGGGGGGGGCTTAACCGCTGCGCAATCGATTGCGACACGGTCAAGGCCCCCCCCCTGGCGAGAGGGAGGGCCTTAACCGTTTCACAATCGATCGCGCAACGGTTAACATGGCTTGTTAGAGCTCCAACGGGGCTCTAACATAGCATGTTAAAGCTCCCAGGGAGCTGTAACATACTCCAACTTGCTATGTTAGGGCCCCATGGGAGCTCTAACATAGCATGTTAGAGCTCCCACGGAGCTCTAACACACGATGTTAGAGCTCCCAGGGAGCTCTACCATAATATAACATGCTATGTTAGAGCTCCATTTGAGCTCTAACCTACGATGTTAGAGCTCCCAGGGAGCTCTAACATGCCATGTTAGAGCTCCCTGGGAGCTCTAGCATACCATGTTAGAGCTACCAGGGAGCTCTAGCATACTCGAACTTGCTATGTTAGGGCTCCCAGGGAGCTCGAACATGCCATGTTAGAGCTCCCTGGGAGCTCTAACATGGCACGTGATACCATGTTAGAGCTCCCAGGGAGCTCTAAGCATGCTATGGTAGAGCTCCAGATGGGCTCGAATAGCATGTTGTTGTTGGTTTGTTTAGAGCTCCCTGGGAGCTTAACATCGTTGTTGAGCTCCGTGAGCTCAAACATGGCTTGTTAGCGGCTCCAACGGGAGCTCTAACATAGCTGTTAGAGCTCCACGGGGCTCCCTGGGAGCTTAAGTGGTTATGTTAGAGCTCCGTGGGAGCTCTAACATGGCAAGTTAGAGCTCCAACGGAGCTCTAACATAGCATGTTCCAGTATGTTAGAGCTCCCTGGGAACTCTAACATGGTATGTTAGAGCTCCGTGGGAGCTCTAACATGGCTTTTAGAGCTCCAACGGGGCTCTAACATAGCATGTTCGAGTATGTTAGAGCTCCCTGGGAGCTCTAACATGCTACGTTAGAGCTCCCATGTTAGAGCTCCCTGGGAGCTCTAACATACCGAGCCCCAACGGATTTTTAACATATCATGTTAGAGCTCCGTGGGAACTCCCTGGGAGCTCTAACATGGTATGTTAGAGCTCCCTGGGCGCTCTAACATGGTATGTTAGAGCCCCGTGGGAGCTCTAAGATGGCTTGTTAGAGCTCCACCGGAACTCTAACATAGCATGTTCGAGTATGTTAGAGCTCCCTGGAAGCTCTAACATGCTATGTTAGAGCTCCGTGGGAGCTCGAACATGGCATGTTAGAGCTCCAACGGAGCTCTAACATAGCATGTTCCAGTATGTTAGAGCTCCCTGGGAGTTTTAACATGGTATGTTAGAGCTCCGCGGGAGCTCTAACATGGCTTGTCAGAGCTCCAACGGGGCTCTAACATAGCATGTTCGAATATGTTAGAGCTCCCTGGGAGCTCTAGCATGCTAAATTAGAGCTCCCATGTTAGAGTTTCCTGGGAGCTCTAAAATAACGATCCCCAACGGAGCTTGAACATAGCATGTCAGAGATCAGTGGGAGCTCCCTGGGAGCTCTAACATGGCATGGTAGAGCTCCAATGGAGCTTTAACATAGCATTTAATATTATGTTAAAGCTCCCTGGGAGCTCTAACATAGCATGTTCGAGTATGTTAGGGCTCCCTGGGGGGCTCTAAAATAGCATGTTCGAGTATGTTAGAGCTCCAACGGAGCTCTAACATGATATATTAGAGCTCCCATGTTAGAGCTCCCTGGGAGCTCTGAAATACCTAGCTTCAACGGAGCTTTAACATAGCATGTTAGACCTCAATGGGAGCTCCCTGGGAGCTCTAACATGGTACGTGAGAGCTCCAACGGAGCTCTAACATGGCTTGTTAGAGCTCCAACGGAGCTCTAACATAGCATGTTCGAGTATGTTAGAGCTCCCTGGGAGCTTTAACATGGCATGTTAGAGCTCCGTGGGAGCTCTAACATGGCATGTTAGAGCTCCAACGGAGCTCTAACATATCATTTTCCAATATGTTAGAGCCCCCTGGGAGCTCTAACATGGTATGTTAGAGCTACGTGGGAGCTCTAACATGGCGTGTTAAAGCTCCAACGGAGCTCTAACATAGCATGTTCCAGTATGTTAAAGCTCCCTGGGAGCTCTCACACGTTATGATAGAGCTCCCATGTTAGAGCTCCCTGGGGGCTCTAACATACCGAGCCCCAGCGGAGCTTTAACCTATCATGTTAGAGCTCCGTGGGGGCTCCCTGGGAGCTCTAACATAGCATGTTCCAGTATGTTAGAGCTCCCTGGGAGCTCTAACATGGTATGTTAGAGCTCCGTGGGAGCTCTAACATGGCGTGTTAGAGCTCCAACGGAGAACTAACATAGCATGTTCGAATATGTTAGAGCTCCCTGGGAGCTCTAACATGGTATGTTAGAGCGCCGTGGGATCTCTAACATGGCACAATGGAGCTCCAACGGAGCTCTCACATAGCATGTTTCAGTCTGTTAGAGCTCCCTGGGAGCTCTAACATAGCATGTTCGAGTATGTTAGAGCTCCCAGGGAGCTCTAACATGCTATATTAGAGCCCCCATGTTAGAGCTCCCTGGGGGCTCTAACATACCGAGCTCCAGCGGAGCTTTAACATGGCATGTTAGAGCTCCGTGGGAGCTCCCTGGGGGCTCTAACATGGCATGTTAGAGCTCCGTGGGAGCTCTAACATGGCATGTTAGAGATCCAACGGAGCTCTAACATAGCATGTTTCAGTATGTTAGAGCTCCCTGGGAGCTGTAACATGGCATGTTCGAGCTCCGTGGGAGCTCTAACATGGCTTGTTAGAGCTCCAACGGAGCTCTAACATAGCATGTTCGAGTATGTTAGAGCTCCCTGGGAGCTCTAACATAGCATGTTCCAGTATGTTAGAGCTCCCTGGGAGCTCTAACATGGCATGCTAGAGCTCCGCGGGAGCTCTAACATGGCTTATTAGAGCTCCAGCGGGGCTCTTACATAGGATGTTCGAGTATGTTAGAGCTCCGTGGGAGCTCTAACATGCTATAATAGAGCTCCCTTGTTAGAGCTCCCTGGGAGCTCTAAAATACCGAGCTCCAGCGGAACTTTAACACAGCATGCTAGAGCTCAGTGGGAGCTCCCTGGGAGCTCTAACACGGTATGTTAGAGCTCCAACGGAGCTCTGACATAGCATGTTCGTGTATGTTAGAGCTCCGTGGGAGCTCTAACATGGCGTGTTAGAGCTCCGTGGGAGCTCTAACATGGCATGTTAGAGCTCCAACGGAGCTCTAACATAGCATGTTCCAGTATGTTAGAGCCCCCTGGGAGCTCTAACATGGTATGATGGAGCTCCGTGGGAGCTCTAACATAGCATGTTCGAGCTCCAACGGAGCTCTAACATAGCATGTTAGAGCTCCCAGGGAGCTCTAACATACTCTAACTTGCTATGTTAGAGCCCCCTGGGAGCTCTAACATAGCATCTTAGAGCTCCCACGGAGCTCTAACATACGATATTAGAGCTCCCAGGGAGCTCTACCATAATATAACATGCTATGTTAGAGCTCCATTGGAGCTCAAACATACCATATCAGAGCTCCGTTGGAGCTCTAACATACTCTAACTTGCTATGTTAGAGCTCCCTGGGAGCTCTAACATAGCATGTTAGAGCTCCCACGGAGCTCTAACATACTCTAACTTCCTATGTTTGAGCTCCCTGGGAGCTCTAACCCGCCGCCGCCGCCGCCGCCGCCGCCGCCGCCGCCCCTTAACCGGTTCACAATCGATTGCGCAACGGTTGAGACCCCCCCCTCTCGCCAGGGGGGGGGCTTAACCGTGTCACAAGTTCGAGATCCCAGGGGGCTCTAACATGCCATGTTAAAGCTCCCTGGGAGCTCTAACATGGCACGTGATACCATGTTAGAGCTCCCAGGGAGCTCTAACATGCTATGTCAGTTCTCCGTTGGAGCTCTAAAGTAGCATGTTACATTATGTTAGAGCTCCCACGGAGCTCTTACATGGTATGTTAGAGCTCCGTGGGAGCTCCAACATGGCACGTTAGAGCTCCAACGGAGCTCTAACACAGCATGTTTCCGTATGTTAGAGCTCCCTGGGAGCTCGAACATGGCATGTGGTGAGCTCCGCGGGAGCTCTAACATGGTGTGTTAGAGCTCCGCGGGAGCTCTAACATAGCATGTTCGAGTATGTTAGAGCTCCCTGGGAGCTCTAATGTGGTATGTTAGAGCTCCGTGGGAGCTCTAACATGGCTCGTTAGAGCTCCAACGGAGCTCTAACATAGCATGTTCGAGTATGTTAGAGCTCCCTGGGAACTCTTATATGCTATGTTAGAGCTCCCATGTTAGAGCTCCCTGGGAGCTCTAAAACACCGAGCTCCAACGGAGCTTTAACATATCATGTTAGAGCTGACCCCATGCTCCGACGGAGGGGTGGGAGCTCTAACATGGTATGTTAGAGCTCTGCGGGGGCTCTAACGTGGTATGTTAGAGCTCCAACGGAGCTCCAAACATAGCATGTTCCAGTATGCCAGAGCTCCCTGGGAGCTCTAACATGGTATGTTAGAGCTCCGTGGGAGCTCTAACATGGCTTGTTAGAGCTCCAACGGGGCTCTAACATAGCATGCTCGAGTATGTTAGGGCTCCCTGGGAGCTCTAACATGGTATGTTAGAGCTCCGTGGGGGCTCTAATATGGCACGTTAGAGCTCCAGCGGAGCCCTAACATAGCATGTTCCAGTATGTTAGAGCTCCCTGTGAGCTCTAACATGCCTATGTTGGAAGCTCCGTGGGACGCTCTAACATGGGCTTGTTAGAGCTCTCAGCGGAGATCTAATACTAGCATGTTCGAGTATGTTAGAGCTCCTTGGGAGCTCTAACATGCCTCTGTTTAGAGCTCCCATGTTAGGAGCTTCCTGGGAGCTCTAAATACGAAGCTCCAAACGGAGCTTTAACATAGCATGTTAGGCGCATTGGGGCTCCTGGAGCTCCTAACATGGTATGTTAGAGCTCCGTGGGAGCTCTAACATGGCTTGTTCGAGCCCCAACGGAGCTCTAACATAGCATGTTCGAGTATGTTAGAGCTCCCTGGGAGCTCTCACATAGCATGTTCGAGTATGCTAGAGAGCTCCCAGGGAGCTCTAACATGCTAGATTAGAGATCCCATGTGAGAGCTCCCTGGGAGCTCTAACGTACCGAGCTCCAGCGGAGCTTTAATATAGCATGTTAGAGCTCAGTGGGAGCCCCCCTGGGAGCTCTAACATGGTATGTTAGAGCTCCGTGGGAGCTCTAACATGGCTTGTTAGAGCTCAAACGGAGCTCTAACATAGCCTGTTCGAGTATGTTAACGCTCCCTGGGAACTCTAACATGGCATGTTGGCGCTCCATGGGGGCTCTAACATGATATGTTAGAGCTCCAACGGAGCTCTAACATAACATGTTCCAGTATGTTAGAGCCCCCTGGGAGCTCTAACATGGTATGTTAGAGCTCCGTGGGAGCTCTAACATGGCTTGTTAGAGCTCCAACGGGGCTCTAACATAACATGCTCGAGTATGTTAGAGCTCCCTGGGAGCTCTAACATGCGACGTTAGAGCTCCCATGTTAGAGCCCCCATGGGAGCTCTAACGTACCGAACTCAAACAGAGCTTCAACATATCATGTTAGAGCTCCGTGGGAGCTCCCTGGGAGCTCTAACATGGCATGTTAGAGCCCCGTGGGAGCTCGAACATGGTACGTTAGAGCTCCAACGGAGCTCTAACATAGCATGTTCCAATATGTTAGAGCTCCCAGGGAGCTCTAACATGGTATGTTAGAGCTCCGTGCGAGCTCTAACATGGCCTGTTAGAGCTCCAGCGGAGCTCTCACATAGCATGTTCGAGTATGTTAGAGCTCCCTGGGAGCTCTTACGTGGTATGTTCGAGCCCCGTGGGAGCTCTAACATGGCACGTTAGAGCCCCAACGGGGCTCTAACATAGCATGTTCCAGTGTGTTAGAGCTCCCTGGGAACTCTAACATGGCATGGTAGAGCTCCGTGGGAGCTCTAACACGGCTTGTTCGAGCTCCAACGGAGCTCTAACATAGCATGTTCGAGTATGTTAGAGCTCCCTGGGAGCTCTAACGTGCTATATTAGAGCCCCCATGTTAGAGCTCCCTGGGAGCTCTAAAATACCGAGCTCCAACGGAGCTTTAACATAGCAAGTTAAAGCTCAGTGGGAGCTCCCTGGGAGCTCTAACGTGGTACGTTAGAGCTCCAACGGAGCTCTAACATAGCATGTCCGAGTATGTTAGAGCTCCCTGGGAGCTCTAACATGGTATGTTAGAGCTCCGTGGGAGCTCTAACATGGTATGTTAGAGCTCCAACGGACCTCTAACATAGCATGTTCCAATATGTTAGAGCTCCCTGGGAGCTCTAACATGGCATGTTTAGAGCTCCGTGGGAGGCTCTAACATACATGTTAGAGCTCCCCTCTAACATGCTATGTTAGAGCCCCCCTGGGAACTAACATAGCATTTTAGAGCTCCCACGAAGCTCTAACATACGATGTTAGCTATGTTAGAGCTCCACGGGAGCTCTAATATACGATGTTAGAGCTCCCATGTGAGCTCTAACATGCCATGTTAGAGCTCCCACGGAGCTCCAACATACCATGTTAGAGCTTCCAGGGAGCTCTAGCATACTCTAACTTGCTATGTTAGAGCCCCCTGGGAGCTCTAACATAGCATGTTAGAGCTCCCGCCATGTTAGAGCTCCGTGGGAGCTCTAACAAGCCATGTTAGAGCTCCCACGGAGCTCTAACACGCTGGAACATGCTGATGGTATGGATGGTGATGATGATGATGGTGATGATGGGTTGGTGATGATGGTATGGTGAGGGCGGTTGTGATGGTGATGATGATGATGGTGTTTCTGGATGTGATGAGCACCACCATCATCACCATCACCATCGCCACCACCATCAGCACTACGATTTGATTACCACCATCATGACAATCGTCGCCGGCATCAAAACACAAAAACGCTAGGGGGGCCTTAACCAGCGAAATAGGGGGTCTTAACCGCTCCGCGATCGAGCGCGGAACGGTTAAGACCCCCTATCGCGAGGGGGGGTCATAACCAGGATTCGATCGATCGCGCAACGGTTAAGACCCCCTCCTCTCGCCAGGGGGGGGGGGGGGGGGCCTTAACCGTTGCGCAATCGATTGCGACACAGTTAAGGCCCCCCCCTGGCGGAAGGGGGGGGGGCCTTAACCGTTTCACAATCGATCGCGCAACGGTTAACATAGCATGTTAGAGCTCCCAGGGAGCTCTAACATACTCTAACTTGCTATGTTTGAGCCCCCTGGGAGCTCTAACATAGCATGTTAGAGCTCCCACGGAGCTCTAGCATACGATGTTAAAGCTCCCAGGGAGCTCTACCATAATATAACAGGCTATGTTAGAGCTCCATTGGAGCTCTGACATACGATGTTCGAGCTCCGAGGGAGCTCTACCATGCCATGTTAGAGCTCCCACGGAGCTCTAACATACCATGCCAGAGCTCCAGGGAGCTCTAACATGGCACGTGATGCCATGTTAGGGCTCCAGGGAGCTCTAACATGCCATGTTAGAGCTCCAATGGAGCTCTAACATAGCATGCTATATTATGTTAGAGCACCCTTGGGGCTTTAACATCGTATGTTAGAGCTCCGTGGGAGCTCTAACATGGCTTGTTAGAGCTCCAACGCAGCTCTAACATAGCATGTTCGAGTATGTTAGAGCCCCCCTGGGAGCTCTAACATGGCATGTTAGAGCTCCCTGGGAGCTTTAACATGGTATGTTAGAGCTCCCTGGGAGCTCTAACATAGCATGTTCCAGTATGTTAGAGCTCCCTGGGAACTCTCATATGGCATGTTAAAGCTCCGTCGGAGTTCTAACATGGCATGTTAGAGCTCCAGCGGAGCTCTAACATAGCATGTTCGAGTATGTTAGAGCTCCCTGGGAGCTCTAACATGCTATGTTAGAGCTCCCATGTTAGAGCTCCCTGGGAGCTCTAACATACCGAGCTCCAACGGAGCTTAACATATCATGTTAGAGCTCCTTGGGGGCTCCCCGGGAGCTATAACATGGTATGACAGAGCTCCGTGGGAGCTTTAACATGGCATGTTCGAGCTCACTGGGAGCTCTAACGTAGCATGTCTAACCAGTATGTTAGAGCTCCCTGGGAGCTCTAACATGGTATGTTAGAGCTCCGTGGGAGCTCTAACATGGCTTGTTAGAGCTCCAGCGGAGCTCTAACATAGCATGTTCGAGTATGTTAGAGCCCCTGGGAGCTCTAACATGGGGTGTTAGAGCTCCGTGGGAGCTCTATCATGGCATGTTAGAGCTCCAACGGAGCTCTAACATAGCATGTTCCAGTATGTTAGAGCTCCCTGGGAGCTCTAACATGGTATGTTAGAGCTCCGTGGGAGCTCTAACATGGCTCGTTAGAGCCCAAGGGGGCTCTAACATAGCATGCTCGAGTATGTTAGGGCTCCGCGGGAGCTCTAACATGGCATGTTAGAGCTCCCTGGGAGCTCTAACATCGTATGTTAGAGCTCCACTGGAGCTCTAACATAGCCTGTTATATTGTGGTATAGCTCCCTGGGAGCTCTAACATCGTATGTTAGAGCTCCGTGGGAGCTCTCACATGGCTTGTCAGAGCTCAGTGGGAGCTCCCTGGGAACTCTAACGTGGTATGTTAGAGCTCCGTGGGAGCTCTTACATGGCTTGTTAGAGCCCCAACGGAGCTCTAACATAGCATGTTCGAGCATGTAAGAGCCCCCTGGGAGCTCTAACATGGTATGTTAGAGCTCCGTATGAGCTCTAACATGGCTTGTTAGAGCTCCATTGGAGCACTAACATAGAATATTCGAGTATGTTAGAGCCCCCAGGGAGCTCTAACATGCTATATTAGAGCTCCCATGTGAGAGCTCCCTGGGAGCTCTAAAAATACCGAGCTCCAACGGAGTTTTAACATAGCATGTTAGAGCTGAGTGGGAGCTCCCTGGGAGCTCTAACATGGCATGTTAGAGCTCCAACGGAGCTCTAACATGGCTTGTTAGAGCTCCAACGGAGCTGCGCCATAGCATGTTCGAGTATGTTAGAGCTCCTTGGGAGCTCTAACATGGTATGTGCGAGCCCCGTGGGGGCTCTAACATGGCATGTTAGAGCTCCAACGGAGCTCTAACATAGCATGTTCCAGAATGTTAGAGCTCCCTGGGGGCCCTAACATGGCATGTTAGAGCTCCGTGGGAGCTCTAACATGGCTTGTTAGAGCTCCAACGGGGCTCTAACATAGCATGCTCCAGTATGTTAGAGCTCCCTGGGAGCTCTAACATGCTATATTAGAGCTCCCATGTTAGAGCTCCCTGGGAGCTCTAACAACCGAGCTCCAACGGAGCTTTAACATATCATGTTAGAGCTCCGTGGGAGCTCCCTGGGAGCTCTAACATGGTATGTTAGAGCTCCGTGGGAGCTCTAACATGGCTTGTTAAAGCTCCAACGGAACTCTAACATAGCATGTTCCAGTATGTTAGGGCTCCCTGGGAGCTCTAACATGGTATGTTAGAGCTCCGTGGGAGCTCTCACATGGCTTGTCAGAGCTCCAACGAAGCTCTAACATAGCATGTTCGAGTATGTTAGAGCTCCCTGGGAGCTCTAACATGGTATGTTAGAGCTCCATGGGGGCTCTAACATGGCGCGTTAGAGCTCCAACGGAGCTCGAACATAGCATGTTCCAGTATGTTAGAGCTCCCTGCGAGCTCTAACATGGCATGTTAGGGCTCCGTGGGAGCTCTAACATGGCTTGTTAGAGCTCCAACGGAGCTCTAACATAGCATGTACGAGTCTGTTAGAGCTCCCTGGGAGCTCTAACATGCTATATTCGAGCTCCCATGTTAGAGCCCCCATGGGAGCTCCAACGCACCGAGCTCCAACGGAGCTGTAACATAGCATGTTAGAGCTCAGTGGGAGCTCCCTGGGAGCTCTAACATGGTATGTTAGAGCTCCGTGGGAGCTCTAACATGGTATGTTAGAGCTCCAACGGAGCTCTAACAGAGCATGTTGAAGTATGTTAGAGCTCACTGGGAGCCCTAACATGGTATGCCAGAGCTCCGTGGGAGCTCTAACATGGCTTGTTAGAGCTCCAACGGAGCTCTAGCATAGCATGTTCGACTATGTGAGAGCTCCCTGGGAGCTCCAACATGGCATGTTAGAGCTCCGTGGGGGCTCCAACATGGCATGTTAGAGCTCCAACGGAGCTCTAACATATCAGGTTCCAATATGTTAGAGCTCCCTGGAGCGTTCCGCTAGGAAGCCCGCCCGCGCCCATTAGGGTAGCCTCATTTTGCGAAGTCGTAGACCACAAAATGGGGTTGGGAACGACAATCAAAAAACTGGACCATAATCGTGGAGAGGGGAACGGGCGCTGAAGACGGAGCTGCAATCGGGAAGGCCAGAGCAAACATCGGACATATTGGAACAGTTACCTGGAAAGGCACAAACGGAAATTAGGACAGATGGGAGCCAGAGCCAGGGGGATGAGAACACTGAGGTCGCGGGGGGAGCCAGGGTCGAAACATCGGAGCCAGAACCCGAGAGAAGAACATGGGCGCCAATGCTGGCTGGACAAAGCTAGGATGAGGAAAAATCCGTTCCAGAGCTGGTATGTTAGAACTCCGTGGGAGCTCTAACATACCATGTTAGAGCTCCCAGGGAGCCCTAACATACTCGAACTTGCTATGTTAGAGCCCCCATGGGAGCTCTAACATAGCATGTTCGAGCTCCAACGGGGCTCTAACATGCGATGTTCGAGCTCCCAGGGGGCTCTACCATAATATAACATGCTATGTTAGAACTCCATTTGAGCTCTAACATACCATGTTAGAGCTCCCAGGGAGCTCTAACATACTCTAACTTGCTATGTTAGGGCTCCCTGGAAGCTCTAACATAGCATTTTAGAGCTCCCACGGAGCTCTAACATACGATTTTAGAGCTCCCAGGGAGCTCTAACATAATATAACATGCTACGTTAGAGCTCCATTGGAGCTCTAACATACGATGTTAGAGCTCCCAGGGAGCTCTAACATGCCATGTAAGAGCTCCCACGGAGCTCTAACATACCATTATGGAGCCCCCAGGGAGCTCTAACATATTCAAACTTGCTGTGTTAGAGCTCCCGGGGAGCTCTAACCCGCCGCCGCCGCCGCCGCCGGCCCTTAACCGTTTCCCAATCGATTGCGCAACGGTTAAGATCCCCCCCCCCTCTCGCCAGGGGGGGGGGGGGGCTTAACCGCGTCGCAAGTTCGAGATCCCAGGGAGCTCTAGCATGCCATGTTAGAGCTCCAATGTCGCTCTAACATAGCATGTTATATTGTGTTAGAGCTCCCTGGGAGCTCTGACATCGTATGTTAGAGCTCCGTGGGAGCTCTCACATGGCTTGTTAGAGCTCCAACGGAGCTCTAACATAGCATGTTCGGGTATGTTAGAGCTCCCTGGGAACTCTAACATGGTATGTTAGAGCTCCGTGAGAGCTCTAACATGGCCTGTTAAGGCTCCAACAGAGCTCTAACATAGCATGTTCCAGTATGTTAGAGCTCCCTGGGAGCTCTAACATGGCATGTTAGAGCTCCGTGGGAGCTCGAACATGGCTTGTTAGAGCGCCAACGGGGCTCTAACATAGCATGTTCGAGTATGTTAGAGCTCCCTGGGAGCTCTAATATGCTACGTTCGAGCTCCCATGTTAGAGTTCCCTGGGAGCTCTAACATACCGAGCTCCAACGGAGCTTTAACATATCATGTTAGACTTCCGTGGGAGCTCCCTGGGGGCTCCAACATGGCATGTTCGAGCTCCGTGGGAGTTCTAACATGGTATGTTAGAGCTCCAGCGGAGCTCTAACATAGCACGTTCCAGTATGTTAGAGCTACATTGGGAGCTCTAACATGGTATGTTAGAGCCCCGCGGTAGCTCTAACATGGCTTGTTAGAGCTCCAACGGAGCTCTAACATAGCATGTTCGAGTATGTTAGAGCTCCCTGGGAGCTCTAACATGGTATGTTAGAGCTCCGTGGGGGCTCTAACATGGCATGTTAGAGCTCCAACGGAGCTCTAACATAGCGTGTTCCAGTATGTTAGAGCTCCCTGGGGGCTCTTAACATGGTATGTTAGAGCTCCGTGGGAGCTCTGGCATGGCTTGTTAGAGCTCCAACGGAGCTCTAACATAGCATGTTCGAGTATGTTAGAGCTCCCTGGGAGCTCTAACATGCTATATTAGAGCTCCCATGTTAGAGCTCCCTGGGAGTTCAGAAATACCGAGCTCCAACGGAGCTTTAACATAGCATGCTAGAGCTCAGTGGGAGCTCCCTGGGGGCTCTAACATGGCATCGTAGAGCTCCGCGGGAGATCTAACATGGCTTGTTAGAGCTCCAACGGAGCGCTAACATAGCATGTTCGAGTATGTTAGAGCTCCCTGGGAGCTCTAACATGGCTTGTTAGAGCTCCAACGGAGCTCTAACATAGCATGTTCGAATATGTTAGAGCCCCCAGGGAGCTCTAACATGCTATATTAGAGCTCCCATGTTAGAGCTCGCTGGGTGCTCAAAAATACCGAGCTCCAACGGAGCTCTAACATAGCATGTTAGAGCTCAGTGGGAGCTCCCTGGGAGCTCTAACACGGTATGTTAGAGCTCCGTGGGGGCTCTAACATGGTATGTTAGAGCTCCAACGGAGCTCTAACATAGCATGTTCCAGTATGTTAGAGCTCCCTGGGAGCTCTAACATGGCTTGTTAGAGCTCCAGCGGAGCTCTAACATAGCATGTTCGAGTATGTTAGAGTTCCCTGGGAGCTCTAACATGGTATGTCAGAGCTCCGTGGGAGCTCTAACATGGTATGTGAGAGCTCCGTGGGGGCTCTGTCATGGTAACTATGTTAGGGCTCCAACGGAGCTCTAACATAACATGTTCTAGTATGTTAGAGCTCCCTGGGAGATCTAAGATGGTATGTTAGAGCTCCGTGGGAGCTCTAACATGGCTTGTTAGAGCTCCAGCGGAGCTCTAACATAGCATGTTCGAGTATGTTTAGAGCTCCCTGGGAGCTCTAACATGGTATGTCAGAGCTCCGTGGGAGCTCTAACATGGCACGTTAGAGCTCCAACGGAGCTCTAACATAGCATGTTCCAGTATGTTAGAGCTCCCTGGGAGCTCTAACATGGTGTGTCAGAGCTCCGTGGGGGCTCTAACATGGCTTGTTAGAGCTCCAACGGAGCTCTAACATAGCATGTTCGAGTATGTTAGAGCTCCCTGGGAGCTCTAACATGCTATAGAGCTCCCACGTTAGAGCTCCAACGGAGCTCTAAAATACCGAGCTCCATCGGAGCTGTAACATAGCATGTTACAGCTCAGTGAGAGCTCCCTGAGAGTTCTAACATGGTATGTTAGAGCTCCAACGGAGCTCGAACATAGCATGTTCGAGTATGTTAGAGCTCCCTGGGAGCTCTAACAGGGTATGTAAGAGCTCCGTGGGAGCTCTAACATAGCATGTTCCAGCATGTTAGAGCTCCCTGGGAGCTCTAACATGGTATGTTGGAGCTCCGTGGGAGCTCTGACATAGCTTGTTAGAGCTCCAACGGAGCTCTAACATAGCACGTTCGAGCTCCCAGGAAACTCTAACATACTCGAACTTGCTATGTTAGAGCTCCGTGGGAGCTCTAACATGCTATGTTAGAGCTCCCACTGAGCTCTAACATACGATGCTAGCTATGTGAGAGCTGCATTGGAGCTCTAACATACGATTCTAGAGCTCCCAGGGAGCTCTAACATGCCATGTTAGAGCTCCCACGGAGCTCTAACATACCATGTTAGAGCTCCCAGGGAGCTCTAACATACTCTAACTTGCTATGTTAGAGCTCCCTTGGAGCTCTAACATAGCACGTTAGAGCTCCCACCATCTTAGAGCTCCGTGGGAGCTCTAACAAGCCATGTTGGAGCTCCCACGGAGCTCTAACATACTGGAACATTCTGATGGTATGGATGGTGATGATGAAGATGATGATGATGGGGGTGGTGATGATGGTATGGTGAGGGCGGTTGTGATGGTGATGATGGTGATGGTGATGATGGTGATTCTGGATGTGATGAGCACCACCATCATCACCATCACCATCGCCACCACCATCAGCACTACGATTTGATAGCCACCATCATTACAATCGTCGTCGGCATCAAAAACCATCAAAAACCTAAAAACACTCAACCGACTCAACCTAAATTCGCCCTAAATCAAGCCAGCCAGACCACCCCAACCCAACCCGAAGACCCGAATTTCGGGTTGGGGGGGGTACGGGTTCCATATGTGTTTTCTCGATGTTCCCCGACCCCCCCAACTGGAAATGGAGGTCAAGTTGAGGCCTCCGGGTTGGGTTGGGGTGGTTTGGTGTGTGGTGAGTGGCACAGTCCGCACGCCGTGCCCGCATCTGACTTGGCACACCCTCACTCATGATGTGGCCCCAGAAGGAGCTCCACTGAAGGCCCCCAGCGGCAACGTCCGCATGGCGGCGCACCCGCTCCAGATTCGGCAGGCCCCAACAGGAGCACCACCGAAGGCCCCAGCGGCACAGCCCGGCGCACCCGCACCCGACACGGCACACCTCTCACACGTTTCGTGGCCCCACAGGAAACTCACCGAAAGCTCCAGCGGTACAGTCCGCATGGCGTTCCCAGACTCAGTTTGGCATACTCTTACACGCTTCGTGGCCCCGTAGGGGACTCCACCGAAGGCCCCAGCGGTAGGGTCCGCATGACGTGCCCACGGTCGATTCGGCACGCCCCTCACACGCTTCGTGGCCCCAGGAGAAGCTACACCGATGACCCCAACGGCAGGGTCCGCATGGCGCGCCCGCACCCGATTCGGCACACCACTCACACGCTTCGTAGCCCCACAGGGGACGCTCGCAAGAAGGCGCTAGCGACAGGATCCGCATGGTACTCTCGCGCCCGATTTGATACCACCCTCAAAAGCGTCGTGGCCCAATAAGGAGCTCCACCGATGGTCCCAGCGGTAGGGTCCGCGTGTCGTTCACGCGCCCGCTCTGGCACGCCCCTCACACATTCCGTGGCCCCAAAGGGAGCTCCATCGAAGACCCCAGCGACAGGGTCCGCATGCGCCCCCAAGCCCACTTCGGCAATCCCCGTACACATTTCGTGGCCCAGCAGGGCGCCCTCACAAGGGCGGCACTCACAACTGCATATGGCTGGGGTCCTCCGATGTCATTTTTGCACGGGGTGCCTGGTACATGGTTCTTTGAGATGAACAAGTGCGTGAGCGTAGGATTATGTGACCAAGATTACCAATCGGGGGCTCAATACCGGTTGGTCTTGGATGATCTGGCTTCGCATTGACGACAGACGATGCTGCACAACCGAATACAGGCATGTACGCTCTGCTGCGCCACCTCTGCGGTGGAAGCTCTGCTGTGTGAGCTATGCGTCGTGAGCTGTGCGATGCAGGCCGTGCGGCGATCACGAGGCGCCCACGAGCGGGCACAAGCGCCAACGATGCGCACCCACCCGGCGCACACGAGGCGCACACGACTCCTCCTCCTCCTCCTCCTCCTCCTCCTCCTCCTCCTCCTCCTCCTCCTTCCCCTCCTCCTCCCCCTCCTCCTCCGCCTCCCCCTTCTCCTCCTCCTCCTCGCACCCGAGGCGCACGCGAGGCGCCCGCGAGGCGCACGCGAGGCGCGCGCGAGCGGGCACGGGCACCGACGGGGCGCTCTCCTCGGGGCGCCCACCCAGCGCACGTGGGCGCCGACGAGGCGCCCACGAGCGGGCACGCGAGAAGCCAGCGTGGTGAAGACCTGGAACGCCCACCCGCCGTCTCCCTCCGCGATCTCGCCGTGATGCGCGGGGGCAGCCGGCAAAATAACGCGCCACTGCAACAGAGGCGAACCCACGATATGGCTGAGCATGCCGTAGCAGGGCCCAGTCCCGTCGAGGCTGGGCTTGCATGGGGGCAAGCAAGACAGCAGTTCCAATCCACTTGTTCTGCCCCCCTCTCATCCCCCTTCCCAGCTCCGTTCGTCCAACCCTCCCTCCTCTCCCTTCTCCAGGCCCGTCAACCACTACTGCCCCCTTAATTTTCCAGCGCACTGCTCCGGGCCGCACTCGGGCACAGGACAACCCCAAAGAGAACCCGCAACAGGAGAGGAGTAAACGGGATTGACACACACACACACACAAGAGGCGGATTCCGTGACAATCTCGTGTTGCCACCCCGCTCGTGTTACCGCCCCTGCTTCACCTACCTGGTACCGTCGTTGAGCTTCGGATCCCGTTTTCGTCCACTCACAGCTCGGAAACTCGGTGCCATAATCGATGCGGCCCGGCCTGCAATCGAATCACACGAAGAGCGATCGGTTGAGGACTTGACAGGTGGTCGTATTCAGCGTCTGCACGTGCAATTGTTCGTATTCGCATGAATCTGACTTCGCACCCCGTGTGCGCTGACATCGACTTCGATGTCTCGCATTACCAGACGCCTGATCGTGCTCTTTACCAAGCACCCTTAGTGCGTCAACTGTTAGCGGCCTGGCAAAAAAACGGTGCTCTGTATCGTCTGGCCTTGAGCGGAATAACCGGCCGTTGTCGCAAAGTTGCCGGGCAAACGCAGATCTCTCCCGATATAACACTTGAGCTTGGACTGCACTGCCCTGAGTCGCATCTATGTGGTCCGAGTTCGCTCGGGCATTGGTTTCAGACACGTGCCTTCAATGTCATCGTCGCGGGCCCCTTCGGCTAGGAGGCGGTCGAGCTTGAATTTGGTGTGGCCATCCCGGTGCCAGAAAGGAGGCCGGTGATGCAAGTGTTTCCGACAAAGAACCAAAAACACGCCGCCACCGCTGCTCCCCTCCCCCGACACTCAAACAACAATAATGCATGGCACAGCAGTCCCCCCAACGCTCAAGTCCCCCCAACGTCCAATGGTAGAGTCCGCGCGCGAGGCATGGCCTGCAAAAACGGGTGACATTTTGGAAACGTTCGGCGTCCCCAGCGTGGACTTCCCAATTCCCCACTGAGAGGCGGCAAATAAGGTTCATAGCCTGGGATGTGCATGAATTTGATACGTAGAGAAAGCGTGCGGCATGGAGCTTGATCAACTCGCAGTGATGGGCGATTGCGTTTAGTGTCACTGTTGCCACGGGCTGGGTTGTGGTGGGCCCGCTTGTTGCTGCTGGACCGATTGAAGCCATATTCGATGAAATAATGTATCAGTCTCGGCGACCGTCGAAACTCCACTTCGTGTACTGACGTTGCTGGAGAATGCGAGGCGCACCTTTCGCGAATCCATCTTGGGGTGGCAATTACCCGCTACCGCTCTAACCATGCCCCCTTGTCACTAGCGACAGGCACGTCCATATCCATGATTACCCTCGTGGTCAGCATTCCTCTACCTACTACGTCACCAGTTGTGCAGGTATGCCCCGCCGCTGCTCAGCGCGAATACCTCGCGCGGGCAGTATCCATGCGATCGAGGCTAGAAACTCAGACCGCGAGGGCATAAACATGAACAAGGTCGTCGCCCATAACCCTGTGCGCGCCGCCGAATGGGGCTGGGGAGGACGTCGGGGCGGCGAGGGCGCGGCTCCCCGGGGGGAGGGGCACGAGTCCTGCTGGGGCGCCCAAACGGTGTGGTGACCACTCCACGTGGTGAGTCCGTGGGGCCTCGGGCTCGCCGCAATGTCTTGGGACTCGGGCCGTTCTCCGGGGACCCTGAAGGGCCCCGAAACCATGCAGTGACGGACCGCGCGGTGAGGTCGCTGGGGATTGTGAAGTCGCCACGCGGTCCGTCACCACACGGTTTCGGGCTCCACGAATCCTGGTGAAAATGGGCCCTGGACCAGGAGCGAGTCGAGTCGTTTTCTGACGGCCCACGGGATTCTGCAAGGGTCGCAGTCCGAGAACTGGAAATACGCCGCCATCCTGCCCTGCCAGGGCTCCCCATGGCCCAGGCATCGTGTATGCCCTCATGACCTCGGAAACGAAGGCCAATGCACCAAACCAGGGCCCCAGATGGCCTGTAGGTCCAGGCCTGGTCATGGTTCATGCCTACCGCGGACGAAGACCCAGACATCTGACGTCATGATTTGTATCACGACGCTCCCCATTGGCCTGGCCCCTCTTCGAGGCCCGGCATCTCATCCAGAGTCGTTGTTTCGCCGTCCTGGGGCCCGGCCATGACGCCCCAGAGTCTAAAAAAGGCCCCGAGCCTCGACGCGAGGCTGCCAGGGCGGCATGGTGTACAACTGCCCCTCTGCAAAAGAAGAGGCTGTGGTGGAGGAGGGCGGAAGGGCTCCCCCGCACACGGCACGAGGGCCCCTCTCAGAAGCCCTCCTGGCTTGTGCGCAGTCGTCCAAGGAGCCTTCGAACGCGGCTCTGCCTTTGGAGAAGCCCCACGCCTTCCTCGGAAGACGAGCGTGGACCTCATTATCAGAAAACCTCCAGAGGTGCGCGCGAATCTCCTGAATCAGCCCTGGACACCCCTCCCTGGCGCGCTGAGCAAGCCAGGGGCGGCGCCCGAGGCGCCGTCAGGAGGGCCCAGCGCCGATCGAACAAATCCGCGCGGACCTCCCAAAAGTTCATGCTCATGCCGTTTTCTCTTCTTCGACTCTTATGAAAGGGGCCCTGGGACACACAAATAAATAGGCACCAGTAACAGGACCACCCATGTGTTCCCAAATGCTCTAGGTGTGGTGTCTTCCCCCCCACTTCCCAAACTTTCCCATATCTTCCTGGGCGTCGACGATCAATTGTGTCAGTGTGTTTGTTTTCCCCCCCCTGATCTCGGTAGGCCGCCAAGCTCGCGCCACCCCCTCTGCTAGATGACGACGTCCGAACCCTACCGCCACCTACCTTTCGCTTCCCCTGGGCCGATGGGAGGCAGGGGTAGGGCTCGGATTCCGCCACGTGCTCGACGAACTCCGAACCTTCTCCCCGCCGCCCATCGAGCTGCCCGAATCGTGGATCGGTGAGGGTGGGGCTCGGCTTTCCACCTCCGCCTTCGGCCTGAATTTCACACGCACGCTGCTTTTCCGCTCGGCTGCCAAGAGTGCAATCTCGAGTTTGGGCGTCGCTTCATGGGGGGCTGTCAATGGGGAGGGGGGGGGGAAAGGTGCAATCCTCGGGCCTTGCAGGGCCGCGAAAGGGCCCCTTTTCTGCAGCCCTCGCTGCCCGACGCGACGCCCGGCGATTCTGCTGACGCGTCATTCTGGATCCGTGGCCTCTGACTGCTCGCTCGCCCTGCGCGCCGCCCACCCGTGCTGGCGGGGCCTCTGCGGGCTCTTGGTCGCCGCCCCCGGCGTCGTGCACTGCGCCTCTGCCGCGGCAGGGCGGCGCCGTGGTCAGCGAGCGAAGGCCGGCGGAGATGGCGAGGGCCAGCGAACACCAGCGATGACCAGCGGGATGGCGGTGGGCCACGACCGGGTGTTGCCAGAAGTGCCCCTGGCCCAGGGTGCGCCTAGGATGTCCAGGACGGCCCCCGCGGCCTCCAGAGAACCCCTCACGAGGCCCAGAGGGCCCCCGGGGTTCCAAGTGGAGCGAAAAGCTGGGGGCACCCTGGGCCAGGGGTACCTGTATCAACCCCCGACACGAGATGGCGAGGACGTGGGACCACGGGGTGGCGAGGGCCAGCGGAGACCAGCGAAGACGGCGCTGGAGGCGGCTGCGGCGGCGGCTGGGGCGACGGCGGTGACAGCGGCAACGGAGACGGCGACGGCCACGGAGGCACAGGGTGCCCGCACGCCGCAGGAAGTGGCCGGCGGGGCGGGGCAAGCGCCGCAGGTGCCAGACGAGCGGCAGGGACAGTCTGCGGGGCATGTGCGCCCGTCTGACGCCCTGCACCACAGCACGTCGCAGATTCTTGGAGGGCGGCCTCCTCCTTCCACGGGCCTTCCGCCGGCGGAGACGCTCTCGTCTTACGTCCGCCGCATCCCGCGGGCCTTCCGCCGTGGAGGAGATGTCAGCCCCTCGATCACTCGAAGGCCAGGCCCTTTCCAGAACGCCCCACATGGGCGGCAGGATCGTGCAGTGTACGTGACCCCCCTCCCCCTGGTGCGGGCCGAGGTGCTCGGTTCCTTCAGTGTCTTGGCATGCCACGGCCAGCAGGTCTAATTACTGTTCTGCATGTCCTCCACACGGAGCAAGCACAATTGAAATCAGCCGCCAGCCTAAAAGCTACCATTACTCATGCTTGTGACCGTGGGTGACTCAGTCGGCAAGCGGCGAGCATAGACTTGGAGTGCACAAGCACTGCCTGCTCGCGCTCCATGCCTACAGTGAATCTACTCTGACCAACGAGCTTCACTACACGAGCACTTTCCGATCACCGTGCTGATTGGATCAGGCAGGCCTGCACAAAAGTAAAGGCAACTACAACTTTGAAGCAGAGAGGTGAAACCAGGATCTCGGCTACGGAGGCGCGCGAAGGGGAGGGGGAGATAAGGGAAAGAGAGAGAGAGAGAAGGAGAGACACACAGAGCTAAGGACGCAGCAGCAGCAGAAGCACCAGGACGAGATGGAACGGGAGGAGGATGCACACGATTGGGCTCATGAAGGCAAGAGAAGCATAATGGGCAGACGCAGGATGATATCAATACGTATAAAACAAAACAAGATCACGACAATGGGGGAGCAGCAACAGGAGAATATCGAAGATCTGGGTGAACACTGGTTGACGGATGCAGAGGCAAACCCGAAGGTTAAGCAAAAGGAAGAGGAGCAGCAAAAGCAACACGAGGAGGAGTGAAGAGCTCGCGGAACGGGATGAGCAATGGTGGCAGCTCATCTGCGGAGGCGCGTGTACCCCCGGCCCCACATTGGGCTGCCGAGAAGAACCGACATAGACAAGGGAATCATCACGACAGGCCATGCATACAGGCGAGGGCATGTCGCAGGATGGTAAAGAAGTAGCAGGGCTCGGCCACCCTGCAGCACAGCCAACTGTTAGAGGACGGGCGCACTCAGTAAGCGACCTGGCCATGCCCATCCGGGGCCCTGGACTGGTGCATTCGGCAAACGCCGTCTTGGCCTGGTCCGCTCCACGAGGGATCGTCTAGCATCTTGCCGTAAATAATGAAAGGGGAGTCTTCAGGTGCCTTCGACTTCTCGAAACAGTGTACCCACTCTTTCAACGGTCTCGCGCTCCTGGGCGCTGCCGGGATTCCCTGCTTTTTCAGGGGCCTCGAGAGAGTGGTTGGGATCCCACACTCTCAACATGGCCAACTAGGGTCCCAGCGACCGTCATAGAGCCCCCTTGGGTGCCTTTTGGGCCGTCTTGGCGGCCCAGGGGGGGGCTGGCCCTAGAAGCCCAACGCAAACGAATCTCCTGCGACTTCTTTAAAGCATGCTCGGCTGTTCAGTGAGATGCAGGATCGCCCCAAGACAACGCCCCAGGCTCCCTCTTGGGCCCAAGATAGGCCCAAGAGAAGTAAATGTTTGCTACTTCGACGCATGTTTCCCAAGATGCTCCGCGAGACCGTCAGCTGCCGCTGAAGGGCCCCAAAAGAGGCTCCTAGAGGCCCCCGACGGGCCCCGGTCCAGGAGAGGCCCCCAAGAGGCTTCCAAGAGGCTCCGACGAGACCTCCTGGAAGGGCCCTAGTAACTTCTTATAGGCCTCTTTCGGGCGTTGGCGGGACTGGGTTTCGTGGGACCTGATTTTAGTGATGTGTTCGGGTTAACACCCCGCCGCCTCATTCCACTAGCCGGAACTGCTGTCACCCGAAGAAACACCAGCTTCGGCGGACTTGGCTTAGCGATTCGGCTCCCAGTCACAAATCGGCTGCCCTTAAACTGGGTCCTGACTATATCCGACTCTTCCCAATTACCTCAACACGGCGGCCGGATAGGCAGATTTTGGACGTCCCCTACCCAACAAAGTTGACGTGTCACCAGCACACCTCAGATACCCCGGCCAACCCCCCCGTCAACCTCTTCCGGCCAATCCTGGTTAGGGTTATAATTTCTAGAATCCATTATACCCCAAAACAATGACGTCCTGCCTTGAATTTCCGCCGTCTTCTGCCGACCCTCCACTGGCTTCCGCTGACGGACCCGCCGCCGACTTACTTCCGCCGGCCTTCCGCCGGCGATCACCGAGGGCGGGAACGCCGAAAGCGAAACCTTTCCTGGAGCTAGCACCCCAGTCGAGTCGAGTCGAGTTGCGCCCTGCACAAAAGAAACTGGCCCCAATGAAGGGGAGGGCGGCGTGCTGCTACCAGGCAGTACCAGGCAGGCAAGCACGCCCAGAGCAGCGAGGTTTGAAAGTACAAGTGGTGGAACGAATCAGAAGAGGAGGAGGAGGAGGAGGAGGAGGAGGAGGAGGAGGAGGAGGAGGAGGAGGGGAGGAGAGGAGAGGAGAGCAGAGGAGAGGGGGGGGATTTGGCTGCTCAGAGCTCGGTGTAGCGAGCTTCCAGTTGGCCCCACACTTCAGGAAGTCGAGCTGATGCTAGCACCCGAGGGCCTTGAAGCTGCCTAGCAAGGGCTGGTGCGCAAGGTGTGCGGGCAGGGGCAAAGACCCCGTCCGCGCTGGGGAGCGCCCGGCCACGGCGCCGCAGGCAGTGCTGGCCAGCTGCCTGCGCGGCGGAGGCTCTCTAACAACCAGCCTGAAACAGATCCTGGCCTGAGAATGTGCAAATTCTTGCTCGTCGCTCAAGCGTGGCCAGTCAAGCACTTAAAAGTAACAAAAAGAACTGCTTAATAAATCAAAAGGAATTGATTCATATCTGTCTCGCTTTGGGGGGGGGGCGTTCTGCCGACCCTTGTCAGGCCGGCCGCCTAGGACGATGAGATGGACGTGGAGGTGGACCAGACGAAGTAGGAATAGTGCGAGAACGACGATGACGAGCATCGTTTGATCGCTCCCCATCCCTCTGGCGTGGCCTTGGTCCCTCTGGCCGGCTTGACTCTTGACTACCTGGGCAAGAATGTACGATCCCGTGCTCCAGCCCACCCTCCTCCGATGCTAATGGGATCGCCTTCGCCCTCCGCTGGATGAGTAACCCCTCCTCCGTGGTCGTGGCCCTGTGGGCGTGGCGTGGTCGTCGTGGTCGTCGTGGTCGTGGTCGTGGTCGTGCTCGTCGTCACCCCCCATCCCATTAACCCCAGGAAGTCTTTAGAAATCCCCTGGCCAGTAGATGGAAAATAAATATCATTCGTTCGAATGGATTGACAACTTGGAAAAAACGAGCCCGCCAGACAATAGCGGAAAATAATGATAGTTCGGGCGCTCCGACGACGAAGACGAAGACGAAGACGATAACGAGTGCGATTGCGACTACGACAGCGATGCGACGACGAAGACGAAGACGCATGTGCGCGGCGCTAAGGCGAGAGCTGGATTTTGAACCACACCAGCCCTCGATCCTTGTAACTGTTACAAACTTTTAAGACGAGAGTGCGCGGCGCTGAGACGAGAGCTGCACTTTGAACCACACCTGCACCGAGACAATTCTACATTACAACCGTCTTACGAATGTCATCAAAAATCCTCACGCGTGTAGGGTTGCCCATGCGGCATTATTCCCTGGGAGGAACAAGCCGCAGACAACAGCGCCCGCGCGAACAATAGCGGGCAAATCTTTTGCTTTCGGCCGCGATGGTTTCAGAATCCTTCCAAGATGGCTCATGATGGCTCCAAGACAACTCCAAGACAGCGCGAGCAGGAACCACTAGAAGAATTCCGAACAACAATTCTACATCACAACCGTCTTACGAATGTCCTCAAAAATCCTCACGCGTGTAGGGTTGCCCATGCGGCATTATTCCCTGGGAGGAACAAGCCGCAGACAACAGCGCCCGCGCGAACAATAGCGGGCAAATCTTTTGCTTTCGGCCGCGATGGTTTCAGAATCCTTCCAAGATGGCTCATGATGGCTCCAAGACAACTCCAAGACAGCGCGAGCAGGAATGTGCGCGGCGCTGAGGCGAAAGCTGCACTTTGAACAACATGTGCCCGCCATCCTTGAAACTGTTGCAAACTGTTAAGACGAATGTGCGCGGCGCTGAGGCGAGATCTGCACTTTGAACCACACGTGCCCGCAATCCTTGAAACTGCTGCAAACTTTTAAGACGAATGTGCGCGGCGCTAAGGCGAGATCTGCACTTTGAACAACACGAGCCCTCCATCCTTGAAACTGTTGCAAGTTTTTAGGACGAATGCGCGCGGCGCTAAGGCGAGAGCTGCACTTTGAGGAGGAGGAGAGGTTTCGGGAGCGGACGAATTTCGGGACGAGTTTATTCACTGCGGAGAGCTCCAGGGGGGGGGGGAGCAAATCTAAAGACTTCCCGAGGTTAACGGGGGGGTGCACACTGGGACCCATCCCCTCTGCAGTTAGGGGTGGGCTGGCGAGCTCTCGACCCTGGATCATACATGCCTGATCCCTCGGATCTCGCGGGTCCCAACCCGACCCAGGAGGGTGGGGCTGTGGGGCTGCCCTGTGGGGATGGGGACAGGTCAGACAATGCTGACATGAAGAAGAGGGTGAGTGGTGAGACAAGCCGACTGGATTCTATTGCGCTGTGGCCGGAGGGGAGGCTTGGCGGGACGGGGCGTGCACCAAACATCCAGCCGAGTCCCCGAACCTGCGCGCTGGGATACCGCATCTTGCTTTACGTCGACATCCGCCTCTCAAAGCGCGACGCCCTCGAAAGATCAAATCGTTAAGGTACGCGAGAACCCACTGTCAGAACTCATCCACGTCTCGCCAAGCTCCGTGAGCCGACTTTTCTTCTTTGCGTTGAGGAGGTGATTGCGACATCCCACCACGTCCCTGTTGACCATGAGCTCGGCTCGCTCGATCATAGTGCCGAAGAGCTCCCGCTTCTCCGTCTGGCCGTCTTCCACGCTGTAGTCGTAGTATTTTGGGAAGACCAAATCCCTTTTTCTGCGGATGTGTCTCCACGCCGCAGCCTTGCTGCTCTCGTTACTGGTATCCTCGCTCTTGCTGTTGTCCTGGTTCTCCTCGCTCCCTTCGGAAAGGCGCCTGCTGTCGCCCCTGTCCTGGCTGTCGACGTAGATGTCGAAGAAAAGCCCCAGCATCGGCGCCACGAGGTTCTCGCGGTCGCAGGTGCATCCCCGCGGGTGACGCAGCCTGCAGCACGTCATATCCCCGTCGAAGACACACAGGACGTCCTGGATCCAGTCGTTCGAGACCTCCTCCAGGCCAGCGTCGCCCATGATGTGCATCTCCTTCAGCCCACGGTGGCAGTAGAACGCGATCTGCTCTGCGCGGCAGAAGACGCGCTTGTTGTAGGTGTCCTTGCCGGAAGGCTGCTTCTTGTCGACGTGCTGGCTGGTGGGCGCGACGATGACGAACGAGTCCGCCTGGCTGGCATAGCAATACAGCGAGCTGATCGCAAGCGCTCTGAGGCCGGGGTGCTCCTGCGGGATCGAAAGCACGTCCAGCCAGATGAACCACTTAGACAGGTCGGTCTCGTCGCTCTCCTTTGCCAGCTCTTGCGCCGCAGCCTTCATGGCAGCGAACTGTACATCATCGGGCCCAGCCTGCGCGAACGACAGGCACTCGTAGCTCATGAAGATAAACCTCCCTCCCTGTTCTTTGAATTCATCGACGCGCGAGGTCGTATCCAAAAACAACAACTTTCCTAAATCTCGGTTGCCCTCGTGGCGAAGATCCCGGACATCGCTGATGTCCATCGCTACAAAATCCTTCGCGGTGATAACGACGATTGGGTACTGGAAGAGGGATACTGCTCTGATGCCATTCTCCAGCTTCTCCACTAAACTTCGCTCAACCATCGTCTGAAATTCGGCGCGCTGCTTGATCAGACGCCTCAGATACATTCCGAAGAGGACTGCGGCGAGTAATACGATCGCGCCAGCCAGCCCGCCCACGCACACGATCAACACGTGCAACATCACTGTGTTCTCCTCGTGAGAGTGGATGACGTCTCTTACGAAAGCTTCCAAACCGAGCGTCTCCCGGTACATATTCATCTGGGCCAACTTCCCCTCGTCGCCAGGCCCACCATGCCTTGCGGTGATCTCGTCGTACTCCTGCGCAAGCCTGCTGATCAACTCGTCCGCCGTGATGGAGCCGCGACCCATTTGGTCGGCCTTCTCCCACATGGCCGTGTCGGGGGCGGTGCCCCAGCCGTAGCCGCAATCGGGGTTCGCTGCCTGACCTCCGATCCACTTGCCGCACTTGCACTCGATGTGGGTCAGGCACGGCGCCACGTCGAGGAAATACTGCCAGAGGTACTTCTCCATCGCGTACTCGTAGTCCTCGCGCCCAGGGATGCTGAGAGGCAGGCCAGAGTTTTGGGACGAGCCCGCCCACAGGAAGACGTCCCTCATGTCCCTGTACATCTGAGTCGTCCACGCCCCGCTGTACTCAGACTTCGAGTCGAGGTTGACTTGCGACCGCCGGAATGGGTCGAGGTAGGTGGAGCCCAGCTGCTGCGCAACCACGGGGCCCGCCTCGCGGTTGGCGAACACGAGGAAGTCCCAGACGAGATCTTTTCTGACATCCGGGGCCGCGCTTCGGATGGAAATGCTGCTGTGCTGGTATGCCGAGTAGTCCGCCATCGTGCCTGTGGCACGTTGGGGCGCGCCAGATCGGCTGTAAGCTGCCTGGTCGATTGTCTGTGGCTTCTACTCCCTTCTTCGCCGCACTCATGGAGTATCGTCCCTCCTACAAGCTTTTCCTTGGCGCTCCATTCGGCCGCAAGACTGCGCCAAGACAGACCAAGACCGCCCCAAAACGGCTGCAAAATGTGCTCAGACTGGCCCAACACTGCCGAAATGCGGCAGTTCTGGCGACAAGCTATGCCCTGCAAGCGGATAGCCTGTCGCCCCGCTCCGAGTGGCGGGAGGCTGGGAAAAGCTTGGACTTTGTTATGTGTGAACTGGGAAGCGGCTGGCATGTCGTGCCAAAGCGTGGTGGGCCAGAACCAGCGCCGCGACACGCTAACCAAAAGTTCCCGACACCAATAAGCTTCATAACGCCCGTCTGAGGCCACCCACGGAGATCTCCAGCAGATCTCTGGGCTGTGCTTCAATGTTTTTGCTTCCAGAGCGTGACGGCCGCAGGAGGCTCCACGACAGCTGCGGTGAGCGCCATCACAGGTCCAGAAGGCTCCAAGAAAGACGACCCCAAACGGCCTCAAGACGGTCTCTTGCCCCCCAAGACAGGGAGCCCACAAATACGCGCCCAACCACGCACATGAGCACGGCCCCCCGAGTCCGCGAGACCAGCCTCGTGGTACGCACGCTCCCGCTGTGCGCACTCTCGAAACAAACGCGGATTCACGTCCGTGTGCGCCCTTCCTTCGCTCCGGACGAAGACCCAGAAATCCGATGTCGTGATTTTTTCCATGCGCGGTCCCCCGAAGTGTCGACCCATTCCCCAGGACCGGCTCTTCATCCTGACTCGGTGTTTGACGGTCCCTGGGCCCGGCGAGGGCCCCTATAGAGGCCGAAAGCTGAGAAGAACCTCCGTCTTGATGTTTCCAATGCGCTGGATCTCTGGGGAGGGCCTCGGGCTGCCCCCCCGAGGGGCTCCGCTGCCTGCTCGCGCAGCCCCGCGACGGCTCCGCCGACGCTCCCCTGGAGAGCCCCGCGGGGCCCGTCGGGCACAGGACGGCCCTAAGGATCCCCGGCCTGCCCCGATGAAGGGGCCCTGGGACACACAAATAAATACACACAAATAAAAGGATTCTCAATATTTTCCTGTATTTTCTGAGTTTTTGTCTTCCCCCCCACTTCCCTCACTTTCCCGTATTTTCCTGGGGGTCGCCGATTGATTGTGTCTGTGTGTTTTTTTCGCTCCTGACCCGAGAAGCCCCTGGAGGCCCCCGGATCTCTGGGGGCCTCCAGGGGCTTCCCGGGGAGCGTGCAGGCGGGGAGCTTCAACTGGAGCCCCCCGCCGAGCACAGCACTCGAGGAGGTATCGCCCACGCATGGCCCACAGAGACACCACTGCCGGGACCCTGCGCCCGACCTCCATTTTCACCCTCCGAAGAGCGTGGCAGAACATCCTGCATGCAGTTCAAGCCACGCTGACACTGCCACGGGGTTTGTCGCAGGCAGCTGGATAGTAGGGCACGCGATTGATCCAATCACCGTCGTGCCAATCGGCCACAGAGTCGAGGAACGGACACACGACCTCGCCCTCGCCGGGAGGCCGGGAAGGCGTGCACTTCCTCATCTGTCCGGCCTCGCGGTCGTAGACTTCCACGGAGCCCATCGGCAAAACACGCCTTGGCTCGACGTACTCCCCGTCTGGTCCTTCAGGCCGCCACATCACCGTGCCGTTGGTGTCAGTACGCTGGATGGGGCTGAATGTCAGGACGTATGCGGTGGAGCCAGTGAGCCACACATACGCAGCGCATCTGCCAGTGAGCCACGCTGTCTCGTGCAGGTAGACCCACCCTCCAGCGCTGCGATCCAGCGAACTCATCCAGAGGCGCCTCGTCAGCTCGAGGGCCTGTCGGAACCCTGGGTTGTCCAGGAGCGGCGTGGCGGTCTTCGTGTCGGTCTCGAACCACATGCCTTGCGACGCTCCGAGGTACTGCAGCTTGGACGCAGCGATTGCCATGAGCAAGGCCTGCGGTCCACCGGGGCCTGCGCCGTTCAGAGAGCAGAGGCCGTAGTCGAGCTCACCGTCACCGTTCAAGTCCTTCGCATTCCAGTGCTCGACAAACTGCGCGAACTGCTCCCATGTCTGAGGCGCTGTCGTGCCTGTCTCGTCGAAGTACTGGGTAACGAGATCTTCGCGAAGGACTACATTAATAAAGTCGAAATCGAAAGGTAGCGCTGCCTGTCTGTCCCCGACCATGTTCGATTTCCGCACGAACGGCAGGATGTCAGACCATTGCAGCTCTGGGCTTTCAGCGATCCTTGGCGACAGGTCTTCGATCGTGTCGCCAAAGGCCGCTAGGTCCATGGACTGTGTCATGTAGCTGTCGTAGATGCCTGCTCCTTTCGCGTCGTCGACGGCCCCAATGCCGATCTCAAACAGAGCACGGAAACCACCGCAGTAAGTGGTCGCGGAGCTGGCGCACTGCGACGCGTACAACGGCGTCTGTATGTCTGCTCCCGTACAATTGTTGTACCACTCGGTGCGGGCTTCAATCGCCATCGCATGGCTGGGTGAAGGCACAGTGAGAATCGAGGCAGACTTACCCGCATGCAAGCAACACTTCCCTGTGAGAACACCAGTGCAATACTTCGGGCATTCAACCTGCTTCCAGGTCTCATCGCACACCTCCGCCAATGAAGCCCTCCATGCCGTACTGAAAACTGCCACGGCCCGCACGATGATCATCGCATGCGTATGACGGGCCTGCAATATCAGAAAAGAACAAAGCACAGGCGCAAACACACAGACACACACACACACGAATCCAGCTTGAGCCTGCCGGGCCATCCAGCCAGCCATGTCAAGAGGACCCCCCCTCCCTCCTGACTCCCTCCCTCGCCCCGCTCAGGAAAGATTATACCTCTTCCGATCCCAGGACTTTCAAGAACCAGCTACACAGCAAGTGCCATGGAGGATACAACGATATGAAGTATATCTATATATATATATATACTACATGTGTACTGTGGGAGAAGACGAACAGGTGACATACAGCACCACATCGACAGCATGAATGTGATCACGCACGTCATATGCACAGTATTCTCAATCGACATAGCGATCGACATTATAAGATGCGACATCACGAAGCACGATACCTTCGAGATGTGGGCCGAACACGCGAGAGCACGGAGTGGAGTGGAGTGGATCCCATGGCGATGCCAGTTCAATCAACGACCACATTAAAGAGAGGACCGAGACCTGGAGTGACGCTCGGTGGGAAGGCGGATGACCCCCCCCACTCAGGACCCACACTCACTACTGGGGGGTGCTATGGAGCACCCACAAGCAGGCGATCCAGCTCGAGATAAATAATCAGCTCTTCCACTCCCTCATCCTCCTCATGGCAGAGCATGTCAGAGCAGGCACGTGCGTATGGCTTGAGCATCCTCAGCCATCAGTGTGTAAAGCGCAGGCGGTTTGCAGTTTCACATGGCTCCCGCTCAGATCAATCAAGTGCTGCCCAATTGCCAGTATTATCGATTTTGACCTGTGTACGCTGCAGGACGCACCACCTGAGACGATAGGAAGAGCCCCCACCAGGATTCTCGCTCTGAGGCTCCCCAAGATGTTCCAGTATCTCACGGCCGACAACGGGCGGAGGTGTTGCCACGACAAAGGGATCCAGACCACACTTCTAGGCACGAGAGAAGATAAGCAAGCTTTCAGGACCAGCTCCAGCAAGACGTACCCCGACAGAGTGTGTGCCGCCACCGCACGAGCTATGCATGAAGCAGTACAGGGTGCATGGCCATCAGAAGAAGAAGACGTCCCACCTCCTCCCCCCACCTCGGATGTGACCCCTGAGGGGGGGAGAAGATTGCTGGCGCAGGATTGTCAGATTTCAGGGTCGAGTTATTGGAAGAATTCTGGGAGGCGCCAGATTTCGCACGCTATACCACGACTTCCAGGAAGCGCGGTGATCCCGCGGCGAGCCGTTGGATTCCTCCCCCGCTCTCGCCTCCTGCTGGCTCCTTCCCCCCCCCCCGCCGAGGAGCCCGGCCACCCCCCGCCGCCGGAGCCGGAATGCACACGGGCGGCCGCAGCAGGCACCCGCCCCGCCCCCTTGCCCCACGAGGCCGGGGACCTGCCCGACGGGGCTCCTCCTTCTCCCGCCCCCGCCTCGCCTCTGTCGGCCCCCTCCCCCTCCCCCGCATCCTGCCCCAGGCCTCACAGCAGAGCAGCTGGCCCGGGTCGCAGCCCAGGGAGCTGAAGCCCAGCCGCGTCGGCGCAGACGGCCGGCACCCTGGTCTGGCCAGCTTCCTTTCGAGTTTGACTCTGCGAGCTGACCTGGTGGGCCCTCCGGGGGTCTGCGAACCCGGGTCAGTCCAAGCCCGGGTCAGCAGGAGACCAAACAACTGCAATACAGGAACAAAAACGCTGCAACGCAGGGCTTCGCAAACCCGGGTCAGCCAATAGGCGCGGCCGCCTCGCGGCCACGAGCGGCTCGCTAACCCGGGTCAGCCAGAGGGGGTCTTCGCAGGATCCTGCAGCATCCGGTGCCCCGGCTGACCCCTGTCTGCATTGACCCCCGTCTCTTGAGCCCCGAGCCCTCACTTTTGTACAGGTCCAGGGCTTCTCACAACAGAGTTTTTTCAGCGTTGAGCACGTCTTCGCGCCACTGCCATCGTCCGCCGCCGCCCTCCCTCGCCGCCCCCGACCGCCCATCCCTTCCCTGCTCCTCCTGCCGCCTGCCTGACTGGAGTTGACGCGCCCTTACCCTTCGCGTCCTCGCTCCCTCGCGGGGAAGGGGAAGGAGAAAGAAGAGGAGGAGAAGGAGGAGGAGGAGGAGAAGGACGAGGAGGAGACCAGGAACGAGGAGGAGAGGGACGAGGAGGAGATGGAGAAGGAAAGGGGGAGGAGGAGGAGAAGGAGGAGGAGGAGGAGGAGGAGGAGGAGGAGGAGGAGGGGCAGCGAACGTCCGCCGAGGCACCCCGCCTGGCAAGCGCGATCTGCTGGGCCGAAGGACGGACGTGGACCGGGGCACGGTGCGGCCCCGACCCTGCGCGGGCGCGCACCCCTTGCGCGCACCCCTCGGCGCGCCCCTGGGGGCCCTCCGGGCGATCCCAAGCACCCGCGATCGATCCAAGACGCCCCCGTGCGCTCCCCGTGGGCTCCCTGGACCGCCCCCGGGCGCCCCCGGGCGCCCCCGGGCTCTCCCAAACGCCCGCGGGTTCCTGGGGGCTCCCCCGGCTTCTCCTCCTCCTCCTCCTCCTCCTCCTCCTCTTCTTCTCCTTCTGCCTCCGCCTCCTTCTCCTCCTCCCCAGCAGTCCCACTGGGGAGGGGGAGCCTGGGGTGCATCAGCCAAGTTGGGAATTGCAATACTGATGCGAGCCGGCATTAAGAAGGTGGGAACCCCGCGGGCGGCTTCAGCTGCAGTGTTAAGACATTGCACCCGCTGGGTCACGCGCGCACGGTGACGTTCTCCTCGTCTTATCCACTCTCGTCCTCGCTTTCTCTTCCTTCTCCTTGTCATCAAGAGTGCGACGCACCCCCCCCAGGCCGCGCTCCGAGTACCTCGAGGAACGCACAGAGAGCCCGACGTCATCGCCCACAGCGCTCCGCTCAGGGCGATGACGACATGCGAGACAGAGGAACAGAGGAGCAGTGGCAGCAGTGGCAGCAGGCCCTAGAGCCACGCACCGTGGAGTTCACATTTACGATTCGACGTCGCGAACCACAGAACTTGAAGCTCAACGCCATCAGCCACAGTGCGGGCATCGGGGCGTGGAGAAAGGCGGGCAGAGGCGGGAGGCTCTTGCTCAACTCTGCAAGAAGCACTAGGTGAAGCTGGAGCCCAAGTTGGTCAGCCAAGTCAGCCAATCCCAGATGTCATCAGCTATAGTGCTGGGGTCGGGGAGTGTGAGAACACTGAGAAGCGGTGGGCGTTCCCGCCGCTACGCTGCGAGACGGTGTGAGGCGAAGCCGAAGCCCGAGCTCGTCGGTACCAGCGCTGACCACAGCGAGTGCGATTAGGGAGAGCAGTGACAGCGGGATCTGTCGCGGTTCACCGAGGACTTTGACGTTGTGATTCGACGTTGCGAGCCACCGAAATTGGTCTCCGTACATCAGTCACAGTGCGGGCAACACGGCCTGCAACAACTGCGACCAGCGGCAGGAAGATCTCTGCGAGAAGCACGAGGCGAAGCTGGAGCCCAATCTGGTCCGCCACAACGCTGGGTATAGCGCTGACGTCATCACATACGGGTGCTGGGATCAGGGCTCGAAGTGGGAGCAAGGGGCGAAAGGCGAACCCAACGCCATCAGCTACCACACACGAGGTGCCAGAAGCTGGAGGCAAAGAGGGAGACCGAAAGGCTCAGGACGAGCCCAGCATCATCAGCTACAGCGCTGGCACCAGGGCAAGAAGCTGGCGCCGAAAGCGAAACTGGAGCCCGCCAGGTGAAGGACTAGCCCAACGTCACCAGCTACAGTGCTGGGATCAGGGCAAGAAGCTGGCGCCGAAAGCGAAGGCCGAGCCCAACGTCATCAGCTACAACCGTCGAGGCTCGGGCAGCTGGAGGCGAAACTGGAGCCCGCCAGGTGAAGGACGAGCCCACCTTCGCCAGCTACAGCGCTGGGATCAGGGCACGCCGCTGGAACTTGTCGCTACACATCGAGAGGCGGAAGACGAAGCAGAGCCCAACATTACCAGCTATATCGCTGGGACTAGGGTGTGTGAGACAGCCGAGCGGCGGGCAGACCCGCCGCAAAATCTGCGATAAGTGGGAGGCGAAGCTGAAGCCCGCACCAATCGGAATCAACGCTGGGGAAGACGAGCGCGACACGGGCGGGCAGTGGCATCAAGTTCTGACGCTACTCAACGAGGAGGTGGAACGCGAAGCAAGAGCCGGACACCATCAGCTACAGCGCTCGGAGGCGGGCGGGCGAGAAAAGGCAGCGGCAACACCTTCTGTCACTGCTCACGTTATAGGGGGCACGAGCGTCCCGCCTCAGCTACAGCGTCGAGATCAGCTCGTGAGACAGGCGCAGCAGTGCACCGCAGGGCCTGAGTGAAGGGAACACCTTTCTTCAGCTGATGCGTTGGAATCCTGCGCGTGCGAGAGGGTGCCGAATGAGCCCATTTGAAGGCTAGACCTCAGAGGGCATTGGTTTTCTGGCTCGGCTTGGGGACGGCCCGATGCAGCGAAGGAACTCGCTGCGCGAATCTATGAGGCTCCGCGAGCCGTCTGATCCGTTGAACCCGCTGACTCCTCCTCCTCCTCCTCCTCCTCCTCCTCCTCCTCCTCCTCCTCCTCCTCCTCCTCCTCCTCCTCCTCCTCCTCCTCCTCCCCTCCTCCTCCTCCTCCTCCTCCTCCTCCTCCTCCTCCTCCTCCTCTTCCTCCTCCTTCTTAAGAGGAAGAGGAGGAACCCAGGGAGCACTCCTGAGGAGGAGGTGGAGGAGGAGGAGGAGGAGGAGGAGGGGGAGGAGGAGGAAGAAGAAAGTGAGGAACTTGTTGTGGATCGCCCCAACGCCAAGGACACAAGCGCGTGGCCCTTGCCCCCAGAGCGGAGGGCCTGGGCCCGCTCCGCCGCCGGGCGGGAGGCTGACCGACCCATGACCCCGCAACCGCGATGCCGGAGCCCAACTGCGAGCGAACAGCACCGCGAGGCTGCAGAGGAAGACGCCGAGGGGGAAGACGGCCCGACGGGGCGCTGTCGCCCTCCCCCCGCCGCTCGTGAGGCCGGGCGCCCGCACCAGCTCGCCGACTGGTGACTTACACGTCCCCAGTGGCGACGGGCACCACCACCGCACCGCAGCCGTGCCCCGCTGGACGCACGCGTGGCCGCCGTGGGGCGCCCCCTCGCGATGACGAAGATCTCCCTGCCGCAGGGCTGCCGCAGACGGGCGCGCTCACCATCCCGCAGGCCCGAAAGGGCAGGGCGCCTCGGGAGGCTCATCCGCGGGGCCGCCCGATCGGCTCACTCGTCGTCCAGGTCGGTGTCGGAGTGGCCGTCGAGCGCCGGCGGCGCTGCAGCGCCCTCAGGAAGCTCTGGGCCGCCCTTGCCCGCAGCCTTGTCCTTGTCCTTGCCCTGCGCCAGGGCTGAACCTAAACGGTGTTTCTCCTGTTCGTTTTGTTTTCGTTTTCCCTCGCTCTTGTCTCGAATCCGCCTTTACCGCAAAGCGAAGTCGAAACAAAAACGGCCCACGAAATCACCAAAAACACCGTTTTGGTCCAGCCCTGCCCTGCGCCGCGTCGCCCGACGCGGCACGCGATCCCTGGTGTCCTCCTCCGCGTCCAAATCCATCGCAATCGCGAGAGCCGCCGCCCCCGCGCCCGCACGCCCGCCTCGCCCATAGCGGGCAGCGGCGCCGCCGAGAGGCCGCAGCGGGCGAAACCGCCATGGGAGGCGCGGCGGGCATGGAGGAGGAGGAGGAGGAGGAGGAGGAGGAGGAGGAGGAGGAGGAGGAGGAGGAGGAGGAGGAGGAGGAGGAGGGGGGGCGCCGCCAGGACCGCGACAGAGGCCAGCAGCTGGCCCTCGGCGCCGCGCGCGAGGCGCTGGGCCTCGCGGTGCTCGCACGTGAGCCCGGCAGCGGCGTGGGCCACCAGGCGAGAGCCACCAGGCGAGAGCCACGGCAGGCCTCCCGCGACGTTCGCGCACGGCGGGCATCCTTGAGAGCGACGGCGGCGGGGCCTGCGACGAGAGTCTTGAGCCGATATGGAATTCGAGGGAGAAGGTAAGGGAGGACAAGGGGAACGAGTAGGAGGGGGAGGAGGAGGAGGAGGAGGAGGAGGAGGAGGAGGAGGAGGAGGAGGAGGGGGGGGGGGGGGGGAGGAGGAGGAGGAGGAGAGGAGGAGGGAGAGGAGGAGGAGGAGGAGGAGGAGGACGTTTTCCTCCTCCTCCTCCTCCTCCTCTGCAGGCGTCCGTGCGGCTCGGTTCTTTGGAGGCTACAACGCCCAGCTGGCCCAAGACGTCGGTGAGGTGGCTGTTCAGGTCTCGTGCTTCAGCGTGGTCCATTCGCGCATTCTCCGGAACAGCTTGCAGGGTCGGATCTTCCAGCTTCCACCTACGTCTAGGAGCCTCGATTCTCAAATTTGTACGGTCCTTGTGTGCTGCTTCCTGGATGCAACGGGTAAAACGACAGTATACATGGCGATATCCAGTAAGCTGGCATGTGTTGCACATTCGCGATACAATCCAACGTCGAACATTATATCCAAGTTGTTTTCGCATGGGTTGGCCTGGTGGGTGGCGTTCTGGTGCCGTCGAAAAGGCATGCTCAAATGTAACAAGACAAACACTGTGAGACCCGCTTGTTGTGCACGATGCTTCCGCCTGGGCCACACACCGCCGACGCATCCACTAGTGCATGTGCTCTCGATGCTGACTGTCGAAGTGCGACCTCAGACTGAGCCGTGCCGAACAGTTGTGGCTGTTAACAGCAGCTGCCAACTGGGCCCTGCAATCCAAAAACAACGGGAACCTCACATGCTCAATCAATAGAGCATTGAGTTGGCAATACTGATTGACAAGAAACCGATAGAATCCCACAAGCCCTGCGTGCCGAGGTGGTTGAACGAGTTTATTCCTTCACTCTTCCCAAATCCCTCCTTCCCCAATTCGGGGAAGATTCATCACCGCTCCTTATCAATCAGCAACGGTGTCTCAAGGCACAACGTGGAATGTCCCCCAGGCTTCTAAAGTTCTTTGTGCTCTGCACTCGGGAGTGTAATCATTCGACGTAGGGCCAAGTAACCAAACATCTCGAATCGGTCTCGCGCGCTCCCGCGCGCTCTTGGGCTTCCCCAGGTGACTTGACCAGAGGCCCGAGAGCCCCAAGGCAGGCCAAGAGGGCCCAAGCAGTCACGCGGGGAGCCCACGGAGCGCGCGGGAGCGCCAAGCCCAAGAGGCCCTCAAGACGCCCCCGAGGGTGTTTCGAGCGGCCCTCTAAGCAGGTGCCGACGTGCCAAAATCATTGATTGTCCTCAGGTTTGCAGGACTTGGTGTTCTCACATTCTAAGGCTTTCGACGCTCAAAGGCGGCCCAGGAGGCCCCAGAGATCGCCCCAAGACGGCCCAACAGGCCCGAAAGAGCAACCCCAGACGGCCGAAGATGGCCCCACGACGGCCCAAGAGGCCCTCAAGACGGCCCAAGAGGGCCCAGAAGGGAGCCCGAACCGACATTCCAAGCCCTTCGCCCCATGATAACCCCCGAGACCACCAGCAGGCACCCAAGAGACTCCGCACAAGCTCCAGTAGGCCCCCAAGCGGCCCAAATCAGGACCCAAGAGGCCACCAAGAGACCACTGAGAGGCCCCCGAGACATCCCAAAAGCGAATCCAAGAGGCTTCCGAGAGGCTTCCCAAGAAATCCCCACAGGCATCCCAGAGTCATCTGACCTACAACCCAAGCGCGGTGGCAGGATGGACCGGGGCCGACGGCCACTAGATATACATACACACACACCCTCCCCACCCGACAGGGGATAAACCCGGGAAAAGGCCGACCACCCCCACGCCATCGCTTGCATCAAACAATGCGAAGTGCACTTTGCAACAACATCTGGATCATGCGCGGCCGCCTCGCGACCACTTCGCGCTGGGTTTTGACAGGGACCGCGGGTGTGCCAGCATACTGCTTGCTGTATGCAACGCGATCACCGCCACCATCCCTTGCAACAAATGAGCCCATCCCTCGACGACGCCTATCGCGCATACAAGCCGACGACACCCTTACAGCATTTCCAGGCAAGGTCGGCAAGTTGTGCGCAAGTGCAAAGAACACCGTCATATTCGGCCGCGGAGAGGATCGGTGGACCCTCCTCCGCCGACACGACGTCCTGAAGCTTGACTCCCGCGTCCGCGTCGGGGGGCCTTCGGCGACAACTCGTCTTTCACGAGGGAGTTCCTCCTCGCATTGATGGCGGCCTCGCTTCGGCGATGAGGGACGGGCAAGGGGGTGAAATGAAAGTGGCTGGGCCAAGAAAAGCGAGCAGAAGAAGGAAACGGAACAGGAAGAGAGTGAGCGAATCGGATTGTTGCTGCTATAGATCGCGACGCTCGCGCCAAAACTGCTTTCGCCCTGCAACCAGCTACGATATTTATACCGCTTTCCCTTGCTCCTGGCACTCAGGATGTCTAGGCGGCGCGATGCCTTCCGAGCCTTCTGCGTCCACTTGGACTGCCGAAGCCAGGTGGACTTGAAACCGCCTTGCAACGAAATTGGCCAATGATTGCAACTACCTGCAGCAGAGGCGGCTTCCCTGTAGCACTAGAGCCTCACAAATCTGTCGCAGCAGTTGGGTCTCACTGCGCAGCGCGAGCGGTGGCACATTAATGGTTGCAGAATCTTCGCCGCGCATAGGCGGGGATGGGTCCTGTATGGGTGTTGTTGCTTGTGATGTTCCCTGGGCAGCCATTGCACTAAGGCAGCCTGGCGGCCTCCTTTACGCCATACGGTAACTGCAGTCCGCCCGCATGATAGAAGCGAACCACCAGGATGCAAAGGCCTTGGAAGGCCATGCCGACACTTTGCGAGCGGGGCGCGGCCAGCGAGAGTGGCCAACGATGGGCCGAAGGGGAAGGGTGCAAAGGGCAAACTTGGAACGCCGCCCATTCTACTTGTGCGGGCTGGCTGCAGCAGGGATGCTGGGCTTGTTCGAGCAGTGCCCGCCCGCGGGCCCCCGGGGGCGCCCGCTGCGCTGGCTGGGCCTGCCTGGTGTTCAGCCGGGGCCCGCCCCAGGGTGCCTCGTGCGCTGAACCATGCAACGCAAAGCTTGCACCCCATGGACTGCCCAACAAACATTGCACTCCATATGTTGCACCAGATAAGGTGCAAGCCATCGCGCCTTTCACGACAGCGCTTGCGCCGCGTGTAGTGCGTGGCGGGCATTGCGCCACACTCCTGGCAACACACATGCTGCAACAGAAACCGCGAACCACAGGTTGCAGCGCAGCAAAGGGGAGGGAGGATAGCACACCGCAGGGCGTGGTAGGAAACTGACCGAAGGCAGCCCAGCAAGCACAGGCAGCATTTGATTTCAGTTCAAAGGAAGCGACAATGAAAACGGATTTTCTGTTCGCGGAGGCGAATGACACGGTTAAACGCGCGTCTAACACGGGCATGTATTCTGGCTGGACCACGCGCACCCGAGCCAAAAATGGCTGCCGGATGCCCAACAAGTTTGATCCCACCTAGTGGAAGAGATGCTTCGGGCACGCGGATAGGCACGGAAGGCAAGCACAATAGACAGAGGTACCGTCCGAGCCTGGTGTTCAAACGACTATGTTGTGCCTCGTCGGCAGCCCGGGTGCACACCGCCCGGACCGCCTCCGAGACATAGCAGCTTTATAAACTAAACAGCTGCAGCATGATATAGCCAATGATCAAGCACCCCTCCACCTAAACAATGACCCCAGAGAGCAATTTAGAACATGCGTGGCGTAAGCACACGTAGCCAGATCGGCCCTGCTGCCCGAGCGCGCGCGGACCTTGCGAACGCGGGCCAGCCCGAGCGAATATGAGAGGTCGCAAAGTATATCGCCGCGCGCAGAAAACCAAGAATAGGTGGCAACGGCGAACCTGTTGCCCAACGCGACCGACAAGCAACCGCAATCATCAAGCGTCGGCCACCACGAACTGCCAAACGCAACATCGTTGACGTACCAACGATTGTGCACTTCTTGCCCGCCCGCAGGGATTGCGAGGCCCACGCAGCCCTCGCGCGCCATTTGGGGCTTCAAGGCCGAGGCAATCGGCCGTCGCGGCGATCTGCTTGCATGGCTGCAGTGTGTCAGCTGCGGGGCCATTTCCCGACAACGCGACGAGAAGTCGCATCTCTTGGCCACGCGCGCGCAACCAGAACCATAGCCACGAACTCTGGCATATGGGCATGGCATGTGGTAGAGCCGCGAAGAAGGGCTCGTTCAGAAACCGAGCTACGATGGCACCAGCGGTCAGGGTCATTGCCCTGCACCTCGCGAGAACCACCACGTTCAAATCCAATGGCGTGGCATTAATAGTCGCCACGCGGGCGACGACGCGCGCGTGTGTACATCGTTTGCAAGGGATTATTGAGCACTTATGGCTTGTGATAAATGAGTGCGCGCGCATAGTATTTGTTGCAGAGGATGGCGGGGGGGGGGAATCTGGCTGGGCTGGGATGGTACGAGTTCATACTTAGGATGGACGATACGATGGGCCAGAATCATATGTAAATTGCCACACAAAAAGGTGTAGCGATAAGGCCGGGGGTGGTGGTGGTGGACCCACATGCGACGGTGATGGCGGCGACGGGCGGCACCGCCCGCAAAAGCTGCCATTCACCCCGAGATGGTCAAGCCCAATAAGACTCCCGAAGTGCAAACCCTGTTTGGGGAAACATCCCGTCTTGATTGCGTCGTGACGCCAGAAGGTCTGACATTCTCGTTCCTCCGCGTCGTCCTGGGTCAAACGTCGACCTCTTTACGCAACTACTTGTCCACAGGTCCGATCTGGCGAGAGTCCCAAAGGAGGGAGGATCCAACTGTGGAGGCGAGGTGACCCCAGGAGGCCTAGAAAAGGCCCACCTCGGATGCTCGAACTTGCTCGACCCAAACAGGGCACACCTCAATCCTCCTCCTCCTCCTGCTCCGGCTGCTCCTCCTCCTCCTCCTCCTCCTCCTCCTCCTCTTCATCATCATCCTCCTCCTTCTCCTCCTCCTCCTCCTCCTCCTCCTCCTCCTCCTCCTCCTCCTCCTCCCCCTCCTCCTCCACAGCCCCCTTCCCTCCTCCCCCTCCTCCTCCTCCTCCTTTTCCTTCTCCTCCCTCTCGTCTCTCCTCCCCTCCTCCTCCTCCTCCTCCTCCTTTTCCATCCTCTTCCCTCCTCCCCTCCTCCTCCTGCTCCCTCCTCCCTCCTCTCTCCTCCTCCTCCTTTTGCCTCCCTCCTCCCTGCTCCTCCTACCTCCTCCCTCCTCCCTCTTCCCTCCTCTCTGGGAATCATCGAGCGCGCCCGGTCGAACAGCCAGGGAGGGCGGCCGATGGGGCCAACCGCGACGGCGGCGGCGCGCCAGGGGCGAAGCCTTCCCGCCGGGGCCGCCACTCGGCGTCGTTCCGCCGGGATCTTCCCGCCAGGGCCTTCCCCTTTTGGTGGGGCTTCCCGCCAGCGAGCCCTCCTCGGGGGGGAGTGCCATCCTGCCTCCTGCCCCCGCCCCCCCCTTCCCCCTCCTCCTCCTCCCCCGTTTCCTCATCCTCCTCCTCCTCTCTCCTCCTCCTCCTCATCATTCATCCCTCCTCTTCCTCCTCTTCCTCCTCCTCATCCTCCTCCTCCTCCTTCTCCTCCTCCTCCTCCTCCTCCTCCTCCTCCTCCTCCCCCTTTTTCCTCCCCTTTCTCTTCCTCCCCTCCTCCTCTCCCCTCTGCTTCCGACCTCCATCCGAACCCCCCTCTTCTGATGTGTCTTCTTTATCATTATTATTATTAATATTATTATTAGTAGTAGTATTATTGTTATTCCTCCTCCTCCTCCTCCTCCTCGTCCTCAGCCTCTCCTCTTCCGTCCTCTCTCCCCCCCCGCCTCCGCCAAAACTCGACTTGAATCACACTCCTCCCATGTTTGCCATGTGCCGAAAACATCCCGCCGTCTCCGTGTATTGTTTGGCCACGCGGAAGAGTTCAATCATTGATTTTGGTACGCATTTGCTTTCAAACTCCGTTTTTCGGTGTTTCAAACCGGTGTTCTCGCTGCAACGTGGCCCTCCATCAAGGATCTGCGGTGTGCTCCCGTCGTTCAAAATTGCGTTCTCGCACCGGCGATGTCTCCGTGGTGTTTTCCCCTCTTCCGCCGTCCCTGGTCATCCTGCTGTTCCCGCGTTTCTCAAATTTGTTCCTGCTGCTGTCGTTTCGGTTTCCTCTGTCCTCATCCCCTGGTTTCCTCTGTCCTCATCCCCTCCTCTTCCGCATGCCCATCCGGAACCACATTCGACACCTTCTCCGTATCATCCAATGCACGCAGCTACGTGTTTGTTATCGCGCACCACACGAGGGGGTTACATGTCCGCTCTGCCACCCGTCGGCGGATAGGGAGGAACCAACGCGATGGGGAGGGAAAGGATGGGTGGGCGGGGTAGAAGATCAGACATGGCGCGAGCACACATAGCTTGTCCTCCTCATTGTCCTTTCACCCCCCCCGTCCTCCTTCTCCTCCGCCCTGCCTCCTCCTCACCCTCTTCCCTCCTGCGTTTCCTCCTCCTTCTCCTCCTCCTTCTCCTCCCTCTCCTGCGCCACACCTCCGCCCACGCCGGCGCGGCTCGGATTCAGGCGGCCGCCGGGCACATCGCCAAAAGGCGGCGGCCCCGTCTGCGGACGTTCGCTTCGGCTTGCCCAGCCGTGGTTTCTCCCCCTCTCCCTGCCCCCTAGGAGGAGGAGGAGGAGGAGGGAGAGGAGGAGGAGGAGGAAGGAGAGGAGGAGGAGGAGGAGGAGGAGGAGGAGGAGGAGGACGAGGAGGAGGAGG
>CAUYUJ010017252.1:231576-234076 GCA_963575745.1 Prorocentrum cordatum | reverse complement strand
CTGGACGCCGCCGACAGGAGACAGAAACACAGCCAGGTCAGCGGCGCTGGGCTCAAAGAAGGGGCTGCGCGAGTGCCACCATATCGGGGATGGACAGACCTCCCTTTAGTAAAACGTGTTTTAGTGAAAACTACCTGAGGCCCAAATCTGGCGGGCGCAAGCCTGGAAAATAACGGCCGCGGCGCCCTCGCGAGAACCGAAAACGGACAATTCACTAATCGACGTGTCACTGTTGGGGGTTCTGTCCGCCCCCGACCATCGCCGCCCGAGCACTGACCTGACCAATCAGCGGTGGAACCTGCAACCTCGGGGCCACCGCAAGTCAGGTCATTGCCTCGGGCCTCCCGCAGGGGAAGGAAAAACGGCATGAAAGCATAAGAACTCGGAGGTCTGAGTTTTATGTTCGTGTCGTTCTCCTTCGTTCCCCTATCCCGGGCATCACCTTACAGGACTCGGCCGACCCGAATGCTGCCCAGACCCCTGTTCCGGTCCCGACCCGAGGTCTGGGAACCTCTTCCCCGCCCGGCCGCGCGGCCTCCAGGATGTCCCGCACGAGCCTCGCGACGGCGGCCGCCAGGAGGACGGCGGGGGGGCCGGGCTCTCGTGGGAGGAGATCCGTAACCAGCCTCGAGCTTAGCCCTGTCCATACGGTTGACAAGCACAGAGGCGATGATTTTGTCAGCGATACGCCCTCAGAAGCTGAGGGAATCCTCGAGATCGGTCTCGAGAGAAGGCGATGCCAATCGTAGAGATGGAGACATGCTTCAGGCTGGCAATCACGGGGCGGAAGAGAGGGGGGGTGTCATCCAGGAGGGGGTGAGCGAATCAGCTCACACAACACGAAGCCAGGACTGGGACAATCTCAGACCGGGATAGATCGGAGGCCTCTAAGATCTGCATCGGGCGCCGCGGCACTTCCAGAGCGCTCCGGAACGCTCCGAGGGCGCCGCGGAACGCTCTGCGCTCTGAGAGCGCTTTTTATCCCAGTCCTGGGCCCGCCCGATCCGCGCACGCCAGGCTCGTGCCGTGCCGGCCTCTGGGCGAGCTTCTGACACCCAGTGGACCGTTCAGCCTGGAACGGTCGCAGCTTCCCGAGGGCGCGGATCATTCGACATCGGCCGATTCGCCGCAGACGGCCTTCAAAACTGAACGCCCGCAACGGGGTCGCAGCCGCGTCGACCCCGAGCCTAAGGCAGCCGCTTTCCCCGGCACCTCCCGGCACTGGGTGCGAGACCAGCTGTAGGTAGAAGACTGCGTACACCACCGTCGCCCGACCCAGGACGTTCGGCTGCTGGGCGATTCGATCCCAAATCCCTGGCGCCACACAAGAAGACAAACGCGGGAGCAGATGCTGCCGTCTCTCCGCCTGGGGGGGCCGCTGGCTGCAGGGCTGGCTCGGGTGCGAGCGCTACACTCCCCACTGTTGGCCCCCAAACGGCCACTGCCAGCCCGCCGGGGCGCCCCCACGCCCACTGCCAACCGCCCGGGCCCCCCGCTGCTAATCCGAGGGGGGCCCAACGCCAACCCGCCGGGGCCCTCACTGCCAACCGCCTGGGCCCCTGCTGCCAAACCGAGAAGGGGGCCCCGCGGCCAACCCGCTGGGTTGGTCCACTGCCAACCCCCAAGAGGGCCCAATGCCAACCCGAGGGGGGCCCGACTGCCAACCCGCCGTGGTTCCACTGCCAACCAATGGGGGTCCACTGTCAACCCGAGGGTTGGCAGTGGGGGTGGCAGTGGTTGGCAGTGGGTTGGCAGTGGGTTGGCAGGGGTTTGACACTTGGTTGGCAGTAGGTTTGGCAGCGGTTGTCGGCAGTCTGGTGGTGGTGTTGGCAGTGGAAATCCTGTTCGCCCCACATCCGTGCGACTCCTATCGCACTTGGTGGCTTTCAGGGCCTCGTTGGCCCCCAACCCTCCATCACTCCCATCATCCCACTGCCAACGCCACCGTCGGCAGTGGGTTTGCAATGGGCTGGCAGTGGGCTGGCAGCAAGTCTGCAGTGGGTTGGCAGGGAGGGTGGCAGTATGTCATGGGCTGGCAGTGGGATGGCAGTCGGTTGGCAGTGGATTGGCAGCCGGTTGGCAGTGGGACTGGTAGTTGGTTGGCAGTCGGGGCCCCGGCGGTTGGCAGTGGGCTCCCTTCGGGCTGGCATTGGTGAAGGGGAACTGTGACACACACAAATAAATACACACAAATAAACATGTCCCCCATATTTTCACATATTTTCTGGGTTTTTGTCTTCCCCCCCACTTCCCATATTTTCCCATATTTTCTGGGAATCGCCGATTAATTGTGTCTGTGTGTGTGTGTTTTTCCCCTCCTGAATTGGGGGCCCTGGCGGGCGGGCAGCGGGGGCCCCCTCGGGCTGGCAGCGGGGCCCCCCTCGGGTTGGCAGCGCGGTTCTCCATGTTGACACTGGAGCGCACTTGACGTGTCTCGTTCGCTCCGCAGAGGGTTGGGGGCCCGTGGCAATCAGAAAAGAATCCGCCGATCCTTTCGGCG
>CAUYUJ010017252.1:224076-226576 GCA_963575745.1 Prorocentrum cordatum | reverse complement strand
CACCTTCATTGAGTATCCGACGTTGCGACCAGAGCTGCAACATCGCGAAAGATCACACCTGGATCCTCAGCTCCTCAGCTCCTCCTCCTCCTCCTCCTCCTCCTCCTCCTCCTCCTCCTCCTCCTCCTCCTCCTCCTCCTCCTCCTCCTCCTCCTCCTCCTCCTCCTCCATTCCTTCTCCTTATGCATAACTCCTCCCCGTTACACCACGAGGCCAATATTTTACGGCGGGCCGGGCGTTTCGCCTGAGACTTCCTCACAAGTTATGACTCTCAAGCTCAAAACATGAAAACAGCTTCACAGATGGAGGGCGGGTGGTTTTCAAAATGTGGTTCTCGCCTTAGCGCCGCGCACATTCGTTTTTTCAATTGGCAAGAGTTTCACGGATTGAGGGCGGGTCGTTTTCAATGTGTGGCTCTCGCCTTAACGCCGCGCACATTCGTTTTCAATTTGCAAAAGCTTCACGGATTGAGGGCGGGCCGTTTTCAATATGTGGCTCTCGCCTTAGCGCCGCGCACATTCTTTTTAAGTTTGCAAGAGCTTCACGGATTGAGGGCGGCTCCTTTTCAAAATGTAGCTCTCGCCTTAGCGCCGCGCGCACTCGTTTTACCAAAAAATGCAAGAGTTTCACGGGTCCCCATGACCAACGTACCAGAAAGTCTGTTTTGCAAGGATTCAGGATTATGCAGGCGCAACAGTCATGTTGATTCGCTGTGGGAGTCCCAAGAATTGCGTTCTGGCACGGTTCTGGATCGTCAAGACGCAGCAGTCAGGTTGATACGTGGCGTTGAAATCCAGAGAACCATGTTTTGGCACGCTTCAGGATCTTCAAACTGTTGTCTTCCAACGAGGCAGTTCCCTCAATGGAATGAACCGTTGTAGGGGCCTATGAAGAGGGACCTTGGAGGGAGGGTCAATTCCAACATCATTGATGACTCTTGGGTTTCCACTGGTCCTCCTCCTCCTCCTCCCCCTCCCCCTCCCCCTCCCCCTCCCCCTCCCCCCTCCCCCTCCCCTCCCCCTCCCCCTCCCCCTCCCCCCCCCCTCCTCCTCCTCCTGCTCCTCCTCCTCCTCCTGCGACCTAAACTGCAACATCGCGAAAGATCACACCTGCATCCTCGGGCCCCATCGTTCTGCTGCATTTGCTCGAGTGCGATCGATGGTGTCCGGGGACCCCGAAGCCAGGCGAAAACGCCTGGCGCGGAAAAAGTGCAGCGCCCGGATCTCGGGGGCCTGGGGCGGCAAGAGCTTGTCCCCCCTGTGGGCCTGAGGGCAGGAGTCCTTCCACGAGATCCCGGCGAACACCCAATGTGCCTCTGACCCACCACCGAGGCACGGCAGCGACATGTGGCGCCCGTCCTCGCCCCCCTTCAGCGGACGGCGGCGGACCCCAGGGGTCGCAGCCCTCGCCGACGCGCCAGCGGGGAGCGTCGCCCGCCCAGGCAGCTGAAGCTGCGCCGACCGCAACGCAGGTCGAATCGCTGCCAGCAGCTCCGTCGACGGCGTCGTCGTCGGGGTCGATATGGACGCCAGACGACTCTGCCTCTGCGACTGCACGTCTGCGAGGGAGCGGGTGAGCACGAGGATGAGGAGCACGAGGATGAGGATGACGACAGACACGATGATACCGATGGGTTCATCTTCTTCCGAGCCGCTGCGGCGGCGAGAGACCTTGTGCGACCCTTCACTGCAAGCTCCACTTGCGCGCGGAGGGGCAGCAGCAGACGAAGCTCCTGTGCCACCCGAGGAGCCGGGAGCGGCCTGCCGCGAGTCGGGGCAGCGCGCCCTGCGAGCCCTGCCATGCCCGCCCAGCGCAGTCCATGCCGTCAGTACGCCGCTGCTTCGATCAATGCGGAGCTATACCAGCCCCGATACGCGACGCGAAACCGTAGCGTGTTGACACGGAGCTCAACACGTGGATCAAAAACAAGGTCTGGCGCGATACGTTCGGTGGGCCAACACGCGCGCAAGACGGGTTGAACGCGGTGCGGTGCGGTGCTGCTTTTCAGCACGTGCGCATCTGGGCAGCTGACTACCTACCAGACCACCCCAACCCAACCCGAAGACCCCAATTTCGGGTTGGGGGCGGTAAGGGCTCCACATGTGTTTTTTCAGTGTTCCCCGACCCCCCCGAACTGGAAATGGAGGGCAAATTCAGGCCTTCGGGTTGGGTTGGGGTGGCTTGGTGGGTGGTGAGCAGCTGAGATATGGAGATGACTCCCCGCAGCGCCCTCGGCGATGCACGAGAGACCTGCTGCACGCGCCGGGAGCTCCGAGCCCCGGGGCTCCGTTCACGGGGGGCGACCGGCGCACCCGACCGAGGGTGACAGCGGAGGCCCGACCACAGGAAAACCTTCCACGAGAAACCCAACCCTGAGACCCCAGGACGTCCATGGATTCTGGTGTGGGAGCGTCACGCTCTCCATCGCAAGACCATCGAAGCCCAAGAAACCCAGGGCACCCTGGAGGCAAGCAGGGCGTTTCTTGGCATGGGTCTCCAC
>CAUYUJ010017252.1:211576-221576 GCA_963575745.1 Prorocentrum cordatum | reverse complement strand
ACGGCCCCAAAGGGCAAAAAACGTGTCATCTCCATCGCAAAACCAACATTCTTAGCACATTCGCCTCTTCAGCGATCACCACGTCCACGACAGCCCAAGAAGCCTCCTGGGTCGCCCCTAAGTCGGCCCACGAGGCGGCCCAAGAGGGCTCTCAGACGACCGAAGAGGGCCCAAAACCGCTCAAAAAGCCACAGAACACAGGCAAAGAGGCCACCGAGAACCGTCTGGACTGTCCAAGAAGGCCAAGAACCACAAGAAGCCTCCTGGGTCGCCCCAAGTCGGCCCAAGAGGCCCACAAAAGCCTCTCAGACGGCCCACGAGGGCCCCAAGACCGCTCAAAAAGCCTCCAAAAACATGCCACGAGCCACCGAAAGATCGATCAAAAAGCCCAGGCTGGCCTCCAGGCCCCGAAGACGCCGCAAGCAGCCCTCAAGAGGCGTCCCAAGACTGCCGCAATGATCAGCAACGCCCCATTCGCATCGGAAAAACGTGCGTTTTCGGCACATTCGCTGTTTGTGCATTCACAAAGTCCAAGACAGCCCAGACGGTCCTCGAGGCCCCCAAGAGGGCTCCCATGCGGCCCAAGAGGGCCCCAGGACCGCTGAAGAAGCATCTAAGACGGCCCAGCGGGGCTTCAGGACAGCCCCAAGAGGGGGCCCAGAGGGAGAGCCCGAACGAGCATCTCCAGCCTTCGACTCCAAACCGCCCCTGGGCTGCCCCAAGAAGCCCCCAACACGCTTCGAGGGAGCTCCGAGAGGCCCGACAAAAAGCTCCCAAGAGGCCTCCAGTGGACCCGTTCAGAACATGTTTCCCGAACGCCCCCGAGACGCCTCCCACGAGACCCCGTCTGCCATCCGCGTGGCCTCAGACCCGCAGCCCAGGCACGGTAGCGGGATGTGCCGAAGGCCATTCGATCCGCCGCCCCCTGTTGATTCATCACAGGGGTGCCTGGCGTGCTAGATGATTTCGGTTTTGGTTTTGGTTCTGTTCCGAAAGAACTCCCCCTGGGGCTCCGGCGCGTCCCGCCGGCCACCCGAAGACCCTGCTGCAAACGGTTTTCCTGCCCCAGACGGCCCCAAGATGGCCGAAGATGGCCCAAGATGGCTTCCAAGACGGCTAAGATGGTCCCAATATGCCTGCAAGACGGCCCAAGATGCACCCAAGACGGCCTAAGATAGCCTCAAGATGGCCTAAGACGGCCCAAAAAGCCCCCAATAGGCCTCTCAGACGCTCCAGGAGGTCCTCCAGAAGGGCACGAAGAGGCCAAAATCATTGATTGTCCTTAGGTTTTTGAAGGATTTTGGCATTTGCCTCTTCTCGGCATTTCGACGGCTCAAGACGGCCCAAGAGGCCCCCAGAGATCGCCCAAAGCTCGCCAAAAGATCGCCCACGAGGCCTCCAAGAGGGCCCCATGACGGCCCAAGAGGCCTCCAAGAGGGCCCCAAGACAGCCCAAGAGACCTCCAAGACGCCCAAGATGGCCTCCAAGACGGCCAAGAGGACCCCAAGTCGGTTCAGAGAGGCCCCCAAGACAGCTCCCGACGGCGTCAGACGGGCCAGGAACCCACCAAGATGGCCGAAGTTGGCTCGAAGCTGGCCCAAGACGGCCCTAGAGGCCTCCAAGAGGGCCTCCAGGAAGGCCAGAAAAGGCCAAAACCACTTATTTTCCTCAGGTGTTTGAAGGATTTTGACATTTGCTTCGGTTCGGCCTTCCGACGGCCCGATACGGCCCACGAGCCTCCAAAGATCGCCCAAAGATCGCCCAAGAGGCTTCCAAGATGGCCCCAGAACGGCCCGAGAGGCCCGAAGACGGCGCCAAGAGGCCCCCAAGACGGCCCAGGAGGCCTTTAAGACGCCCAAGATGGCCTCCAAGACGGCCCTGCAGCATTCAAAGAGGGCCCCAAGCCGGCCCAGAGAGGCCCCCCAAACGGCTTCCGACGGCGTCAGACGGGCCAGGAGCCCACCAAGACGGCCGAAGATAGCCATAAGATGGCCCAAGACGGCCCAAGAGCCTTCCAAAAGGGCCTCCAAGAGGGCCTCCAGGAAGGCCCGAAAAGGCAAAAATCAGTCATTTCCCATGAGTTGTTAAAGGATTGTGGCATTTGCTTCGGCTCGGCCTTCCGACGGCCCGAGACGGCCCACGAGCCTCCAAAGATCGCCCAAAGATCGCCCAAGAGGCTTCCAAGATGGCCCCAGAACGGCCCGAGAGGCCCGAAGACGGCGCCAAGAGGCCCCCAAGACGGCCCAGGAGGCCTTTAAGACGCCGAAGATGGCCTCCAAGACGGCCCTGGAGCATTCCAAGAGGGCCCCAACGGCTTCCGACGGCGTCAGACGGGCCAGGAGCCCACCAAGACGGCCGAAGATAGCCATAAGATGGCCCAAGACGGCCCAAGAGCCTTCCAAAAGGGCCTCCAAGAGGGCCTCCAGGAAGGCCCGAAAAGGCAAAAATCAGTCATTCCCCATGAGTTGTTAAAGGATTGTGGCATTTGCTTCGGCTCGACCTTCCGACGGCCCGAGACGGCCCAAGAGCCCCCAAAGATCGCCCAAAGATCGCCCAAGAGGCTTCCAAGATGGCCCCAGAACGGCCCGAGAGGCCCGAAGACGCTCAAGATGGCCTCGAAGACGGCCCAAGAGCCCTCCAAGACGTCCTCCAAGAAGGCCCGAAAGGGTCAAAATGGCCTCCCGACGGCCAAGATGACCTTCTAGATGCCCACGTGTTCCCCGAAGGCTTTCCAAACCGATTCTGGGAACACATGGTCCGATAGCTTGGCAGGTCTGGCCTCAACGTTCGGCCACATAGGCACTTCCAAAAAAGCAGGGGGCGGCGGTGATTCGTCGTAGGCGTCTTCGATAATCATGCTTCTGGTGTTTCGACATATGCCCGCCGTTTGTTTTTGTGGGTTTCCCTATGCGTGCACGGAGACCACCGAAAATGTCAGCCGCAGAATCCACTAATGCCCGTGCGGGCCGTGCCGCAATTGCCGTGGGCCCCAGGGGTGCTTCTGGCGGGCACGCGGTCGCTTGTCCAAGAGGGGCCCGAAATAGCCCTTATCTCGCTTCAAGACGCCCCCGACGGATCCAAAACGTATTTGGATCGATGCCCACATCATGTCCCCTTCAACCACCTCCCCGACAAGCTTCTCCTGAGCACCATCCCGACCAAGCTGTCAATATGAGAGTAGCTCCTGCGACGAAGGCCCTCTCGCGGCCAACACGAATCCAAGAACTACGCCCGATAAAAACATCCCACCAGACATCTGTGGGTTAGGGGAGCCGGTTCTCCAAACCCCGTCAGCTCCTTCGGATAATGATTTACCCCTGCTCCATATTCATGGACACCCGCCCATTCGACCGACGGCCGACCCGAGTCAAAAACAACCCCCCCAGCCATCCAGGTCATCACGATAATTAAACGAGACAAAGTGCAGTTTGCGACATGACCTGGATCATCTTCGGGCTCCCGCCCCCACTGTGTTTGATACACGACGGCAGGGGACATCAGATTACCCCACGTGTGCAGGCCCACCATCCCTCTCAGAGAAAAAATCAGTCGATCTGGCGTGTGAGTTTCTGAGAGCGTGGGCTTGAGCCCGCTCAAGCTTCGCTCTGTCGGGGGCGGGGGGGCAGGGCTGACGCCATGGCTGACGCCATTCAGGCCCGGGAAGGGGGAGGGGGCGGGGAGCTCGCTCGAGCTTCGCTCTGTCGGGGGGGGGGGGGGGGGCTGACGCAATAGCTGACGCCATGAGGCCCAGGAGGGAGGAGGGCGGGGGGGAGGGGGCGACGCCATGGCTGACGCGATTCAGGCCGGGAGGAGGGAGTCGGAGGGGGGGGGGGGGGAGCTGACGCCATGGCTGACGCCATTCAGGCCCAGGAGAAGGGAGACAGGGGGGGGTAGGAGGGCGGGGGGGGGAGGGGACGCCATGGCTGACGCCATTCAGGCCCGGGAGGGGAGGGGGGGAGGGGGGGGGGGGCTTACGCCATAGCTGACGCCAATGAGGCCCAGGAAGGGGGGAGAGGGGGGGGGGGAGATTTAGGCCGGGGAGGAGGGAGTCGGGGGGGGGAGCTAACGCCATGGCTGACGCCATTCAGACCCGGGAGGAGGGAGGGGGGGGAAGCTCGCTCAAGCTCGCTCTGTCGGGGGGGAGGGGGCTGACGCCATAGCTGACGCCATTCATAGGAGTGGGGAGGAAGGGGGGAGGGGGCGACGCCATGGCTGGCGCTATTCAGGTCTGGGAGGGAGGAATCGGGGGGGGGGGAGGGCTGACGCCATGGCTGACGCCATTCAGGCGGGAGGGGGGATTGGGGGGGAGCTCGCTCAAGCTTCACTTTGTCGGGGGAGGGGGGGGGGCTGACGCCATGGCTGACGCCATTCAGGCTCGGGAGAGGAGAGGGAAGGGGGAGGGCCGACGCCACGGCTGACGCCATTCACGCCTGGGACGGGGGAGTCGGGGGGGGGCGGGGGCTGACGCCATGGCTGACCCCATTCAGGCCTGGAAGGTGGGAGGGGACATCCCACGAGTTCGGCTGTTCACGCGGGATCGTCATTTTCGAATATCCGAAGGTTGCCCAAGCGAGTTCAGCATCTCTATCTTATGAGGATGTCTCGAGCGAGCGCTCTATTTTTCAACATACAAGGTCATCCGTTGCAAGCAGAATCGGTGACACCCCCGATCGGCGGCACTGGCCGGAGGCCACTATAATAATAAGATGACGATTAATAAGCAGAGTAAAAACAAAAATAATAAGAAGAAGAAAAACTATAATAACAAGAATAATAATAATAACAATTATACTTTGATATATATATATATATATATAATATGCGAACGTGGCGGCAAAACCCCTCAACCCCTTGGAATGTCCTCAGCGTGTGAGATGTTTACCCCTCCCCCGATCCCTCCCCCCTTACCCTGGTCTGGTCGATTTGGGAGGGGGGTCCGCCCGGACCCCACGGGCCCGGCCCCGACACATTATGGGAGGATAAAGGCCCGCCCACACGACGAGCCCAGAGGGCCCCAAAGAGGCCCCCGAGACTCCCAGGGGGCCCCCAGTTGCCGAGAGCTCCTCCAGGACGGCCAAGCAGCTCCAGACGACCCAGAAAGCCCCAAAAACGCCCTCAGAGACCCCCAAGAGCCCTCCCAAAGGGCGCCACGAGGAAACATTCATTGATTTGCGATCCCTTTTTGCTCAGATTTTAGCGTTCTCGCCTTTTCGGTTTCCCGACGCTCCATAACGGCCCAAGAGGCTCCCAAGATTCCCCCAGACGGCCCCAGAGGCTTCCAAGAAGGCCCCGAAACAAACGAAGATGGTCCCCACACAGCCCCACAGACGGCATCAAAGAAGCTCCAGGAGGCCCCCCCATAGGCCCCCATGCGGCGCCCAAAAGGGCACCAAGAAGCCCCGAAAGGTGCCCAAGAGGCCCTCACGAGCAACACACCACGACCGCCCATTCCCCAAGGGGTCGGCGGTGCGACGCAAGCCCAAGAATCTGGGCTGCGAGTCCACCGCCGGCATCCTGTGCAGATCTAGCGGAGCGGCATGCACTGGTGACGCTCGCGCGCCAACAGATTTCAACAGCACAAGTGGAGTGGAAGGTAGGAGCTCGCACCCTCTGAGCAACGACCTCGATGAGGCCAGCGCGAAACCTCTCGCGTGCCAGAGGGTGCAAATTCAAGACAGCCTCGCTTCGCGCGCTGCCTGCTGCGAGCTCGGGGAAGGGTGGGGAGGGGGGCGTCTGACTCACACGACGCATGCTGCCAGGGCAGCATTCCGCAGGCCTGCCGCAGCGCACGGCGCTGCGCGCACTCGCCGACCCCACTGGACACCGGCGTGGCAGGCGGCAGAAGCCTGCACATCTCCGAAGGGATGCATCCAGGGACCGCCGGACGCGGCGTCGCCTGAGCAATCAGTCACAGACGGGTTCTGCTGGGGCGGCGTCGTGTTCTACTGGGGCTGCGCCGCTTGTCTCGGCATCTGTGGCCTTCCGCTCGTCGGCCTGGCGCCAGGACTCCTTCATCCTCTCGAGCTGCCGCTTCGCCCTCCTGAGTAGCAGGCCGCCCAGGACGAAGGCGAGAACCCAGTAGAAGCCGTACGCAAAGAACTCCAGGGGGGTCGGCTGGTCCTGCCAGCCGAACATGGCCCGCATGAACACCCAGAACTTGTTCCCCATGTCGTCGCAGCACTCCCTGGCATCGAAAACCCTCGAGTTCTGCCACGGGCGCTCCGCTCTCGGGATCCACGTCCCGAAGACGCCGAGCTCCTGGAAATTGTGCGTGGCCGAGGAGAAGAATCCGGCGGCAATGAACAGCAGGAGTACTGCAGAGAACTTCACGAACAGAGTCACAGGCATCCTCCGTGTCCCTGTGAAGAAGCACCAGCCCACGATCCTGGCCAGGATGATCGCACTGATGATGGGGATTGGGAGCGAAGACAAGTCCTTCGCGTCAACCACGATAGCGGATAGGAAGAGGATCGACTCCAGACCTTCCCGCAGCCCAGTCATGAATGCAAACATGAAGAACGTGTGCTTCTTGGCGAAGGAGACGTTCGCTCGTCCAGCTTCGTCCTGTGCAGCGGCACTAGCTTCCAACGTCTGCTCCATGATCTTGGCCATCTTTCTTTCGTGAGCTTCCTTGGCATACATCATCTTGTAGAAGTTCACTGCCATGAAGCTCAGGATGCACGAAGTGATCAACATCAATACTCCTTCCAATATTAAATGCGTCTCGCCTTTGACGTCCCTGAGGGCTAAAGATATCAGAGCAAGTATACCCACACCCATTGCAACGCAAGCAAGGAACCCAATGCTGGCTCCAGCATACACTTCCCGACGAAACGTTATGTGTTGCTCGTCCGAGATGGTCCCGTCTGCCTGGCTCTTCTTCAAGAACTGCAGCATGATGACCAAAACCAGCACGACCTCGAGACTCTCCCGGAACAGCACGACGAAAGCAGGTACCGAGAAGTAGATGTTCGCATCCGTCGATCTCTGTTCTGAGACGCATCCCTCATCTGCCCCGCACCACCTGCACCCGCAAAAGGACGTGCACGTTGGGCACTCGCCGCCCTCCGGGATCCACAGGCCGTCCTTCCACTCGCGGTGGCCATAGATGGACATGCAGTCCATGTAGTCCGGGTTGTGCAGAAAGGGCTCGTCGTCCTCCGTGTTCCAGCAGCACTGGTCACAAGCCCACGACTCGCTGTATGCACTCGCGGTGGTCGTCTCGGTGGTGACCGCCTCTGCGATCCCTGCCGCCAGGGCCAGGACGAGCAAGATCGCGGACCCTCGTGCCATTGACCGTGCAGAGGATACTGGTCGAGCCGAGACGCCTGCGGGCCTTCCACGAGGAAGCCTGCGCTGATGCAACTCGAGCCCACAGAAGACTTGACCCAGAAGGGCTTGAGCTAAAATGGCTACGGAGGAGCACGAGGATGAGGATGCGGATGAGGAGCCCGCAGCGCACTTAGAACCATGATAAACAGCATTGCTCTGCAACTGCGTCTAGAGGGACGACGGCGAGGAGGGAGAGCCAGCGGCGGTACCGGCGGGCTCGGCGGGGGGGGGCGGAGGGGCGAGGCGGGCGAGGCCCCCCCCCCTCCTCCTCCTCACCTCCTCCCCTCTTCCTCCTCCACCTCTCCCCCACCACATGCTCCTCGTACTCCCTCCTCCAACTCCTCCTCCTCCTCCTCCTCCTCCTCCTCCTCCCTCCTCCTCCTCCTCCTCCTCCTCCCTCCTCCTCCTCCTCCTCCCTTCTCCTCCTCCTCCTCCTCCTCCTCCTCCTCCTCCTCTCCCCTCCTCCTCCTCCTCCTCCTCCCTCCCCTCCTCCCTCCTCCCTCCCTCCCTCCCTCCCTCCCTTTCCCCCCTCCCTTCCCTCCCTCCTCCCTCCCACCCTCCCTCCCTCCCTCCCTCCTCTCCTCCGACGCCGCGATCCGTTCGCGACGCGGGCCACTGGTGGCCCCGCAGACCCCGAGCCGCCCTGTGACGGCCCCGCGGCCGGACAGAGGGTGTCGACAGACAGAAAGGGGAAAGGAACAGAGTGCGCTCTCCGGGCGCGGCCACGCAGCGGCTCGCCGAGGAGGAGGAGGAGGAGGAGGAGGAGGACGAGGAGGAGGAGGACGAGGAGGAGGAGAAGGAGGAGGAGGAGGAGGAGGGGGAGGGGGAGGGGCATCGGAAAGAACCCGCAGCGAGCGGACAACTCCAGGATGGGCCGGGGATCCGCCGCAGACCCTGCAGAACGCGTGACAAGTTGAGGTGGAAGAGGGGGCACATGCGTAGAGGGAGGAAGGACGAGGAGGGTGCGGATGGGGAGAGGGGACGGAACGCAGGGCTGTGGACGGAGCCTTTGCTGCACGCGCGCCGGTTTCCAGCCCACGCCCCCAAAGGAAAACCTGGAGGCCCTGGGGCTAAAAAAAAATCTTCGCCGCCCAGGAACTTGAATCCCCAGCTGATAAAGCCATCGGACCCTTGGAGGAGGCCGACACGCCCCAGGGCGCCAACGGGGAACTCACTGCGAACAGAAATTAATAGCACCACATAGATTGCACCACACAGTTAGCACAACATACATTGCCCAAGAAATATTGGGAGTCACATGTTGCACAACATAGGTCGCACGAACTAGATTGCACAATATACATGACTGACACAACATAGATCGCACCGAATACGTTGCACCACATATATTCCCCCTTCTAGAAGAAGATATATGCTCTATCCCCCCCCGGCGTTATCGCCCCCCCGCGTCCTATGTAAATCACATATGATTATGACCACATGTCCATCCTAAATATGAAATCACAATGTCCCAGACCAACCAGGTTCCCCCCCCTGAGGTTCCCTTGTAAAAACACTATGCGGTGACATTTGCTGTTCTGACATCACACTTTTTTCACGAATCCCTTGTAAATAATACCATAAGGCGCACATTCGCGCGGCCGCCGCGGGCGCATGTCGAAATCCTCCAAAACACACTGAGATTTCGACAATTTCAAGATCGGATTTCAATAATTGATTGTAAAAAATACAACTTGCTCACCCAAAAACTTTGGAATTTCTGCCCGCGCGCTCTAGCAGAATCTTTCAAAAACCAATGGTTCTCCAACATTCCTGTCAAATGGGCCTTCACGGGCAACTGTCGCTCGCACGTCGAACTAATTCAACAACCTCCGCGCGCTTGCCAGACGCGCCATCCCTTGTAAATAATACCAGAAGGCGCACATGCGTCGTCGTCGTCGTTGTCGTCGTCGTCGGCGTCGGCGTCGTCGTCGTCGGCGTCGTCGTCGGCGTTGTCATCGTCGTCGTCGTCGGCGTCGTCGTCGTCGTCGACGTCGTCGTCGTCGTCGTCGAGTCGTTGGAGACGTCGTCGGTGGTGTCGTAGTCGGTGTCGGCGGCGCCGTCGTCGTCGTTGTCGCTGTCGTCGTCGGCGTCGGTGTCGTGGCCAAGTGCCATGTGGTACCTACCGTCACGGTCTTGTCTTAAGAGGTCTTGCGACAAAGTTGCGGGTGGGCGGGTGGGATGTTTGCACGAGAAGTGGAGAGGACAGCTTCAAGACGGTCAAAGTGAAATTGCACAGCGTAGGTTCTCCTTTCTAAAAAGAAAATAGACTCTACCCCCCCCCCGGACTTATCGGCCCTCTCTGGGATAGTATGATTTCTCATATATATATATATATATGTATATATATAAATGTATATATATATATTCTGCACACTCGTCCATCCTAAATATGAAATCAGAACATCCCAGCTAGGCCGGGTTCCCCCCCTGAGGCTCCCTTGTAAACAAAAAAACAACAACAACAACAACAACAACAACAACAACAACAACAACAACAAAACACTATGCGGTGACATTTTTTTCTAACATAACACTTGTTCACGAATCCCTTGCAAAAAATAGGACGAAGTGCACACGTGCGCGTCGTCGCGCGCGCATGCCGAAATCCTTCAAAAACCTTCGGTGCCGGAAGGATTTCGCAATCGAGTTCCAAAAAAACATACAA
>CAUYUJ010017252.1:181441-198941 GCA_963575745.1 Prorocentrum cordatum | reverse complement strand
ATCGTCAGCATCACCCCCATCATCATCAGCACCAGCATCATCAGCATCACCATCAGCATCGTCATCATCACGTTCATCATCATCATCAGCAGCAACAACATCATCATCATCATCATCACCACCATCGTCCTCCTCAACATAATCATAAGATCCGCATCATCAGCAGCATCAACATAATCAGCATCAGCATCATCAGTAGCAGCAGCATCAGCACCTTCAGTATCATCAGCAGCATCGTTATCGTCATCATAATCATCATCGGCGATGTGATCATCAGCAGCCACGTCATCGGCATAATCAGCCCGTCAGCCAGCGTTGACTCGAAAATGATCGGAGGACAGGAGGAGGACGAGAGGAGGATGGGAGGAGGACGAAAGGCGGACGGGAGCAGGATAAGAGGAGGACGGGAGGAACAAAATCAAGCAAGCGCAAGCAAGCAAGCGGAAGCAAGCAAGCAAGCAAGCAAGCGGGAGCAAGCAAGCGCAAGCGAGCAATGAAAAGCAAGCAAGAGCCAGCGATCAAGTGCAAGCAAGCAAGGGCAAGCAAGAGCAAGCAAGCGAGAGCATGTAAGGGGGGGGGGGCCATTGGAAAAAGGGGGGGAGGGGGCGTGCCATTGGAAAGGGGGGGATCCCAAAGACCAATTACTGAGAATGAGCTAAGGACTCGTATAGGGCAAGCCTATTCGGAGAATAAATAGCATCGTAATACTACGAATAAGAAGAGTTGCATCACCCTCATCATCGGCAGCGTCATCCTCGTCCTCATCAGCATCATCATCATCCGCAGCAGCATCATCAGCATCATCATCATCAGTAGCATCGGAAGCTGAATCATCATCATCAGCAGCATACATATTCACCACCACTACCAGACTCATCATCATCATCATCATCATCATCATCATCAGCAGCAGCAGCAGCATCATCAGCATCAGCATCATCATCCTCATCATCATCATCAGCAGCAGCACCAGGTTCATCACCATCATCATCAACATCATCATCAGCAGCAGCAGCATCAGCATCATTTTCGTCGGCAGCACAATCACCATCATCAGCTAAATCTACATCATCACCAGCTGAATCACCATCATCAGCAGCAGCATCATCATCATCATCAGCATCAGCATCATCATCATCATCAACATCATCACCATCATCACCATCATCATTAGCAGCATCGACATCATCGCCAGCATCAGCATTATTATGAGCATCATCATCAGCATCACCATCTTCATCAGAAGTATCAGAATCATGAGTAGCATCAGTATCATCATCATCATCATCATCATCATCATCATCATCATCATCATCATCATCATCATCATCATCATCCTCAGCATCATTATCATCGGTATTCCCATCATCATGAGCGCCATCACCACCACCACCACCAGCATCATCATCATCATCATCATCATCATCATCATCATCATCATCATCATCATCATCATCATCATCATCACCGCCATCACCTGCCCCCGCCCTCCTCGTCCTCGCCCCCTTTTCATACCCCCCTCCTCCTTTTCCTCCGCTTCCTCATCGTCCTCCTCCTCACCCTCCTCCTCGCCCTCCTCCTCCTCCTCCTCCTCCTGCCCCGCCACCCCCTCTCCCGCCGTCCCCGTCCCCGTCCGCGCCCCCCTCGTCCAGTGTACGACCACCTCCTCTGACCTCCCTGAGAGGAGGCCCGAGAGACTCTCCTGCGCCCGACCCTGGCGGGGTCCCCAAGCCTCCGTGCGGGGCCGGAGAAGGCCCGAGCCTCCTCCCAGGCAGGATCGCGGCGATCGACGCCGGGGATCGGCGGCCGCAGGATCGCGGCCCTGGGCCTCGACGCGCGCGGCGCGCGGCGATCGGCGGGCCGCAGGGGGGAGGCAGCCGAGGGCGCGGCTGGGCGTTGCGGAACTGCTCCTCCATGCGGTTGTTCTGCAGCGACTCCTCCGCACGGGCGCGCGCCGCCTCCGCCTCCTCCTCCCCCTCTTCTTCCTCTTCTTCCTCCTCCTCCTCATTCTTCTCCTCTTCTTCCTCTTCTTCCTCCTCCTCCTCCTCCTCGTTCTTCTCCTCCTCCTCCTCCTGTCTTGGACTGTTTCCTCATCTCTTAGTCGATGGGCGAGCGAGCGCAGAGCACTGGAAAAGTGGACTTCCCTCTGACCCCGCAGCGAGTGGTGCAGCTGGACTTGACTAGCGGTCGGTACTTCGTGCCAGTATTGCAGCAGCCTCAGCGCATTCCCAAGTCACTCCCCACGGTCCCAGGCTTCCGGAGCTGCCCTGGGACAGCAGCAGCAGCATCGATGAGGCAGGCGGAGGAGATCTTTTTCTTGGAGGACGGGTCGCCTTCAGCGCACAGTCCTTCGGTCAAGCAGGCAGCCTTGGATGCAGCTTTGATGCCATGGTCCGGGACATGAAGAGGTCTCTGGCCCAGGGCACAGTCACGCAGCTCAGGCTTCCGACGCTTCGAGGGCTCCCACACAGGATCAAGTGGCTACCAGCGACAGTACCAAAAATCCTTGGCTTGGGGCTCGCTGGCAAAGCCGCTAATTTGGCTTCGAGGCAAAGTACACGACACTCGCGCACGGTTTTCGGAGCAATCCTGAACTGGCCCAGGGGTGCACGAAAATGAGGTCCAGTGGGCCCTGGAGGAGGTGCAAGACCCGCCCCAGCAGTTCAGCAGCTCAGGCAGTCTTCAGCAGTTTCTCGATTCGTATCGCAACGTCCTCGTGGCTGTCGGCATGAAAACGCAGGCTGACAACATGAATCCTGATCTACTTGATCGTATGCTCTCAGACTTCTTGGAGGAGTTGGAGGACAGCAGAGGAGAGGCAGAGCATGGTGGACAGCAGCAAGCAGTGGAGGGACTGGGTCGCCGCGGCGATGCAAGAAGGAGCAGGTAAAGCACACGCCCATTCCCGCTCCCCCACCCCATGTCGGCCAGGCCGCCAAACACGGATGGAGGTGGTCGGGGAGGCCCAGTCACATGTTGCAGGCCGAAGCGGGTCGGCTGCAGGAGCTCTGGCGGTCCCAGTCACACGAGGGCCCGATGTTCGAGGGGAAGTGGCAAGATGAAGTCCTCGCCAATTGAACCCCCAAGCAAATAAAAACCGCAGCCCGCACCATCCCCAAGCGCACGGGCATGACTTGGGATGGCTTCCAACCCGCTCATTTCACCATGATGAATGACGAAGGCCTGCAGATTGTGGCCTCTCGTCTCTCCCTGGTCGAACCGCTGGGTACATTTCTTTCGCTTCTCAGAGCTGTCCTGACTGTCCTCATCGCCAAACATAAGAGTGTTGGGAACAAGCACAGTTGTGGCTCTTGGCCCGCGCCAGACAGCATGTGGCCAAAGAATGTGAAAGGGACCATCGCTGGCCCAATGTTGTGTCCCCAATCAGGTCGGTGAAAGGGAACATCTCAGCTTTGAATATCGATGCTCTCAAGAATACGGATTGGACCATCTTCAGGCGGGTCTAGACGTCAAGGTTCAGTTTGACGTCAATGCCCAAGCAGGGCTTGGTCCCGAGAATGCGACTTTGTGGGCGTTGGACTCGAACACCACTCTAGCCCAAGCCCTGCAAGGCAACTTGTACCTAGACGGATCGTGTTTGAAATTAGGTCTGAAGTGTTTTCACCGAGCGGGATGGGCTGTTGTAATCACTGACCCTGCCACGGGTGAAGCCATAGCTGTGTTAGCGGGTCCTGTTGGTAGAGCTTTGCCTCAGACCTCACCCGCGGCAGAATTCTTAGCAGCACACGCCGCGGTCAAATTCGGAAGTAATATCTCGGCCTTGATTGCCGACTACACTGACACATGCAAGCTGCATGTTCCAGATCTGTCTCCTAAAAAATGTGATTCTGGCCTGAAGTTGCGAATTAAAGGTTGTGCCGGCTGGAATCGGGGCATCGATCTGATTAAAGTCAAGTCGCATTTAAAGCTCTCCGAATTAGAGCCCCACACAGAAGAATGGCGGTATGCTTCGGGAAACGCCGAGGCCGATCGGTGCGCAGTGGGCGGCCATCGAGCTGTTGCAACCCTTCCCTGCCGAGAGTCAACAGACAGAATCGCGATTCAAATTGCTGCAGCGATTTCTACGCTATGCTTGTAAGGTCTTGCCAAAGTGGTCTCCTGTAGCTTCCAAACCCGGGGGCAAAGCATTGGCCAAACCTAACAAGTCGAATAATCCCCGTGTCGGGGCTGCGTCCGCTCCTGGTTCCAATCTTGTGCCCCCTCCTCCCGCCCCCCAGTGGTGTCTTGGGGTCGTTTGGTGCATGGTTGGACTTGGAGCCTGGGTGGATGGGTTTGCAAGCTGTGCAGGACGAGGGCACTTTCTGAGGCGAGGAAAGAAGCCAGGCTCAACGAGAAGTGCACTGGAAATTCCCCTCTCAAAGCCCTCGCTGCTGACAGTCACGGCCACACGCTGGTCGTGGCCGATTTGAGACAAGCGAGAATTGCTGTATTGCTTGTCAGACTTGTGAAGCTGATGCGGTGCCAAATCCACGTGACTTGTGCAGCTGTTGTCCCATTCGTTTTCCGGACGCCCAGAAGTGTGGATCCAAGTATGCATGGGATGAGATTTGTCAAGGAATGCACCCCAAGAAGCCCAGGGTGCAGCTTCGCCCCTTCATCCCCCTGGCCCAGCTCCTGGCAAATTTAGCCCAGGAGCAGCAGGAGCAGGAGAGGAGGGTACGTAGCGCTGGAGCGGGGAGCGTGCGCGGAAGGGAGACAGACCCCCCTGCGCGCGGCCCGATCTCGCCAACCCGATCTTCCAGGCGTGCCCCGCGCCTCCGCGCCGCCAAGCGTTTGCAGCAAAGACGGCTGAACTCCCTTTCAGGATGCGTGCTGGTCCTCCTCCTCCTCCTCCTCCGCCTCCTCTCCTCCTCCTCCCCCTCCTCCTCCTCCTCCTCCTCCTCCTCCTCCTCCTCCTCCTCCTCCTCCTCCTCCTCCTCCGCCTCCGCCTCCGCCTCCGCCCTCCGCCTCCGCCTCTCTCCTCCTCCTCCCCCTCCTCCTCCCCTTCCTCCTCCCCGTCCTCCTCCTTCTCCTCCTCCTCCTCCTCTCCTCCTCCTCCTCCTCCTCCTCCTCCTCCTCCTCCTCCTCCTCCACTTCCTCATCCTCCTCCTCCGCCTCCGCCTCCGCCTCCGCCTCCGCCTACTCCTCCACCGCCTGAGCCTCCGCCCCCGCCTCCACTCCTGCCTTCTCTTCCGTCACTGCATCATCCGCCTCCTGCGCCGCCGCCTCCTTCTTTTCCTCCGCCTCCGCCTCCGCCTCCGACCCCGCCCTCCTCCCCATCGTCCTCCACCTCCTCCTCCTCCTCCTCCCCTCCTCCTCCTCCTCCTCCTCCTCCTCCTCCTCCTCCTCCTCCTCCTCCTTCTCCGCCTCCGCCTCCGCCTCCGCCTCCGCATCCCTCCTCCTCCTCCTCGCCCTCCTGCGCAACCGCCATCGCCACATCCGCCCCCGGCTCCGCCTCCGCATCCGCCTTCTCCATCATGCTTCCATATGAATAGCTGGGCGTTCCGCCTGAGACTTCCCCACCATGTACGATCCTGAAGCTTGAAACTCGCAACTGATTCACACATGGAGGGCAGCTCCTTTTCAAAATGTGGACCTCGCCTTAGCGCCGCGCACATTCGAGCCTAGAATGTGCAACAGCTTCACGGATGGAGGGCGGCTCCCTTTCGAAATGTGGCTCTCGCCTTAGATCCGCATACACTTGTGTCAAAAAAGTCTGCAGCAAACTTCACGGATGGAGGGCGGCTCCGTTCCAAAATGTGGCTCTCGTCTTAACATCAAGCACATTCGTCTCAAAAGTGTGCCACCGTTCCAGGGGTCGCACCTGAAGTCCCAGGAATTGCGTCCCGGCGCGATTGAAAACTGGTTGGACGCAACAGTGACGTTGATTCGCCGTATTGAAGTCCCAGGACTGGTGTCATGGCATGACTTGAGACAGTGAGGACGCAAAAGTCATGTCGAATCGCGGCGCTGAAGTCCCAGGAGCTGCATTTATGCTGCGATTGGAGATTATCAAACTGTTGTCTTTCAATGGAGCACTTCCCACAAGGACAACAAATTATTATAGGGACCTGTGAAGAGAGCTTGGAGAGGGGGTGCACTGCAACATCGTTGATGCGTCCTGGGTTTACAGTGGCCCTCCCCCCACTCCTCCTCCTCCTCCTCCTCCTCCTCCTCCTCCACCACCTCCTCCTCCTCCCCCTCCCCCTCCTCCTCCCCTCCTCCTCTCCTCCTCTCCTCCTCCTCCCTCCCCTCCTCCTCCTCCGCCTCCCCTCCTCCTCCTCGTCCTCCTCCTCCTCCTCCTCCTCCTCCTCCTCCTCCTCCTCCTCCTCCTCCTCCTCCTCCTCCTCCTCCTCCTCCTCCTCCTCCTCCTCCTCCTCCTCCTCCTCCTCTGGGTCCCAATCCCGCCTCGCGGCCCTCCATAGTCCTCCAGGGGCCCCCCAGAGGGGCCCAGGCGGGCGCGAAAAAAAAACTCCAACAAGCAGGAGGATCGAGAAGGGGGTCGAGGTGGAGGAAGAGGAGGAGGAGGAGGAGGAGGAGGAGGAGGAGGAGGAGGAGGAAGAGGAGGAAGAGGGGGAGGGGGCAAGCTAGGTGCGCGCGCGTCATATCTGACATCCTACCCCTCCCTTCCATCACTTACCATGGCGTAGATCCCCTCTCTACTCGCACAGTCGGATGTCGAGCAGGGCAATGATCCCGAAAGGGTACGCAATGTATTGTAGAGCACGGCATGGCATGGCGTAGAAGAGCACCGCAAAGCGTAGTTTGTCACAGCATGGCGTGGCGTGGCGTAGTGAAGAATTGTATCACAAAGCTTTGCAACGCAAAGCATGGCATCGCACAGCGGCCCCGAACATAACATTGCATAGCATGGCGTTGAAGATCAAAGCGTAGCAGGGCATAGCACGACGTGGCACTTAGGCACTGCATATCACAGCTTCAGCTGAAGGCATGGCATCGCGCAGCGGAACGCAACCTAGCATTGCATTGCATGCCGTGGCATGGCACGGGAAATGACGCCAGCGCTGCAGCGGGAGCACGATTCGGAACGAGCGGAAGCGCGGAAATGAGGCCAGCGCTGCAGCGGGAGCACGATTCGGAACGAGCGGAAACACGGAAATGAGGCCAGCGCTGCAGCGGGAGCACGATTCGGAACGAGCGGGGCCCGAAAATGAAGGCCGGCGCCTCAGCGAGAGCAGCATTTTGAAAATTACCCTGGCGACGTACCCAACCCCTGCGCAAAAGCGGGGCGCAAATAGTTTAGGATACTTTATAAGGGGGCGATGACGGAGCGAGGGTTACATATGTCTGCAGACGGAATTCGGGAGACTCGCAGGACACTGGCTACAGGAAAAGGGCTTGATAAAGCTGATGATTTACAATTCCTGAGCACTCCTAGCCACTTCGAAAACGGGGATCACAGCAGGCCTCGAAAGTGGCGACAGGTTCACAGATCGCAGCCCCGCAGGGATGGCGAGGTCTCATTTGAATCTGCCCGTGGCCCTCACTGTGCTGGGCCCCCCAGCAGGCCTCGAAAATGGCGGCAGTTTCGCAGATCGCAGCCCCCCAGGGATGGCGAGGTCTAATTTGAATCCGCGCGTGGCCCTCACTGTGCTGGGCCCCCCAGCAGGCCTCGAAAATGGCGACAGTTTCGCAGATCGCAGCCCCCCAGGGATGGCGAGGTCTAATTTGAATCCGCGCGTGGCCCTCACTGTGCTGGGCCCCCCAGCAGGCCTCGAAAATGGCGACAGTTTCGCAGATCGCAGCCCCCCAGGGATGGCGAGGTCTAATTTGAATCCGCGCGTGGCCCTCACTGTGCTGGGCCCCCCAGCAGGCCTCGAAAATGGCGACAGTTTCGCAGATCGCAGCCCCCCAGGGATGGCGAGGTCTAACCTGAATCCGCGCGTGGCCCTCACTGTGCTGGGCCCCCCAGCAGGCCTCGAAAATGGCGACAGTTTCGCAGATCGCAGCCCCCCAGGGATGGCGAGGTCTAATTTGAATCCGCGCGTGGCCCTCACTGTGCTGGGCCCCCCAGCAGGCCTCGAAAATGGCGACAGTTTCGCAGATCGCAGCCCCCCAGGGATGGCGAGGTCTAATTTGAATCCGCGCGTGGCCCTCACTGTGCTGGGCCCCCCAGCAAGCCTCGAAAATGGCGACAGTTTCACAGATCGCAGCCCCCCAGGGATGGCGAGGTCTAATTTGAATCCGCGCGTGGCCCTCACTGTGATGGGCCCCCCAGCAGGCCTCGAAAATGGCGACAGTTTCGCAGATCGCATCCCCCCAGGGATGGCGAGGTCTAATTTGAATCTGCCGCGATTACCCTCTATGCTGGACCCCCCAGCAGGCCTCGAAAGTGGCGACAGTTTCACAGATCGCAGCCCCCCAGGGAGGGCGAGGTCTAATTTGGATCTGCCGCGATTACCCTCTATGCTGGACCCCCCAGCAGGCCTCGAAAGTGGCGACAGTTTCACAGATCGCAGCCCCCCAGGGATGGCGAGGTCTAATTTGAATCTGCCGCGATTACCCTCTATGCTGAGCCCCCCAGCAGGCCTCGAAAGTGGCGACAGTTTCACAGATCGCAGCCCCCCAGGAATGGCGAGGTCTAATTTGGGTCCGCGCGTCGCCCTCACTGTGCTGGGCCCCCCAGCAGGCCTCGAAAGTGGCGACAGTTTCACAGATCGCAGCCCCCCGCAGGCAAGACAGAAAGAGGCAGGAAAGAGGCGGGAGGCGGGAGGAGGAAGGACGCGACCACACTGCTCTATTCAAAACGAATACCCAACCAAGGAGGGTTGGGAAAAAATGCAAGCGAAAACCCAACTCTGGGGAATCCTGTGTGTAAGAAAACAATACGCGGGGGGGGGGGGGAGGGGGGGCGAAGACTCCCCACCCGTCATCAGGGGAAGGAGAAGAGTAGTATTCATATCAAGCTAGGTGCGCTCGCGTCATATCTGACATCCTACCCCTCCCTCCCATCCCTTACCATGGCGCAGATCCCCTCTCTACTCGCACAGTCGGATGTCGAGCAGGGCAATGATCCCGAAAGGGTACGCGATGCACCATAGAGCACGGCATGGCATGGCGTAGAAGAGCACCGCAAAGCGTAGTATCAACCTAGCATTGCATTGCATGCCGGGGCATGGCACGGGAAATGACGCCAGCGCTGCAGCGGGAGCACGATTCGGAACGAGCGGAAGCGCGGAAATGAGGCCAGCGCTCCAGCGGGAGCACGATTCGGAACGAGCGGAAGCACAGAAATGAGGCCAGCGCTGCAGCGGGAGCACGATTCGGAACGAGCGGGGCCCGAAAATGAGGCCGGCGCCTCAGCGAGAGCAGAATTTTGAAATTACCCTGTGACGTACCCAACCCATTTGTATCAATGGAAACGAGGAGTTGGCCGAAACTTGTATGGACAATCAACTTGATGTGTAAGCTACTTGGGAGGCGTCGCTGTGCTGGGCCCCGCCAGCAGGCCTCGAAAGTGGCGACAGTTTCACAGATCGCAGCCCCCCAGGGATGGCGAGGTCTAATTTGAATCTGCGTGTGGCATCACTGTGCTGGGCCCCCCAGCAGGCCGCGAAAGTGGCGACAGTTTCACAGATCGCAGCCCCCCAGGGATGGCAAAGTCTAACTTGAATCCGCCGTGGGTACCCACTGTGCTGGGCCCCCCAGCAGGCCTCGAAAGTGGCGACAGTTTCACAGATCGCAGCCCCTCAGGGATGGTGAGGTCCCATTTGAGTCCGCCGTGGGTACCCACTGTGCTGGGCCCCCCAGCAGGCCTCGAAAATGGCGACCGTTTCACAGATCGCAGCCCCCCAGGGATGGCGAGGTCCCATTTGAGTCCGCCGTGGGTACCCACTGTGCTGGGCCCCCCAGCAGACCTCGAAAGTGATGAAGGCTTCGCAGATCGCAGCCCCCCAGGGATGGCGAGGTCCAATTTGAGTCCGCCGTGTGTACCCACTGTGCTGGGCCCCCCAGCAGCCCTCGAAAGTGGCGACAGTTTCACAGATCGCAGCTCCCCAGGGATGGCGAGGTCCCATTTGAATCCGCCGTGGGTGCAGACTCCCAGCAGCCCGAAGTGGCGACTGTTTCACAGATGCAGCCCCCCAGGGATGGCGAGGTCCCATTTGAGCCGCCGCCAGACTGTGCTGGAAGGCGAGTCCCTTTGAGTCCGCGTGGGTACCCACTGTGCTGGCCCCCCAGCAGGCCTCGAACAGTGGCGACAGTTTCACAGATCGCAGCCCCCCAAGGATGGCGAGGTCCCATTTGAGTCCGCCGTGGGTACCCACTGTGCTGGGCCCCCCAGCAGGCCTCGAAAGTGGCGACAGTTTCACAGATCGCAGCCCCCCAGGGATGGCGAGGTCCCATTTGAATCCGCCGCGGGTGCACACTGTGCTGGGCCCCCCAGCAGGCCTCGAAAGTGGCGACAGTTTCACAGATCGCAGCCCCCCAGGGATGGCGAGGTCCCATTTGAGTCTGCCGTGGTACCCACTGTGCTGGGCCCCCCAGCAGGCCTCGAAAGTGGCGACAGTTTCACAGATCGCAGCCCCCCAGGGATGGCGAGGTCTAATTTGAATCTGCCGTGGCCCTCACTGTGCTGGGCCCCCCAGCAGGCCTCGAAAGTGGCGACAGTTTCACAGATCGCAGCCCCCCAGGGATGGCGAGGTCTAATTTGAGTCCGCCCGTGGCGTCACTGTGCTGGGCCCCTCAGCAGGCCTCGAAAGTGGCGACAGTTTCACAGATCGCAGCCCCCCAGGGATGGCGAGGTCTAATCTGAGTCCCCGTGGCGTCACTGTGCTGGGCCCCCCAGCAGCCCTCGAAAGTGGCGACAGTTTCACAGATCGCAGCCCCCCAGGGATGGCGAGTCTAATCTGAGTCCCCGTGACGTCACTGCCCCCCCCAGCAGCCCTCGAAAGTGGCGACAGTTTCACGGATCGCCGCCCCCCAGCGATGGCGAGGTCCTGAGTCCCCGTAAGACGTCACTGTGCTGGGCCCCCCAGCAGCCCTCGAAAGTGGCGACAGTTTCACAGATCGCAGCCCCCCAGGGATGGCGAGGTCTAATCTGAATCCCCGTAAGACGTCACTGTGCCGGCCCCCCAGCAGGCCTCGAAAGTGGCGACAGTTTCACGATCGCAGCCCCCCAGGGATGGCGAGGCGACAGACTGTGCTGGGCCCCCCAGCAGCCCTCGAAAGTGGCGACAGTTTCGCAGATCGCAGCCCCCCAGGGATGGCGAGGTCTAATCTGAGCCCCCGTAAGACGTCACTGTGCTGGGCCCCTCAGCAGCCCTCCAAAGTGGCGACAGTTTCACGGATCGCAGCCCCACAGCGATGGCGAGGTCTAATCTGAGTCCCCGTAAGACGTCACTGTGCTCTATTCAAAACGAGTACCCAACGCAGGAGGGTTGGGAAAAAAAATGCAAGCGAAAACCCGACTCTGGGGAAACCTGTGTGTAAAAAAACAGTACGCGTGGGGGGTCGAGCACTTTCAAACCGTCATCAGGGGAAGAGGGAGAGTAGTATTCATATTGAGTAATTGTTGAGTAATTGTAAAAGGAGGAGGAGGAGGAGGAGGAGGAGGAGGAGAGGAGGAGGAGGAAGGGAGGAGGAGGAGGAGAGGAGGGAGGAGGAGGAGAGCAGAAGGAGAGGGAGGAGGACGGGAGCAGGAGGAGGAGGGGGAGGAGGAGGAGGAGAGGGAGGAGGAGGAGAGGAGGAGGAGGAGGAGGAGAAGGACGAGGGGGAGGGGGAGGAGAAGGAGAAGGAGGAGGAGGAGGAGGAATCGACGCTAATCGACGCCAAATCGCCGCGTTCTCATGATCACCAGACGCTACCTAGCGCACTCAAACGCACTCTAGAGACGGCATTTCGAGGACATAAGGCTCCCACGAGTTGCTACCGAAGGCACCCCTCCAGCGCCAGATTGAACGTCGCCCGAAAGCAGGCCTGCAAGGGGGACGGGGAAACCAAGACCTCTTCCGGGGTGCGTACTGACCAGAATTTCGAAGCGAATCCGGTCGAGGCAACGAGAGCATCCCAGGAGGCCCGATAAGGCGAAAACGATTCAAGGGTAGCAGTAGCGTTCTTGGCTACAACGGCTCCACCACAGATCAGCAACACCAGCAGTGTGGGACCTGCTGGCGAGGGCTGCGACCGCAGCCGCAAAAATGCAAAGTGATCGCTTCAGGCAGCACCCAGAGGGGGCAAAAGAAGGCCTCGGCGGAGTGCAAGATGATTCGGGCGGGTGGCAGTGGGGGGTGACCCAAGGGGGGGGGAAGAAAGAGGCCCTAAAGGGGCCCTTTAGGGCCCCATTGTGGGCACTAACTGGCTCCACAAGGGACCCTACAGGCCCCCTTTAGGGCCCTTTTCTTCACCCCCCATTACCACCCGCCCGAATGATCCAGGGCTCCGCCCCCCCCTCCCTCATGACTCATGCTGATGCCTTCGGGAGCCCCACCTCACCCCACCCTCACGATGGGCCCTCCCCCCGTGTGGGCGTGGGGCGGTGGGGAGTGCTGGTGCCTCTGCCCTGTGGATGTGGGGTGCTGCTGCTGCTGCGTCGCCGTCGTCGTCGTCGTCGCCGCCGCCGCCGCCGCCGTCGTCGTCGTCGTCGTCGTCGTCGTCGTCGTCGTCGTCGTCGTCCCCGTCCCACCTGGGGGGAGGGGGGGTCCTGAGGGCTCCATGGGACCTGTGAAGCCTCGACCTGGGATCAGAGATGTTCTCATCCCACATGCCCGCTGCCAGACCGTGCTGCACAGGTGGGAGGGCGCCCAGAGGCAGGAGCACCCCGCCGCGCGACGAGGCTCCGCCCCCCGTGGCGGAGGCTGCTCGGGAGCGCCGGGCGGCGCCACACGACGAGGACGCCGCCCGCAGCGCGCCAGCAAGCGGGCATGTCTGTTGCTCCTCTGCGGGTTGGGGGGGGAGGCCGTCCCGAGTTGTGCCTGAGAGGGCGGCCCGACTTGTTCGGTCGCAGCGGCGACCTTCCTCCTCCTTGCCTCCTCCTTCCTCCTCGGCTGGCTCCTTCCCCTCTCCGTGGCTTGCCTTGCCCTTGTGGGTGTGCGGTGTCTCTCGGCTCCCCCTCCTCCGTCGGTCGGGCCGTGTCCCTGCATCCGCCCATCTCCCTCCCCGCGGTCGGAGGCAGCCGAGGGGCACCGCGGGGCCGAACTGGGCACGGCAGGCAGACAACAGGCGCGCACGGAGGCGGCGCACGCTCAGAGCATGCAGCTCTTGCGCAGGGGCGCCCGGCCAGGCCTGGGCCGCCCGCGGGTCCTCCTCCTCCTCCTCCTCCTCCTCCTCCTCCTCCTCCTCCTCCTCCTCCTCCTCCTCCTCCTCCTCCTCCTCCTCGGGCCGCCCGCGGGTCCTTCGATCGCATCTTGAGCACCAGCTCCCTGCCCCCCCGCTCCTGGTTCCCCTGGGCCGCGCGCAGGGGGCGCGGCGACGGCGACGGCGACGACGGCGGCGACGGCGACGACGACGACATTGACGACGACGGCGACGACGGCGACGACGGCGACAGCGACGACGACGGCGATGTTGACGACGACGGCAAAAACGGCGGCGTCGTCGTCGTCGTCGACGACGACGACGACGACGACGACATGAACGACATTGACGACGACGGCGACGGCGGCGACGGCGGCAACGGCGACGACGACGACGGCGGCGACGGCGACGTTGACGACGACGGCAATGTTGACGACGACGGCGACGACGACGACGACGATGATGACGACGACGGCGACGACGACGACGGCGACGACGCCGATGTTGACGACGACGACGACGAGGACGGTGTTGACGCCGACGGCGGCGACGACGACGATATTGACGACGACGACGACGACGACGACGGCGACGGCGACAACGCCGTCGACAGCGATGCTGACGACGACGGCGACGACGGCGGCGACGACGACGACGACGACAACGATGTTGACGACGACGGCGACAAAGGCGACGGCGACGACGCAGACGACGACGATGTTGACGACGACGGCGACGACGACCATGTTGACGACGACGGCGGCAACGGCGGCAGCGACGACGACGACGACGACGACAACGACGACGGCGGCCACGAAGACGCCGCCGCCGCCGCCACCGACGACGACGACGGCGACGACGACGACGACGACGACGGCGACGTGGCGGCCGCCGCCGCCGCGGCAGCACGCGCGAAACGCGCTCCCGCGTCGGAGGCTGGGGCATTAATTAGGAAAACCGACTCCACCACCAGCAGGGCGAGAAGCCCAGGCGGGTCCCCCTGGTGGTGGTGGCCCCCCACCCCTCTGGCTCGAGGCACCCCCCCCTTCCCCGGCTCGGGGGAGCGGGGGGCCTCGAGACCCTGCCGCTGGAGGTGGCCCCCCTGGTGGGGGTGGCATCGCCTCCCCCTGCCTCCCGCTGGCGAGCCGGGGAGCCGCGCCTGGGCCCGGGGCAGCTGCGGCCTGGCCGCTGCGGTGCGGCACCCCGCCGTGGCCGCGGAGAGGCTCGGCCCCGTGCGCGGAGCGGCGCCCGGCGCCCCGGGCGCCCGCGGCGGATCCTCTCCCCGCGGCCGCCTGCGCCACCCGGAGGTGGGCACTCCGCAGACGGGGGCCCGGGCCGCGGTGCGCACCATCCCGCGCAGAAGCGGCACCTGCTCTGCGCGGTCGACTCTCCACAAGGATGGGCACCCGGTGCGAGGCGACAGACAGACCTGGCATAAACAGCGGCTTTCAGCGACGCGTAGGCGTACGCGGCCAGGCGTTCCAGCTAGCTGTCTCTTCGAGCTCAAAGTGTGGATGCTGCTGCTGGCATCGCTTCTGATAGAAGAACTCAACAGCTCTTCACCGAGCCGGCCGACGAGACTCTCATGCGAATAATGTGAAGGATGCAAACGAATGAGCGGGGGAAGATCAAGAAGACGTTGAACACGCAAAGGAGGAGGAAGAGGACGAAGAAGAGAACGAGACGAGGAAGATAAAGCGAAAACAAGAAGAGAAATCAAAAACAGGAAGGGAAAGAGGGGGAGCGATATCCGTCGCCCCCCCCCCCCCACCACACACACACACACACACACACCGTTAAGGGCGACCTGGCTGCGCGGCTGAGGCATCGGCGGCTGAGCAGCTTAGATCTCGTCAACGCCACGAGGCACATCGCAGCATTGTATCATCCTGAAGAGCTCAACAAGTTGGCAACCGTGATGTTCCCACCGCCAGTTATCAGAGCACAGAACCGCTCAGTTCCCCAAGAGGTGACATCCAAAGTGCCCGAGAGAACGCACGCATCCCCCTCGGACACAAAGCAGGGTGTGGCCGCGCCCAAGCCACGTTTCCTCAACTCCTGGGCCCCTGGGGGCACGCAACAAACAATGAATACGCACTGCCAAAGCCACAACCCCCCGCAAAAAACTGTGGGTCCGCGCTCCTGAAGTCACGATTCACTGTCCCTCGTAAAAGCACTGGATCCGCGCTCCCGCAGACACGGTCCCTGGTAGAAGATCTTGGGTACGAGCTCCTGATGCCAGATCACTTGATTTTTAGCAACAAAACAAATGAATACTTACAACAAGGGATCGCGCGCCCCAGGCCATGATCCCTCGCACAAAACGTTGGATACGCACTCCCGCAGCCACGATCCCTGGTGAAAAACCTGAGGATCCACGCTCCCGAGGCAGCGATCACTCGTAAAACAACTACGGGTCCGCTCTTCGGACTCGCCCGCCACTCGGTCAGCCTTGGAAGCAGCTGGCAAGCCTGCAAATCGGCCCATCAGCCACCCGACTAGCTGACCTGCCAAGCGTCCATGCAGACGGCCAGCCAACTAGCCGAGTTGCCAGCCCGCCACTCGACCTGCCAAGCAACCAGTCAACCCAACCAGCGCAGCCGTGCGGGCAATCAAAGGGGGATAGTCGGAGGCAGAGAGCGAAGACATGAAGGTAAGAGGGGCACGAAGAGCAGGAGATAGAAGAAGCAGGCGGCGGAGGCAGAGGAAGAGGAAACACGGGGGCAGAGGAATACAAGAGGGAGGGCGCGAAGGCACTGGAGGCAGAGCTGAACAACTGGAGGCAGGGGAGGCGGAGGCAGAGGAGACACGAGGCGGAAGCGGGGGCGGGAGCGGAGGGGAATGGCAAGGGGCACGGGATGTGACTGGGAATGAGCCTCCCCCCCTCCTTCGCCCTCCCTTCCGACGCATCCGCCCTCGCACTCCCCCATCGGAGGGCCGGGAGGACGAAGTCTCCCCTTTTTGCCTGCTCCTGCTCTGCTCCTCCTCCCCTTCCTCCTCTTGCTCCTCGCTCGTCCTCGTCCTCGTCCTCCGGGCTGTTGGCCGCGAACGGCCCCCGGGCCAGAAGTGGAAGTCGACGGAGAAGAATCATGCTGGACCCTAGCGCGAAGGAAACGGACCCCAGACCGGGAAACAGAGAAAAGAACCCCCCCAGGGAAGTGGAAGAAGCAGAGCCACTGGCCCGAGCGAGACCCCAGACAGCGCCAACGACCCCCACACCCACCCCAAAAGCACAGCTCAACAGCCGCTGTCCCGGGTAGTGACGGCTCCGCTTCTGCCACCCCGACGACCAGGCCCGCCCGTCGCCCCACCCCCTCTGCGTTCCAAGAACATCCCCCGCCGCGTGGGGGCTGGGGGGAGCAGGCAGCAGGAGGAATCCAATGCGGGGCGCAACAAAGAGCTTGTCCCCCCGCAGGATGGTTTTCGTAGAGGCCATTGTAGTCGCTTGGGCCCTCGGCCCGGCAGCGCGGCTATAAGACCGCCCGAGACGGACTGTCCGCAACGCTGGAACTAGGGAGGGGGGAGCCGCGGGACGAGCACAGGCCTAACACCATTGCGCCCCAGCTCAAGCACAATACGTCGTAGGAAACACACTTCTCGAGTTTGGCGTCTGTGCACATGGGCCGCAAACTAATCTTCTGAGACGCGCGCACAGAAACCACTGAGGCATCACACCACATCCTGCGTTTGTTGTCACTTTTTCAGCGCGCGCGTCGATGTTCGCGCTTGATTCTCCGAACTGCCACAAACCACTGCACAGGGTCCAGTACAGTAGGGGCCCGACCACAAGAAACCTTCCACAAGAAAACACAACCCTGAGACCCCAGGACGTGCATGGATTTGTGGTGTGGGAACGTCACGCATTCCATAGCAAAGCCATCGAATCCCAAGAAACCCAGGGCACCCTGGAGGCAAGCAGGGTGTTTCTTGGCATGGGTCTCCACTGTAGGGTGCAATATGGGCACAAAGCCAGAAAGAGCCAACGACATGTGACATCAGATGCCGGATCGCCTGGGCCAAGGACGTCCCCAGCCTGCCCCCCGGGATGCCGCGAGAGAGAGAGTGCCAGAGCCCCAACCGCCCTCTCGGGCGTGGGATCTGGGGAGGCCCGAGCAGTCCCGCCCCCAATCCACATCCGATGACAAGAGGAAAGAACTACCAGAAAGTGGCACCGTCCGCCGGCACCCGAACAGGACAGCACGAGCTCCCTCCCCTCGCGAAAACTGAGTAGGAGGCGCCCGCAGGA
>CAUYUJ010017252.1:153941-178941 GCA_963575745.1 Prorocentrum cordatum | reverse complement strand
ACGTCTCTCCCTCCTGGCCCCACCACCCTTTCTCCACCACTGATCCCCTCCATTCCAGAGCACCCCCGCCCATCCCCCTCCGTTCCAGAGCACCCCCGCCCATCCTCCCCCCCCCTCTCTCAGCAGAAGAGACAGCGACAGGCACAAACCTGCGGAGCTCCGCGCGGATCTCCTGGATCGGCACCGGACGCCCTCCCACGGCGAGCGGCGCGCGCCAGGGGCGGCGCGGGAGGCGCCGTCAGGGGGGGCACAGCGCAGATCCGACAGATCCGCGCGGAGCTCGGAGAGCCTCTGCGTGTGTCGTTTTTGTTGCATCCTCACCGCTCCTCCTCCCCCCTCTGCTCCTCTCTCCTCCTCCTCCTCTCCTCCTCCTCCTCCTCCTCCTCCTCTCCTCCTCTCTCATCATCATCATCATCATCATCATCATCATCATCATCATCATCATCATCATCATCATCATCATCATCATCATCATCATCATCATCAGCATCCTTCCGCCTCCTCCTCCTCCCCCTCCTCCGCCGTCCCCACTCCCTCCATCCCCCCCCTCCAACTGCCTCAACCGTTCCCCCCTCGTCCCACAGCTGGCACCGTCGGCTTTCACCGGTGGAGCACAAAGACAAAAAGCATCCCCTCGTACCTCCTCCCTCGACCTCCCTGCTCCTGGGGAAACCGAAAGGTATTGATGCCGCTACTCCCCAGACCTCTCCCAGGGTGCGTTCTGACCAGAATCTCGAGGCGGATCCAGCAGGGCCTCCCAGGAGGCCGAAAACAGGGAAAACGAGGGAAGGGTAGCGGTATCGGTACCTTTTCCTCCTCTGCGCTCCCCGTGCTCCCCTCGAAGAAAGGAAAACCAGGTGAAAGGCGCCCTGGGACACACAAATAAATAGACGCAAATCCCAGGATTCCCCATGTGTTCCCATAGTTTCTGGGCTTTCGTCTTCCCCCCCATTTCTCATATGTTCCCATATTCTCCTGTGAGTCCACGATTAATTGTGTCTGTGAAGTGTTATCCCTCCTGACAGGTGCCTTCCGAGAAAAACGAGCCGACAGCTCCCGCGGCCCCTCCCCCCTCGGCCGCTCTCGCAGGCCCGTGTGTCGCGCATGCCCGTCCGCCTCTGCCTGTCCCCCTTCCTCCTCCCGCCCATCAGGGAGGGAGGAGGAGAGATGAGGATGAGGAGGAGGAGGAGGAGGAGGAGGAGGAGGAGGAGGAGGAGGAGGAGGAGGAGGAGGAGGAGGAAGGGAGGAGGAGGAGGAGGAGGAGGAGGAGGGGAGAGGAGGAGGAGGAGGAGAGAGAGGAGAGAGGAGAGAGAGAGGAGAGAGGAGGAGAGAGGAGAGAGGAGAGAGGAGAGGGAGAGAGGAGAGAGGAGAGAGGAGAGAGGAGAGAGGAGAGAGGAGAGAGGAGAGAGGAGAGAGGAGAGAGGAGGAGGAGGAGGAGGAGGAGGAGGAGGAGGAGGAAGAGGAGGAGGAAGGCGGCGTTCAGGAAGGTCACGTAGACGAAGAGCAACACATGGGGGGAGGTCACAGGCCCTGCGGGAGCAGTGCTCCTTTCGCTGCAGCGGATCGGGTGGCAGCTCCTCGCTTGGAACCCATTGAAGGACGACAAGGGCCAGGTCATCGAGCTGCAGGTGCTTAGCCCTCGCATGGTGTCCACCCTGATCGAAGCAGAGGTGTACCGCTGTCTGATGAGGGAGGTGGCCAAGCACCCAGGATTCGAAGAGCTGGAAGGCAGAGCGCCAGATATCGAGCCCTTCCGTCTGGCAATGGCCGAGATGCGCCGTGAAGGGAAGTTCGAGGAGGCTGCGCTGCTGGAGACGCACATCACAGGAGGACTGGTGACGCAGAGCGACTTGTACGACGAGCGTGTGGTGACGAGCGCGTCCTGCCAGTGGTCCAAGTACCAGACAGGCACGGCGTACCACCGCCTCTTCGCCCGCCCTGCCATCCAGACCTGGGCGGAGGAGCTGATCTGTAAGAGGGCCGCTGCTGCTGGCTTGGCTGCTGGCGAGAACGACCTCGGGACGGTCCGAGGTATGCCGAGCCTCGGACTGGACGACGTGCCGCCGCCCAGCATGGAGGAGCACTGCCACAGGGCTGGTGTGGTGCGCAGCGACTACTTCACAGGAGTGATCTGCATCGACGGCTCGGCCATGTGCCCAACGGAGTCCAGGCTCACGAGGACGGGCTGTGCCGCGGTGATGGTCGACGACGTTGGACAGGACATCGGTGAGATGTACGGTTGCACGCCTGAGTGGGTTGATGAGATTGGGTATGCTTAGCTATACGCGCTGCGCAGGATACTCCAAGAGGTTGGACCCGAGCCTGTGGTGCTCTACTCGGATTGCAACGGGCTCGTTGGCGACTTCGAGCGTGGCGAAGAGCACTGCTGCGGGGCCATGCACCAGTACGCGGACCTGTGGCGGGAGGCATTCGCCAAGAGGGAGAAGCTCGGCCCACGGTTCCTCAACCTCGGGTGGATGCAGGCCCACACAGGCCGGGCGGAGGCCAGCAGGAGAGGCATCAGCTTCCGGGCCTACGCGGGCAACAAGGAGGCGGACCTGCGGGCGCGCCAGGAGGCGAAGCTGCACCCTCGACAGGAGCTGGAGCGGTGCTGGAGTGAAGCGGCCGCTGCAGCAATACTCTGGTGCCGCCGCCATGGCGGCGTGTTGAGAAAGCATGCTGCCCTAGCCTGGCCCGATCGGGAACAGATCCCAGGACCTCGGGCCCAAAGTTGTCCTCGTCTGGTCCTGGTGCGGCCCGATGCGGGCCATCGGATACTGCGGCTCGGTCGAGCCTGGGGCTGCGAGCTCTGCGGAGTTCGGCGAGCTCCCAGGGCCAGGCCAATCTCGAAGCATTGCCCAGGGCTTCCAGGTTGGCTGCCCAGTCCCACCCGTCCCAGAGGCCTTGGGTGGGTCGGGGTGGGGGGCGACGGGCTTCGAGGGAGGAGGAGGAGGAGGAGGAGGAGGAGGAGGAGGAGGAGGAGGAGGGAGGAGAAGGAGGAGGAGGAGGAGGAGGAGGAGGAGGAGGAGGAGGAGGAGAGGAGGAGGAGGAGGAGGAGGAGGAGGAGGAGGAGGAGGAGGATCCCCCGTGCCCCGTGTCCGGGGCCGCGCGGCGCTGAGCTCCAGGCGTCCAGGCCCGCGCCCGGCCTCTCGTTTTACCCCGACGGGCCCTGGGCTTAATCAAAATCTGAGTTCGCTTGTTTTTTTTACCCCCTCGGACCGACGACAATGCCGATGACAATCGATGACATCTCGGAGCCAATGCGGAGACATTGAACCGTGGTGTGTGTGCATCCCCCTGTGGTCCGATCGACCATTCATATAATTGGGCACAACACACCATTCATATAATTAAAATTTGAGCATCTGATCCCTCGTAGGATTGCAGAGCAGTCCGCCCTTTGTTGGGAACCAGAGGAATCAGAGGGGGAGGAGGAGGAGCGTAATGAGGCGGGAAAGGAGGGAGGGGGCGAAGGGAAAAAAGGAAGGGGGAGGGAGAGCCAGTCCCGCAAGGGCCCTTCCTATGCCCACGTCATCCTGCTCCGTCGCCTTCTCCTCTGCCACTGTTTTCCCTTTCTCTTTCGAGCCGGCGTCAACTCAGTAGGCGCGGGCACCATTGAAGACGCGTCCCGAGGAGGCACGGCTGGTGCAAGAGAACCCAGCATCTCAAAAAGAGCTTGAACTGACATGATTGCTCCTCATGATACTCCTCCGCCGCCTCCTCCTCCTCCTCCGCCTGCCGCACCTCCTCCTCCGCCAGGCCGCCAGGAGACCACGACGACCGGCAGATCCTCGGGAAACCGCGCAAAAACCTTGTCGCCGACGTGATAAACCTGCTTGTTCCCCGACTCGAGGGGCGTCTCCGCCTTCCTCAGGAGCTGCACCTGCCGGCGGGCCGAGAGAGGCCCCGGCGTCGTCCCTCCCTCTGGGAGGCGGGAAGAGCGGGCAGGAGGCCGAGGCAGACGCGGGGAGGGGCGGGGAGGGCAAGAGCGGGCGGGAGGCGGGAGGAGGGGAAGAGGAAGGGAAGAGGAGGGAAGAGAAGCACGGGGGAAGAGGAGGGAAGGAGGGGAAGAGGAAGAGAGGAAGAGGGGAAGAGGAAGGGAAGAGGGCAAGAACGGGGTAAGAACGGGCGGGAAGGGTAAGAGGAGGGGAAGAAGAGGGAGGCGCAGGAAAAGGAGCAGCAGCAGGAGCAGCGGCAGCAGCGGGAGGGCAGGGGCGACGCAGAACGAGAGGGCGGGAGAGGATGCGAGGAGAGGGGGGGGAGCCTGGCGTGGGCAGAAGCGCGCAGGGGATGGCATCAAGATGGCATTCAAGCTGCAGCGGCCGTATACGATCCAATGTTTTGAGGCCCAACCTCGATCGTGCACAAACACATTCGTTGTAGTGGGAAGAGCCCTGTATAGTGGGAGGAGTCCTGATATCCGTCGCCAATATCCGCCAGCGTCCCCTGAGGCACGAGTTGCAGTGCGCCAAGGTCCTTGGCCGAATCCCTCAAGCCTCAGTCCTCAATCCTGAGGATTATTCAACGGACCCAGGCCCCAAAGTCTCTAAGATTCCAGGGCTTCTGGCGTCCTGTCGCGTGACTTTTTCGGGCCCAAGAGGGCCCTAAGACGGGCCACCAGGGCCCCAAGAGGCCGCCCACGTGAGCGTGTTCTTAGTCGGCGATTCGACATTGGGCGGAAGGGGGGAGAAGGGGGGGGTCTCGCCCTGGACCTCTACATAGTGCGACTGGTTGCAGCAGTGCGTCCTGTGGAGGAGGCTTCACCTGCTCGAAACAGGCGCCAAATACAGCCAAGATCTACTCCATGCAGGGGGGGGAGAGGGGTGCGAGGACCCGCGCCGATCGGCAAAACACCGAATAAGAAACGATCACCAGACGGTCCAAGAGGGGCCCGAATCGCCGCACGATTGATCCAAGACGCCCAAGATGGCCCCAAGACGGCCCAAGAAGCCGTCGAAGCGCCCAAAGAGAGCCGCAAGAGTCCTCCTAAGAGGTCCCGAGAGGCCAAGATCATCGATTGCCGTTCGGCTTCTCATTGTCTGGGATATCCTCGACTTTTCGAGCCTCCGACACACCCAAACGGCCCACGGGGCCCCCTGGACTACCCCAAGACGGCCCCAGAGGCGGCCCCAAGAGGGGCCCAACAGGGGGAACACGAACCGAAAATCCGAGCCTTCCGCTACAGAAGGCGCCCAGGAGGCCCCAAGACGGCCCCAAGAGGGCCCAAGGGGCCCCCAAGAGGCCCCCTACGAGGCCCTAAAAGGGCCCCAGAAGGCCCCCAAGAAGCCCCGAGAGGCCCCAAAACAGCCTCCCAGAGGCCTCACAACTCTCCAGGAGGCTTCCGAGAGGCCTCGACGAGATCCAAACGACCAGACAAGAGGCCTCAGACCCACAACCCAGGCACGGTGGCGGGATGGGCCGAAGGACATTAGATCCGCCGCCCCCTGTGGTCTTGCCACAGGGGTGCACGGCGTGCTGGATGTTTCAGGTTTTGGTTTTGGTTCTTTTTCTAAAAGAACTCCCCAGTGGGCTTCGGCCCGTCCCGCCGGCCACCCGCAAGTTTCCGAAAATCCATCTGTCAATGCCTTTGTTGCCCCAACTTGGCCCAAGATGGCCTCCAAGACGGCCAAGATGGCCCAAGATGGCCTCCAAGATGCTTCCAAGACGGCCAAGATGGCCTCCAAGACGGGTAAGATGGCTCCAAGATGCACCCAAGACGGCCCAAGATGGCCTCAAGATGGTCTAAGACGGCCCAAAAGGCCCGCAAAAGGCCTCCAAGACGGCCCAAGAGCCCTCCAAGACGCCCTCCAGGAAGGCCCGAATAGGTTAAAATCATTGATTTTCCTTAGGTTTTTGAAGGATTTTGGCATGTTCTTCTTTTCAGCTCTCCGACGGCCCAAGACGGCCCAAGAGGTCCCCAACATCGCCCCAACAGCACCCAAGAGGCCTCCAAGATGGCCCCATGACGGCCCAAGAGGCCCCCAAGAAGGCCCCAAGAGGGCCTCAAGACGGCCCAAGAGGCCTCCAAGACGCCCAAGATGGCCTCCAAGACGGCCAAGATGGCCCAAGATGGCCTCCAAGATGCCTCCAAGACGGCCAAGATGGCCTCCAAGACGGGTAAGATGGCTCCAAGATGCACCCAAGACGGTCCAAGATGGCCTCAAGATGGTCTAAGACGGCCCAAAAGGCCAGCAAAAGGCCTCCAAGACGGCCCAAGAGCCCTCCAAGACGCCCTCCAGGAAGGCCCGAATAGGTTAAAATCATTGATATTCCTTAGGTTTTTCAAGGATTTTGGCATGTTCTTCTTTTCAGCTCTCCGACGGCCCCAGACGGCCCCAAAGACAGCCCCAAGACGGCCCGGCAGATCTCCCAAACGCCCACGCTGGCGTCCACTACGGCCACGATAAACCCAAGTGAGGCCACAGAGAGGCCCCCAACCCAGCCCAGACGGCGTCAGGCAGAACAGGAAGGCCGCAAGGCATCCAAAGAGGCCCCCAAGATGCTTCCAAGACCGCACATGTGGCCCAATATAAACCCAGAGTAGCCAAAAAGGCACTCAAGAGACCTCCTCCTCCATTCCCCCCTTCCTATCTCTCCTCTCCTCCCCGTCCTCCCCCACGTGTTCCCCGAAGGCTGTAAAGACCGATTCGGGGAACATATGGCCCAATAACTTGGCAGACCTCTGGCCACAGCAGTCGGCCGCATCGGCGCTTCCGAAAGGGCAGGGGGCGGCGGTGATTCGCCGTAGGCGTCTTCGATCCGCCGCCCCCTGTTGATTCATCACAGGGGTGCCTGGCGTGCTGAACCCTCTAGGTTTTGGTTGTGGTTCTTTTTCCAAAAGAACTCCCCCTGGGGCTTCGGCCCGTCCCGCCGGCCACCCGGAAGGCGCTCAATTCCCCAATATCGTCGGCTTTTTCGCTCAAGATGGCCGAAGATGGCCTCCAAGATGCCTCCAAGACGGCCAAGATGACCTCCAAGGCGGCTAAGATGGCCCCAAGACGGCCCAAGACGGCCCAAGATGCACCCAAGACCGCCTAAGATGGCCTCAAGATAGCCCAAAACGGCCCAAGAGGCTCCCAAGAGGCCTCCAAGATGGCCCAAGACACCCCCAAGAGGCCTCCAAGACGGCCTAAGAGGCCTCCAAGAGGTCCTCCAGGAAGGCCCGAAGAGGCCAAAATCATTGGTTTTCCTTAGGTTTTTGGAAGGATTTTGGTATTTGCGCCTTTTCGGCTTTCCGACGATCCAAGACGGCCCAAGAGGCCCCCAAGGTCGCCCCAAGATCGCTCAAGAGGCCTCCAAGATGGCCCCATGACAGCCCTAGAGGCCCCCAAGACGGCCCCAAGAGGGCGCCAAGACGGCCCAAGAGGCCTCGAAGACGCCCAAGATGGCCTCTAAGACGGCCCTGGAGCACCCCAAGAGGGCCCCAAGTCGGCCCAGAAAGGCCCCCCAAGCGGCTTCCGACGGCTTCAGACGGGCCAGGAGCCCACCAAGATGGCCGAAGGTGGCTCGCAGCTAGCCCAAAACGGCCCGAGGCCTCCAAGAGGGCCTCCAGGAAGGCCAAAAAAGGCCAACAAGAGTGATTTCCCGCAGGTTTTTGAAGAATTTTGACATTTGCTTTGTTTCGGCCTTCCGACGGCCCGATACGGCCCAAGAGCCCCCAAAGATCGCCCAAGGATCGCCCAAGAGGCCTCCAAGATGGCCCCAGAACGGCCCAAGAGGCGCCCAAGACGGCCCCAAGAGGCCCCCAAGACGGCCGAAGAGGCCTCCAAGACGCTCAAGATGGCCTCCAAGACGGCCCAAGAGCCCTCCAAGACGTCCTCCAAGAAGGCCCGAAAGGGTCAAAATGGCCCCAGGCGGCCAAGATGACCTTCAAGATGCCCACGTGTTCCCTGGAGGCTTTCCAAACCGACTCGGGGAACACATGGTCCGATAGCTTGGCAGGTCTGGCCTCAACGTTCGGCCACATAGGCGCTTCCCAAAAAGGCAGGGGGTGGCGTTGATTCGCCGCAGGCGTCTTCCATCCGCCGCCCCCTGTCGATTCATCACAGGGGTGCCTGGCGCGCTGAACTTCTTACGGTTTTGGTTTTGGCTCTTTTTCCTAAAAAACTCCCCCTGGGGCTCCAGCGCGTTCCGCCGGCCACCCAGAAGACCCGGTTGCCAACGCCAAAAACGGCCGACTCGCTCGGGACATCCTCAAAAAATCGCGAAGATGGCCCAAGATGGCCTCCAAGTCCGCCCAAGATGGTCTAAGACAGCCTCCAAGACGACCCAAGACAGTCCAAGACGGCCCAAGACTGCCCAAGAGGCCCCCCACAGGCCTCCAAGACAGCCCAAGAGGCCCCCAAGAGGTCCTCCAGGAGGGCCCGAAGAGGCCAAAATCATTGATTTCCAATTGGTTTTTGAAGGATTTTGACATGTGCTTCTTCTCGGCATTCCGACGGCTCAAGACGGCCCAAGAGGCCCCCAAGATCGCCCAAGAGGCCCCCAAGAGGGCCCTATGACGGCACAAGTGGCCTCCAAGACGGCCCCAAGAGGGCCCCAAGACGGCCCACGAGGCCTCCAACACTCCCAAAATGGCCTCCAAGACGCCCAAGATGGCCTCCACGACGGCCTCGAAGCGCCCCAAAGAGGGCCCCAAGTCGGCTCCGGACGGCGTCAGACGTGCCAGGAAACCAGCAAGATCGCCGAAGTTGGCTCGAAGCTGGCCCAAGACGGCCTCTTCTGGCCAAAAACATTGACATTTGCTTATTTTCGGCCTTCCGACGGCTCGAGACGGCCCAAGAGCCCCCAAAGATCGCCGAAAGATCGCCCAAAAGGCCTCCAAGATGGCCCCAGAACGGCCCAAGAGGGCCCCAAGACGGCCCCAAGAGGCCCCCAAGACGGCCCAAGAGGCCTTAAGACGCCCAAGATGGCGTCTAAGACGGCCCTGGAGCATTCCAAGAGGGCACCAAGTCGGCCCATAGAGACCCCCCCCAAACGGCTTCCGACGGCGCCAGACGGACCAGGAGCCCACCAAGACCGCCGAACATGGCCGTAAGATGGCCCAAGACGGCCCAAGAGGCCTCCAAGAGGGCCTCCAGAAGGCCCGAAAAGGCCAAAATCATTGATGTCCCATGGGTGTTTGAAGGATTGTGGCATTTGCTTTCTTTCTGCCTTCAGACGGCCGGCAAGGGCGCGTGGACTGGCAGAAACCATAGGCTGAAACAGTTCTGCAGCGGCGGGCATCTTAGCATACCGATGCGCTGCCCCAGCCCCTCGAAGTCGGCCTACTGCTTCCAAGCAAAATACCGCACATGCATACCTGCCTTGGCTTTGGCCTCTGCCCCCTGTAGAACGCGGTCGATGACCTCCTCGAACTCGCCCAACGCCAGCGCGCCAAAACAAGCCAAGAAAAACCTCTGCACATCCACGGGCAACTCCTTAAGCACCGAAGTTTGCGAAGCCACCCTGCGCGAGAAAAGCACCGCCTCCTTCACTACATTGACAATATAACCACACTGCGCAGAAGAAATGGGGCACATCACGCGCGACGCTTGCATATCTTTGCAATGCCGAGCAAGATGCCCCTGCGCATTACGAAGGTGAGTGCCCCATCGCGCCGCCACCTGCCAGCAATGAGCGGCCCTGTCCGCGCAGTTGCGCTTCTGCGGCGGCCGCCACTGGAGCTGCCCCCACTTCCATTAAACAGAACCTCCACGCCCGACGTGCTTACGAGAATTAGCTCCACACAGATGCCACCTCGCTGCAAGCTCCTTCTCCAGCAAAGTGACCACATAATCCCAAGCCTGAGTAAGCTGCGCAGGCTCATCAGCAGCAGCAACTTGGGCCGCCAGATCTCGCCAAGCATGCCCGTTGGGAAAATAAGCGCAGCCCACGGGTGGGGTAGCTGGGAAACCCCGCGGCCCTTCCAGCACTCGCCGCCAGGTGGGGACATCGTTAACCATCGCAGGAAAGTGAACCGGATAATGCGCAGAGGTCGCTGCATCCCCCTGCAGCGCAGGAGGCCCAAAACGAGGCAGTAGATTGCACGCCACCAACGCGTAATCATACACCGTGCCTAGCACTCTCTTGGCCCAGGTAGGCCCGTCTGTAAAGACCAGCTGACCGTGCACTTGAGAGAACCGCGGATCTCCCCAACACTGCGGCTCGAAATTCCAGCCCCCAAGCGCAATCCAATCCAGACCCATAAGATTGAGAAACCCGAGACAACGGCAGATGCCGAGCACCAATGCGATATTATCTTCGCTGAGGCCCTCGGTGCCACGCATGTAAACGCTCATCGCGATAATACCTTCAGCCACTCCCCAGTGCAGGTGTGCCGCCACAAACTGCACTCAGGAAGCTGAACTCGCGCAAGAAAGGGCGCCTTTGTCACCGCCACATCAGTCGGAGTCAAGAAGGCCACTCCGCCACTGGCGCCGCCAGCCTCGGTCTCCTCAGCCTCAGTCCAGCACCCGTGGTAGCCGAGATCCGGCGCCCGCCGACGAACCGAATGAGGACCGTCACATCCACTGTGATGTTCTCGTACTGCGAATACTTTGCCCCGAGGGGCATGAGAAAGAAAGTCAATGAGGGTGCCAGCGCCCGTAAAATTGACCGTCGCGATCTCTCCTTTGACCTGGGAAGTGCCACCATCCTGCGTATATCGATGCAGTGCAGCCCCATGCTTTACTGTGGCCGTAGCCGACGACGTTGACCGTCTGCCCCCAGAAGCCGAACCAGCACAAAGATGCGCAGCCGGCCCAGCCGATGGCGCCGAGGAAGGTCCAGAGCACCCAGTTCGCGTTCCTCTCCCGAGATCCTCGGTCTCGGCCACAGTCGCGTGATCTGTGCAGCCAAGCCAAGGGAAGAGGCAATACCACACACTCCCACTATCCGTGAAACTGGCACCGTCAAGGTGTCCCCAGAAGTCGCTCCTCCCCCGAGATCCTCGGTCTCGGCCACAGTCGCATGATCTGCGCCACCGAGCCTTCCAAGGCAAGAGGCAATACTACACACATCCACTGTCCGTGAAGCGGGCGCCGTAAAAGTGCACCCCGATGGCAAACCCGTAGCACCAGCAGAAATTGCCAGAGTGGCCGCCACACCAATCGTATTGGACATCATCATGGCGTACAAGAGAAAGGCACGTACCACTCTAGAACAGCATGTCATACTCCACTCAATCCCACGGACTGTACCGAGAGACCCCCGTGTGAAGAATGTTGGCCGCCGCACGTAACTTGCAGGCACAGGAGACTCTGGAGAACAGATACCAGCTTCCAGAAACAAGGCACGCACATCAGCATCTTCGGCATGTCGTAGCGAAGGACGTGGCGGCGCAGCAGGAAAAGGGGTAGCAGGTTCAGGGCTTGCAAGAAGTTGCCCCCCGCCTGGCGCTTCACCCCGAGGAGGCCCCGCTGCATCTTGTCCCGCTGGCGGCGGCCCTGCCCCCACCAAGGACAGCACCTCCTCTTCTTCGACGATCTGCGCAAGCAGCTCGGCCTGGATGCCGTGCTTCTTGAGTACCTGCTCCAGCGCCTCCACCGTGAACACTTTTCCTTGGCCCTCTCCGCCTGTGCCAGGACGCCCTTGACCATCCCGAGTAGGCTGCAGGGGCTTCTTGGCCAGTTCCAATATCTTGGCCTCGAGCTCCACTTGTTGCACGCGAAGCTGGGCCAGTAACTCCTCGTCCACCTTGCCAGCCTCCTGAAGCTGACGAATAGCATCCGCACGCTCCTCCACTTGGCCCTCAATCCTGGCAATACGCCCTTCAAGTTGATGAATACGTTTGTTGACCTCCTGAATGTGGATCCCCACAGGTTTCTGTTTGCGCTTCTGCGCCAACATCACATCTCGCTCTTTGACGATAGTAGCCCGCGCTTCAGCCAGTTCTGGAATCTCTCGAACCAGTGACCCAGGAAATTTTTGCAACTCACTTTCCAAAATCGTAAGCCTGTCATCAGCACTGGCAAGGCCATCACCTGGAACAGCCCCACCATTACCGTCAGGAGCACCGCCCCTGCCCATATCATCATCAGGAAGACCGTTACCACGTCCAGCTTCTCGCAGTCGCGTCTGAAGTTGCTCAATCTGCTTTTCCAGTCGACGATAGCGGTCCTGCTCCCATAACGAAGGCTCCCTCCCCGCCCCAGCCTTGGCTCGAGCACTGTGCGACGGAGCCACCCCCGTTGTTGTCTTGTTGCCCCCAAAGCACACCCCCTTTTATGCAATTTGCACTGCACACAAGGAAGATGCACCAAATGATTACATAACTTCTTGCCCTTTCTCGGACCCCATGCACGCATGCACGACTTGCAATACCAATCCTGTCGCTGATTCTTCCTATCCTGCGCAGTGCCTCCCATCCTCTCGACGGCAGCGCACGAGCACCCAGAACTGATCGTATAGTCGTGATGTAAACTGTGAAAGCACAGGCGGGCACCTGGGCTCCAAGGGGAATGTACAGTAGAAGGGCCTGGTCAAACCAGGAAAGCAGTCGAGGGCCGTGGATCCCTCCTGCCAAAGATAGCTCCTGCCGCTATGGTCCTGAACCAAACGGCTTGAGCCAAAATGGCTACGGACCACCTCTTCCTCCTCCTTCTCCTCCTCCTCGTCCTCCACCTGCCGCCTCCTCCTCCTCCTTGCCCTCCCCCCCTCCCAATTCCACCCGACCAAGCCTCGGTGACGCTCGTGAGCGGCTCGTTGTCGTCCGGCTCGTCCCACGACATGAGATACTTGCCTCCGTCCTGGATCTCTAGCAGGATGCCCGGGTACACCTGGTTGCTATCCTTTTTCCCATCGTCATTACCTTCGGCAGCATCAGTATCACCAGCATCAACAGCATCGTCATCGTCAGTGTAAGCATCTGCACATCACCATCTTCATCATCAGCATCATCACCACCACCACCATCATCAGCAGCAGCAACATCATCATCATCATCATCATCATCATCATCATCATCATCATCATCATCATCATCGTCATCGTCATCAGCGTCATCAACAGCATCATCACCATCATCATCATCATCATCGTCATCATCAGCATCATCAGCAGCATCATCGTCATCATCAGCATCATCAGCATCATCATCACCATCACCATCACCATCACCATCATCATCATCATCATCATCATCATCATCATCATCATCATCATCATCATCATCATCATCATCATCATCATCATCATCATCATCGTCATCGTCATCAGCGTCATCAACAGCATCATCACCATCATCATCGACATCATCGTCATCATCCTCATGGGTCATCACTCGTGGTCATCATTCCCTTCATCGTCACCATCGACACAGTAATCCACCGACCCCCCGCTTGCCAGGAGTGAAAAAGGGCGTTTGAAGTGACTGCCTGCCAGCCCTCCCCATTTCCCTCTCCCCTATGTCCCAAATCCTGTCAGATGGAAGAGGGGCCGGAGAACGAGCTCGTCACCGCACCCTCGGGGCCCTCGGACCCTCCAAATCAACTCCGTGGCGGCCAAGATGCCCAGGATTCGTCCTAAGATGGCTCCAAGAGGACTCCAACACGCCAGAGAGGCCTCAAGAACGCCCAAGATAGCCTCAAGACGGCCCAAGACGCCGAAAGAGAGCCCCAAGAGGCCCCCAGAAGGGCCTCCAGAGGCAAAAATCATTGATGGCGCTCACGTTTTGGAATGAGTTGAGCGTTCTTACCTTTTCGGCCATCTGCAAGCCCAAAACGGTGCGAGAGGACCTCCAGGCTGGCCCGCGACAGCCCAAGAGGGCCTCAACACGACCAATACGCCTCCGAGACGGTAAAAAAACCCTCAAGAGGCCCCAAGAGAGGCCCAAGACAGGCACAAAAGGGGGAACCCGCAGGGATCCCAAGAGCCCTCCCCCGCAAGATAGCTTCCACGACCCCAACATGACCCCAAGAAGCCCCCCCAAGGCTCCAAAGAGCCCCCTGTGAGCCCTGAAAAAGCTCCAAGAGGCCGCCCCCTAGGCCTTCAAGAGGCCCCCCAAAGAAGCGCCGCAACAGACACGGAGGAAGAGCAGGCACACAGGCCGCGAGACTAGAAGCGGCAAAACTGCAAACGACGTCGGAAGCCGCGCATGCCTTCTTCTGCAGGTTGGCGGAATTGCGTGAGCCTCCTGCATACGCATCAACATCATCATCGTCATCATCATCATCATCATCATCATCATCATCATCATCATCATCATCATCATCATCATCATCAATAACATCATCATCACAATTACCATCATCATCACCAACACCACCATCACCTTCATAATCACCAACATCATCATCATCATCATCATCATCATCATCATCATCAGCATCATCATCAGCAGCATCATCGTCATCATCAGCATCATCATCATAATCAGCATCATCATCATCATCAGCATCATCAGCATCATCATCAGCACCATCATCATCAGTATCATCATCGTCGCCATCATCCTTATCAGCATCATCATCATCGTCATCATCATCGTCATTAGCATCATCATCATCCTCATCAGCAGCATCATCATCATCATTAGCATCATCATCATCATCATCATCACCACCATCATCATCATCATCATCATCATCATCATCAGCAGCATCATCATCACCATCACCATCACCATCACCATCATCATCATCATCATCATCATCATCACCACCACCACCACCATCATCATCATCATCATCATCATCATCATCATCATCATCATCATCATCATCATCATCATCATCATCATCATCATCATCATCATCATCATCATCATCGTCATCCTTATCCTCCTCGTCGTCGTCAGCGTCGTCGTCGTGGTCGTGGTCGTGGTTGGCGTCACCAACACCGTCACCGTCACTGTCATCGTCATCGTCACCGTCATCAGATTCGTCGTGCCTCCTCCTTATCATCATCCGCCTCCTCCTCCTCCTCCTCCTCCTCCGCCTCCTCTTCCTCTTCCTCCTACTCCTTCTTACGCTGCTTCCTCCTCCTCCTCCTCCTCCTCCTCCTCCTCCTCCGCCTCCTCCTCCTCCTCCGTCATCCTCCCTCCCACTCCTCCCCTCTGGTCACATGCGAGGGAGTCGAGGGAAGCAGGAAGGAAGAGGAGGAGGAGGAGGAGGAGGAGGAGGGGAGCAGAATCAAAGAGGACTACGACAAGGAGGAGGAGAATGCAGGAAAACGACGAGGAGCAAGAAGGCAGAGGAAAGAGGAAGAGGCAGAAGGAGAGGGAGGGAAGAAAGGGGAAGGATGATGGAGGCAGGAGGGCAGAAGAAGGAGAGAGGATGTATGTGCACAGGTACACCAGGAAGAGAAAAGAAAGGAAGGTAGACGTACGAAGTAGAGGAGGAATAGGAGGAAGACGGATGACGACGACGAGGAATAAGGAGATGGAAAAAGGAGGACGGGAAGGAACGAAGACGACGACGAGGAGCAAGGAGGAGTAGGATCAGAAAGCAGGAGAGGGATGGAAGATGCGCTGCGTCCATATGGCAAAATCGATCTCTTGCTCTACGAAAGCTTGCTTAAGGATGGAGGATCTCGTCTTGCCAAGCAAGAAACACTGGAAGAGCAACGGGCCCCGTCTGAACTTAACAGCGCGCGTTTCTTCGAAACCCTAATGTACAACAGGAGGGAGGAGAAAAAGAAGATGAGGAGGAGCGGCTACGTGGAGGGGGGAAGAGGAAGAGGAGGCGACGCAAAGGGCAGGAGCGCTTCGAGAATTCCCCACACAGTCTAGCGCTCACCTGGTGCAATACGACACTGGCTGGGTGTTCTGGGTTTTCGCCTGGTGGGCACCCACGGGCGTCTCGTGAGCGCCTTGCGTTGGCTGGACGCACCAGGTTTTCGTCCAATGGATCCCAGTAGAACGTACACCCTGCGAAATGCTTAAGAAATCATGGGTCAAGAAATTCATAGTCTCAGAACTTGAATAAAACCCCAACATTTCTATCAAAATCTTGGGATTCACATGGAAACGTCAAGAATAATCGAGACTCTGGCCGAAAGTTTAAGTTTTCTTAAGCATCGCCTAAGGCGTAGCGTGCACCGAGAGAGATCCGCCACCGTGCCGCTGGGCGCGGAGCGGACTGCCCAATCCTCTGAGCCTCGGTCCTCGCTCCCGGGGAGCCTTCCAGGGGCCCAGACTGATTACCTCCTCCTCCTCCTCCTCCTCCTCCTCCTCTTCCTCCTTCTCCTCCACCTCCTCCTCCTCCTCCTCCTCCTCCTCCTCTCCTCCTCCTCCTCCTCCTCCTCCTCCTCCTCCTCCTCCTCCTCCTCCTCCTCCTCCTCCTCCTCCTCCTCCTCCTCCTCCTCCCTCGCTTTCTTCCCCCGCGTCGGCGGCGGCGTGTCGGGGACTTGCCGCGGCTTGTCGCGCGACTTCCTCGGGCCTCCAAGAGGCTTCCGGGAGGCCTCCCAGGAGGGCCCCAAGAGGCAAAAAACATAGATTGCCCCTCGGTGTCTGAAGCACGTCAGCCGTCTCGCCCCCTCGGCCCCCCGACGCCCCACGACGGCCCAGGAGGCCCCCGGGAGGGCCCCTAAGCCCAAGAAGGCCCCAAGACGGCACAAAAAAGGCGCCCAAAGACGGCCCCCAAGAGGGTCCCAGGACGGACCCAGCAGGCGGCCCAGATTGGGGGATCCGAGCGACATTTCGCCCTCAGCGCCGAAGGGCCCCCAGGAGGCCCCTAAGAGGCTCTGAGAGGCCCCTAAGAGGCCCCCCTAAGAGGCCCTAAGAGGCCCCCAGAGGAGGCCCCAAGAGGCCCCTGAAAGGCCCCCAAGAGGCCCCCAAGAGGCCCCAAGAGGCCTCCAAAGACCCCAAGAAGCCCCCCAAGGGGCCCCAAAACTGCACCCAAAAGGCAGCCGGAAAGCGCTCCGACGAGACCCGACGAAGTACCTCGAAAACTCATTTCGGATTTGGTCTTGGTTCTTTTTCCAAAAGAACTCCCCGTGGGGCTCCGGCGCGTCCCGCCGGGGTCCTGGGAGGATTGCCCAGAGGTGGTTGCAAAGCATTTTTCCTGCTCCAGAAGGCTCCAAGACGGCCCAAGATGGCCTCCAAGACGGCTAAGATGGCCCCAAGATGCCTCCAAGACGGCCCAAGATGCACCCAAGACGGCCTCAGATGGCCCCAAGACGGCCCAAGACGGCCCAAGAGGCCCCCAAGAGGCCTCCAAGACAGCCCAAGAGGCCTCCAAGAGGTCCTCCAGGAGGGCCCGAAGAGGCCAAAATCACTGATTTTCCAAAAAGGTGTTTGAAGGATTTTGGCATTCGCTTCTTCTCGGCTTTCCGACGACCCAAGACGGCCCAAGAGGCCCCCAAGATCGCCCCCACAGCGCCCAAGAGGCCTCCAAGATGGCCTCAGGACTGCCCAAGAGGCCCCCAAGACGGCCCCAAGAGTGCACAAAGACGACCCAAGAGGCCTCCAAGACGCCCAAGATGGCCTCCAAGACGGCCCTGGAGCACCTCAAGAGGGCCCCAAGTCGGCCCAGAAAGGCCCCCCAAATGGCTTCCGACGGTGTCCGTCGGGCCAGGAGCCCACCAAGATGGCCGAAGTTGGCTCGAAGCTGGCCCAAGACGGCCCAAGAGGCCTCCAAGAAGGCCTCCAGGAAGGCCAGAAAAGGCCAAAAACACTTACTGTTCCTGACATTTGCCATTTTTCGGCCTTCAGACGGCCCGATACTGCCCAAGAGGCCCCAAAGATCGCCTAAAGATCGCCCAAGATGCCTCCAAGATGGGCCCAGAACGGCCCAAGAGGCCCCCAAGACGGCCCCAAGAGACCCCCAAGACGGCCCAGGAGGCTTTCAAGACGCCCAAGATGGCCTCCAAGACGGCCCTGGAGCATTCCAAGAGGGCCCCAAGTCGGCTCAGAGAGGCCCCAAAACGGCTTCGGACGGCGTCGGACGGACCAGGGGCCCACCAAGACGGCCGAAGATGCCCGAAAAGGCCAGGGGCCCACCAGACGGGCCAGGGGCCCACCAAGACGGGCCAGGGGCCCACCAAGACGGACTTTTCGGGCCTCTTGGGCCAGAGGCCCAAGAGGCCCGAAAAGGCCAAAATCATTGATTTCCGATGAATTTTTCAAGAATTGTGGCATTTGCTTTTTTTTCTGCCTTCCGACGGCCCGAGACGGCCCAAGTGCCCCCAGGGATCGCCCAAGAGGCCCAAGACGGCCCCAAGAGGCCCCCAAGACGGCCCAAGAGGCCTCCAAGACGCTCAAGATGGCCTACACGACGGCCCAAGAGCCCTCCAAGACGTCCTCCAAGAAGGCCCGAAAGGGTCAAAATGGCCTCCAGGCGGCCAAGATGGATGCCCACGTGTTCCCCGAAGGCTCTCCAAACCGATTCGGGGAACACATGGTCCGATAGCTTTGCAGGTCTGGCCTCAACGTTCGGCCACATAGGCCCTTCCAAAAAGGCAGGGGGCGGCGGTGACTCGCCGTAGGCGTCTTCGATCCGCCGCCCCCTGTCGATTCATCGAAGGGGTGCCTGGCGTGCTAGACCCTTTCGGTTCGGGTGTTGGTTCCTTTTCAAAAAAACTCCCCCTGGGGCTTCGGCCCGTTCCGCCGGCCACCCGGAAAGATCTTCCATATTGCCCGGAGGTGGTTGCGAAAGGTTTTTCCTGCTCCAGACGGCAAGACGGCCCAAGATGCCTTCAAGACGCCTCCAAGACGGCCAACATGGCCTCCAAGACGGCTCAGATGGCCCCAAGATGCCTCCAAGATGGCCCAAGCTGCCTCCAAATAGGATAGCCTCAAGATGGTTCAAGACGGCCCAAGAGGCCCCCAAGAGCCCCCCAAGACGCCTCCAAGAGGTCCTCCAGGAGGGCCCAAAGAGGCCAAAGTCATTGATTTTCCTTCGGTTTTTGAAGGGTTTTGGCATTTGCTTCTTTTCGGCCTTCCGAAGACCTCAACACGGCCCAAGAGGCCCCCAAGATCGCCCCAAAACCGCTCACGAGGCCTCCAAAATGGCCCCATGACGGCCCAAGAGGCCCCCAAGACGGCCCCAAGAGTGCACAAAGACGACCCAAGAGGCCTCCAAGACGCCCAAGATGGCCTCCAAGACGGACCCGAAGCGCCCCAAGAGGGCCCCAAGTCGGTTCAGAGAGGCCCCCACAACGGCTCCCGACGGCGTCGGACGGACCAGGAACGCCATAAGACGGCCAAAGAAGCCCCCGAGAAGCCCTTAAAGGGCCCCAAGAGGCCCTCAGGAGGCCCCAAGAGAGCCCACGATAGCCCCAACATGGTCGCCAAGACGGTCCCAAGATGGCCCAATCGAGCCCAAGAGTGCCTCAAGAGGCTCCGAAGAGGCATCATCCCCCTTCTCCTTTTTCCTCCTTCTCCTCCTCCTCCCCTTCCTCCCCCCCGCGTTCCCCGAAATCTTTCCAAACCGACTCGGTGAACACATGGTCCGATAGCTTGGCCAAGCTCTAGCCCAGCTGTCGGACACATAGGCGCTTCCACAAGGGCAGGGGGCGGCGGTGATTCGCCGTAGGCGTCTTCGATATGCCGCCCCCTGTTGGCTTGCCACAGGGGTGCCTGGCGTGCTAGATCTTTTCGATGTTGGTTTTGGTTCTTTTCCAAAAGAACTCCCCCTGGGGCTTCGACCGATCCCGCCAAGGTCCCGGAAACCACCTCAACGACCACGAAACATTCTCCAAGGCGGCTCAAGATGGCCTCTAAGATGTTCACGTTGGCCCAAGATGGCCTCCAAGATGGCCCAAGATGGCCTCCAAGTCGCCAAAAATGGTCCAAGATGGCTTCCAAGACGGCCCGAGAGAGTCCAAGATGCCTTCAAGTTTGTCCAAGAAGCCTCCAAGACGGCCGAAGATGGCTCCAAGCTGGCCAAGACGTCCTCCAGGAAGGCCCGAAAGAGCAAAAATCATTGATTGTCCTAAGGTTTTTGACGGTTTTGGGCATATTCTTCTTATCAGCTCTCCAACGGCCCAAGACGGCCCAAGATGGCCCCGAAGACGCCGAAGATGGCCTCCAAGTCGGCCGAGATGGCCTCCAAGATGCCTCCAAGACGGCCACGAAGGACTCCAAGACAGCGAAGATTGCCCCAAGATGCACCCAAGACGGCCTCAGATGGCCTGAAGATTGCCTTAGACTGCCCAAAAGGCCCGCCAGAGGCCTCCAAGACGACCCAAGAGCCCTCCAAGACGTCCTCCAGGAAGGCCCGAAAGCTCAGAAACCACCTGGTCCGATAGCTCGCCCGACTCCGTGTTCCCCGAAGGCTTTCGAAACCCATTCGGGGAACGCGTGGCCCGATAGCTTGGCCAAGCTCAAGTCCAACTTTCGGCCACGCAGGCGCTTCCAAAGGGGCGGCGGTGATTCGCCGTAGGCGTCTTCGATCAGCCACCCCCTGTTGGCTTGCCATTGGGGTGCACGGCGTGCCAAATGTTGGGTAGTTGCTGGTTCTTCTCAAGGTTTCTAGGGGCCTTCAGCCCGATCCGCCGGTCATCCGGAAGGACGCGCAAGGACCTCAATGTCCAAAACAAAATCGCCACGAGACGGCCAAGATGGCCAAGATGGCCGCCAAGATGCCTCCAAGACGGCCAAGATGGCCCAAGGTGGTCTCCAAGACGGCCCGAAAACGCCTCCAAGACGGCCAAGATGGCCAAAAGACGGCCCAACATGTCCTCCAGACGGCCCAACAGGCCGCAAGACGCCTCCTCCTCCTCATCATCATCCTCCTCCTCAACTTCCTCCTCCTTCCCCTTCTCCTCCTGCTCCTCCTCCGCCTCCTCCTCCTCCTCCTCCTCTCCCTCCTCCTGATCCTCCTCCTCCTCCTCCTCCTCCTCCTCCTCCTCCTCCTCCTCCTCCTCCTCTTACTCCTCCTCCTCCTCCTCGTCCTCCTCCTCCTGTTCCTCCCCCCTCCTCCTCCTCTCCTCCTCCTCCTCCTCCTCCTCCTCCTCATCATCATCATCATCATCATCATCATCACCAACATCATCATCATCATCATCATCATCATCATCATCATCATCATCATCATCACCACCCATCATCATCAGTAGCAGCAGCATTACCATCATCAGCATAATCAGCATCAGCAGCATCATCATCAGCATCACCATCATAATAATGATAATAATAATAACAATAATAATAATAAGCATAATAATCAGAAGCATCATCATCACCATCATCATCATCACCATCATCATCACCATCATCATCATCAGAATAATCATCATCAGCATGATCATCATCATCATGGGCATCATCAGCATCATCATCAGCATCAGCATCCTCATAATCAGCATCAGCAGCGTCAGCAACATCATCATTAGCATCACCATCATCATCACCATCATCATAAGCATCAGCATCATCATCACCACCACCAGTATCATCATGATCATCATCAGCGTCATCATCATCAGCATAATCATCAGCAGCATCAGCATCATCATCAGCAGCAGCATCAGCATCAGCATCAGCAGCATCAGCATCAGCATCAGCAGCATCAGCATCAGCATCATCATCATCATCAACAGCATCAGCAGCAGCATCATCATCATCGTCATCATCATCAACATCATCAGCATCATCACTCGCCTCCTCCTCCTCCTCCTCCTCATACTACTACCACTCCTCCGACTCCTCATTCCCCTCCTAGGTTACTGGGATCGGCAGCAGACAGTGTACCGTACATGCACAGCACACTGTTAAAAGGAAAATTCTGCAGGCCTCCTCACCTCCCTGGGAACACGCCCCTGGGGTGGGAAGGCTACGGATAGAGTTTTCGTTTGGTCCGTTACAGGCAGAACCCTCTTAAATTTCCTGCTCTCAGACGAAGCCTTACCGTCACAAACACCACGGAGCTTCGAGCCAGCCTTGCACCTACGCCTACCTTCATGCCAGACAACGGGGTGGAGACTGCCGGGCTTGGGGGGTCGCCTTGTAAGACCCGCACGAGACCGACCCAAGTCCCCCAGCTCCCCGAACGACGGCCACTCCCCATACTCCAATAACGACAGTAGTGTACAATTTGGTGGTGAACATATTTCTGGCATTCGTGGCACAGCTGTAACCGTGGGTCCGTGCAGCTGGGCCACCTGTTGCTCCTGCAGAGAATAGTTAACTCCTCAGCGGGCAGGTCAACTTTGTGTTGATAACCTTTGACATTGACAAAGGCTGGCGGGCGCCAGGGCTGTGTCTGGCAACATATCTCCAAACATGGACCTGGACATTGGCCCCCCGACAAGGCCCAGGGAAAGGAGGCAGAGCTTTCAGCAACGTGGCATAGTACACGAATAGGGGCCCAGAAGCGTAGATTGTCTTGATTGTACACGCACGCAAGAAGAACTGCCCCATGTTCAGCGGTGCTACTGATTTGTACCCTAGCTGCTAGCAGAGGGCTGCGTAGCCCTCGGCTCAAACCTCACCCACCTGGGCCACGCTAACCCCCGCACGGGAAAGATGGCTGAGGTGGGGGAAGGAACACGAGCCGTCAATATACAGTTGGGCTCCTGGAGGAAACTCGAACTGTTGAACCTCACTCCCATCTTGAACAAAAAAACGAAACTTGCCAATCGCTGATGGGGGGTTCAGAGCTCGCGTTGATTCGGGCAAGCCACCCGCGACTGTACAGCAAGAAGGCAGGCCCCTCGTCTCTCGCAGTTTTGACCAGTTCAGGGGGAAGGACTCCTCCCTGACAGCAGAGACACGCAGACAGCTGCAACTCCAAACTCTGTGCCAGGGGGTGTCAATCTGCCCGTAACGATAACACAGGTCAGAGACGTTAAAGCCCCAATTCATCAAAGGAGAACCAGTAGAAGGGTGCCACAGAGAAACTGGCGGAACTTGACCTTCTCCACTTGGCTTAGTTCCACCTTACGAGAAGCGAGCAGCTGACGCGAAAGTTCCCACCACAAGCCATTGGCCTCGAGGTCGGCTGTATCATGGAGGGTTTTGCGGCACACGGCTTGCACATGCTCTTGCACGTACACAGATTTCAAGTGCCCAGTAAATGTACAGGCGACGAGGAGGGGCGAAACCTCAGGGATAAAAAACCGCTTCAAACAGGCAGTCAGGATACCAGCTCCTTGGACACCCCATCGGGCCTCTTCAAGCCAGAGGAAAGCGTCAGACATCGGTCCGCCAGTCCTGAAAAAGCAATTATTGCCTCAAGAATTCGAAACCGATTCGAAAGCAGCCGAGTGCGCTCGCGAGAAGGTTGCTACATTCAGGGCGTCAGGGTAAGTCACTCCGTAATCACCAGCATCATCATCATCATCATCATCATCATCATCACCACCACCACCATCATCATCATCATCATCATCATCATCATCATCATCATCATCATCATCATCATCCGCGTCGTCGCCATCGTCTGGACGACGGCGGCAACGAGCACGGAAGACCCCACACCTCAGGCGTCCTGTTCTGTTCGGATGCGTAGGCCTCCAGAACCCTCGACCCAACCTTGGGACCGGCTTTCCCCCGCAGGCTGGTTTTAGATGGTCCTGCAGCTTGGCAAAGAACCCCTGTACACGGGAGAAGCAAAAACAACAACAACAACAACAACAACAACAACAACAACCAAAAAAAAATGACGCCGGGGGTCTGTGACGACAAGACCGGCGACGACGGCCACGACGACGACCAGGACCAGACGACGCCGACGACGCCGACGCCGCCGACGACGACGACGACGGCGAGGTTGAGGGGCAACGATAGGGGGGGACTGGCATAGGCATAGGGGGGGATGCATCGACATGGAATCGGCGATACATCGCCGATAGATCGGCGATAGGCACCCGATAGTGAATGCGCACCTTCCTGGGAGGGCTGGGGCTATCGCGCCCCCATCGGCGATCAATGGGCGATGGGGGATCGATGCATCCCCCCCTATGCCCATCCCCCCCGATCGTTGCCCCTGAGAGGCGGGGGGGCCAGGCGCACCTGGTTGTCCCGGTGGTACCGGGCCGATATCCTGTCCCCGGGCTCCAAGGCGTCCGTCTTCGGGCTGGCCTGCAAGCCGCGGGGGAGGGGGAGAGAACGGCCGGGGCGCCCCCGGGGGAGATGGGCAGGGGGGGCGGACGCCGTTGTTCTGCTCGGCTGTCGCCGCCTTTCGTTGCGCCAAGCTCTGGGGGCTGGGTTGCACATCCGTCGGAAGAAGTATGAAGGGGCCCCAGGACACACAAATAAATACACACAAATAAAAAGATTCCCCATATTTTCCCATATTTTCTGGGTTTCTGTCTTCCCCCCCACTTCCCATATTTTCCCATATTTTCTGGGGAATCGAAAAGTAATTGTGTCTGTGTGTTTCTTTTCCTCCTGAAAATAGAAAGAAGCATGAAGTAGGAAGGCGTTGAAAATAGAGCGGGTTCCGTCCGCCCCCTAGAGGAGGACGGAAAAGGTGAGGCCACTCGATCATCGAAGCAGGAAGGCGCTGAAAGTAGATTGGAGTCTGGATGTTCCGAATTTACCTGCTTCCAACGACCGACGTTTAGAGCTTCATGGATGAGAAGCAACGGGGCCCCGAAATGAGAAAGTGGGGGCAGGTGCAGGGGGGAGAAAAGAGGCGCAGCTCAGCACAACACCGGGGGTGGTGCAGGGGGGGCACCACGCACACAGACCCTGGGCGGGAGGGCGCGAGGTGGCCAAAGAATAAACCTCCCCGTCGCCCACGGCACGCAAAGCTACCACCGCGCGCCGCAGACTGCGAGGATCCGTCCAAACGGGCAAATTTGGCTGGGCCATCATGTCCTTCGGATAAGATTGCTCCCAAGACTGCCCCAAGAGGGCCCGAAGAGGCGCCCAGGAGGCCCCAAGAAGCCCGCAAGTGGTCCCCAAGAGGCTCCAAGAAGTTCCCAAGAGGCCCCAAGAGGCTGCCCCAGGGCACCCCAGACGCATCATGAGGCCGCCAGGACAACAAAGAGGCCCCCGAGACGCCCCAAGAGGCCCACAACAAGCTGTCAAGAGGAAGCCGAAGAGACTCCGAAAAGCATCCGAGAGGTTTATGGCCTTTCTGCTCGCCCTCCTCCCCTTCCTCCTCCTCCTCCTCCTCCTCCTCCTCCTCCT
>CAUYUJ010017252.1:94685-153841 GCA_963575745.1 Prorocentrum cordatum | reverse complement strand
ATCAGGGCAACTCGTATGGGCACCACCCCTGGATGGGCTACTGGCAACTGGGGATTTGTTTGTCGCAACCGCAGGCGAAGGCGCCAGCGGCGAGTCGAGTCGGGCCAGGCTACGAGCGGAGCGAATTGCCGGCGCGCGCGCGCAGGTAACAGCAGGACCTACAGCCGGGGGGAGCAGCTGCGCCGAAGGCCGTGCTGCAACCCCGAGGCTGCGAAACAGCGCCGAGGGTGGGGACTGCCAGCTGCTGGGGCTGCCAGGAAGCTGCAAACGTGCGGATACCTCGGGTTCTTGATCACCAGGTACGTGAATTGGACTCAAGCTGGTGGGGATATTTCTTGGTATGCGGGCTCGCGAAGCAGGTCGAAAGCCGTCCGAACACTAGTCGGGCCGCGACCAGGCAGCAAGAAAAGAGAGGCAAGCGAAGCGAGCGCGCGGGCAGCCACTCAGAAGAAGAGCCAGAGACGAAAATACCTCTTGTTTGCACACCAAGTGGCACATGTCGAAAGCGAAGTCCTTGCAGGAGAAAACAGCCGACGGGCGCACCGAGCCACACATGCCGAAGCCCAAGCACCGTGGAGGTCGGCAGCGTGCGAGACCCCACTGATCCCTTTCGGTCACCAGTGGAGGCCGACACCAGCCAGGAGCAGGCCAGGGGCCACCTGACCGCCCATCCCCAGTGTGATCCACGCACGCATGGAATTCGTAGCGAGACCCCACTGTCACCACTGGAGGCCGACACCAGCCAGGAGCAGGCCAGGGGCTACCTGACCGCCCATTCCCAGTGTTATCCTTGCATGGAATTCAGGCTGTCAGAGCACCACCAGACAGCAGCAGCGGCGGCAACCCCAGCCGCGCGGGATAAACCCGGTGAAACAAAGGAGAGGAGGGGAAGTGCACGCCAGGCACGGTAGGCACCCCCGTGTGGCAGCTAACCGCTGCAGCATTAGGATGCAGGAGGGGAGGAAGGGACACGCGGAAACGCCAGGCACACAGGCACAAGGAAGCAGGAGGAGAGGAGGGGAAGTGCACGCCAGGTACGGAAGGCACCCCGGCGTGGCAGCTAACCGCTGCAGCATCAGGATGCAGGAGGGAGGGGAGGAAGTGCACGCCAGGCACAAGGTGTGAGAGGAGGGGGGGAGAAATTTTGTACTCGAGCAGCTGATGCTGACAGGGACAATCACGGTGGGCAGCCGAACCGTTTCTCGGTCCATGGGGTCTCTGTTGCTCGGCCCCTCCTCCCAGCCGTGCCCATGAGCACTCCCACCCTACTGCGCGCGGCCAGAGTCGGCGCCCACGAGATCCCGCCCATCTCGCGGGGGTGCCTGGCGCCCCCTGTTCGCGCCGACGCAAGGTCCCAGGCGTTGCCCACGCACCTGCGCACGGTCGATACCCAGGCCCAATGAGTCGCTCGTGGCCCGAACATCGCAGCTGTGGCTGCGAAGTGAGGTCAGGAAGGCGACGCGGGTTCGCTGGTCGTGCCGACGCTGGTCGACAGCGCGTGCGGTGCCAGGGGCAGCGCGTTGCACGGCAAAGGCGTGCCAGACGGCTGTGAACGACGCACCCTGGGTGACCTGAAGGTACCTGATCGCCTCGTTTGGTGACACTCCGTGGAATTCCCACTGGGAGTCGTGGACCTGGGCTCTATAGAGCGGCCTTCCAGCGTGGGAGCCCCGTGGTCCTGGATGCTGGCGATCGGCGAACAGCCTGGGCGTGCACCCACTTCCCGTTCGACGCGTCAAGGATGCCCCCCCGTTGGGCTGCCAGCCCGTCTCGGCAGTCGAGCTCACTCCTGAGCCAGAACAGCTTGAGCCAGGGGGAGGAGTGGCAGGGAGAATAGGAGGAGGTTGAGGAGGACGACGACAAGGACGAGGAGGTGGAGGAAGAAAAGAAGGATGAGGAGCAGCAGCAGCAGCAGGAGGTGGAGTGGATGAGAGGACGAGGGATAGGGGGAGGAGACGGGGAGGAGTTGAAGAGAGGAGTTGGAAAGACGATGGTGAGGGAAGGCGGAGAGGACACAATCCCTAAATATGTCGCTAAGGCTCCCATGCTTGAAATTGTGGCCCTTTCTGCGTCTACAAAGCTATTGTCCTTGAAACTGCCGCATGGATTATGCTTACTCTGCCCCGGCTCTCGCCCTGTTCTGCTGCACTACAGCCTGTAGTGCGCTCTCGCTTTGGTACTGACGACTCTAGGCTTTACGGCTGGAGGGTCCTCTGGCGGGGAGGGAGAAGAAGAGAAAGTGAGCAAGTGAGCGGCCGAACTTGAGATTATCCCGTTGACAATGTTGCGTTGGTCGCCGTAATGAAGGGACCAACGGCGCAGCTCAGCGGGGAGTGCAATTACCAGCTATTTGCAGCACGCTGCACCTCCGAAATCGACTTGGTATCGCTGTGTAAACAGCGCACCCCGCGCAAGCTTTCGCAGCGTTGATTACCAAGTAGACCTTGACTTCCAACCCCTTCGGCTCTTCATCAGCTCTCGTCCCCCTGACAGGTTCCTGCTCGTCTTCCAGCCCCATCTTACTCCTCTTGACACATCCTCCCATATCCTCTACAATCCTCCCCGATCCTCCTCCTCCTTTTCAAGCTCATCCTTATCCTGCACCTCCTCCTCCACCTCCTCCTCCTCCTCCTGCTCATCATCATCAGCAGCATCAGCATCATCAGCAGCATCAGCATCAGCATCAGCATCAGCATCAGCATCATCAGAATCATCAGCATCAGCATCCGCATCAGCATCAGCATCAGCATCATCAGCATCATCAGCATCATCAGCATCATCAGCATCATCAGCATCATCATCATCATCATCATCATCATCATCATCATCATCATCATCATCATCATCATCATCGTCGTCATTATCAGCATCATCATCATCATCAGCATCATCATCATCATCGGCAGCAGCATCATCAACATCCCCATCATCACCAGCATCAGCATCATCATCATCCTCATCACGATCATCATCATCGTCAGCATCCTCATCAGCATCATCCTCGTCATCATCATCACCTTCGTCATCCGTTTGCTCCTACCCCTCCTCATCCTCCTCCTCATCATCAGCATAATCATCGTCGTCATCAGCAGCAGCATAAGCATCATAATCATCATCAGCAGCAGCAGCATCAGCATCATAATCATCGTCATCAGCATCATCATCAACAACAGCATCACCATCATCAGCATCATCATACCCATCCTCATCCTCATCCTCAGCATCATCAGCATCAGCATCATCATCCATCACAGCATCAGCATCAGCATCATCAGCATCATCAGCATCATCAGCATCGACGTCATCATGAGCATCAACAGCATCGTAGCAGCATAATCATTAACATCATCAGCAGCAGCATCATCTCATCATGATCAGCATCATCAGCAGCATCATGTTCAGCATTATCATCAGCATCATCATCAGCATCATCGTCACCATCAGCATCATCATCATAATATCATCATCAGCATCAGCATCAGCATCAGCATCAGCATCATCATCATCCTCATCATCATCATCATCATCATCATCATCATCATCATCTTGACCAGCATCATCATCAGCACCAGCATCATCCTCATCATCATCAGCACCAGCATCATCCTCATCAGCATCAGCCTCCTCACGATCGTCGTCATCAGCAGCATCAGCAGCATCATTATCATCAGCAGCAGCACCACCATCACCATCATCATCATCAGCAGCATCATCATGATCATCAGCATCATCATTCAACACTATCATCAGCATCATCATCGCCAGCATCGCTTTGCGTCATCATGATCATCATCACCAGACTCAATATCATCATCAGCGTCATCATCAACATCATCATCACAATCATCATCAGCAGCATCATCGTCATTGTCATCGTCGTCATCAGCATCAGCATCATCAACATCGTTTTCGTCATCGTTAGCAGCAGCATCATCATATCATCATACTCAACATCAGCAGCAGCAGTATCATCATCATCATCATCATCATCATCAGCATCATCAGCATCGTCATCGTCATCATCAGCAGCATCAGCATCATCCTCATTATCGGCATCATGAACAACAGCAGTAGCAGCACCATCCTCATCATCATCATCATCATCATCATCATCATCATCATCATCATCCTCTTCCTCCTCTCCCACCTCCCCGATACTCCCGCACCCTCCTTGAACCCCCTGACACCTTCGGAAACCTGCGAATACGAAACACCTTGGGAGCCCCAAAGAAGTGACGGGAGCCTCCGACAATCTCCGAAAGAATAGGAAGGCACCAACTATACACCAACACCGATCCTGGCCAGGATCGGTGTTGGTGTATAGTTGGTGCCCTCCGAAAGAACGCCGAACGCTTTCTGAAACTGTCCCAGCGCCTTCCGAAGGTCACTGTGCCGCTTGCCTCCCGACCACCTCCCTTGGCGGCGCGCCAACGGCGGCTGGGCGAGACGGGCAGCCTAGTCCTGAGGAGGCAGAGGACGTCTTAGAAGAGCCTACCTGGCCCCATCGAAACGATGCTCCCCACGCCCTCTAGGAGGAGGAGGAGGAGGAGGAGGAGGAGGAGGAGGAGGAGGAGTGACGGGGGGCGGCCTGGCCCCATCGAAACGATGCTCCCCACGCCTTCTAGGAGGAGAGGGGGCCTTTTATACCCTCGCCGCCGACGACGTGACTTGTTCACACCCCCTGGAAAGGAGCGGAACACTATACACCGCCGACGGCATTCTGGCCCAGCACTGGAATTCGCACCGGAAACCGGATCCTGGTGTATGCGGGATCCTGGTGTTTACATTGTTCGCTGTTTGCCCCGAAAGCGGGAAAAAGAGTAGATGGTTGCACCACACCACCCCGACATCGTCGCCGACCCCCCAAAAGTCACAGGATCGAAAAACAGTCCGCCACTGGCAGTGTACAGTGTACATGCTCCAGTCTCCGACTTGGGCCCGTATCGGACCCCAGCCCCAAGGGGCACGATTTGCTTCGTCTTAGGTCGTGCCTGTCCTCCTACAGGGGATTCTGGACGAAAAATTCAGAATAGCCCAAAAATACACCAAAAATAATCAAAAATACTCAAAACATCGTCCCCTGACTATTTTTCGACTATTTTTGAATATTCCTCCTGTGGAGGGACAGCCCCGACTTAACCCAAGTGGCACGTTTTGCTTCGCCGCGGGTGGAGAGAAAAAAGCTCCAGGCCACGCACAGCCACCCCCACCAGGGTAGTCCCAGCTGGCCTCGAGAGGCCTCCTGAGCTCGAGCAGTCCCAGCTGACCTCGAAAGGCCTCCTGAGAAGTCTGTGGCGGTCCCAATACTCGGGGAGGGGCAGAACCCCCTTTAGCACAACGTGGTTTAGTGGAAACGACATCGGGCCCAAGCCTGGCGGGCGCAAGCCTGGAAAATGACGGCCGCGGTGCCCTCTCGAGAACCGAAAACGGACAATTCATTCGTCGACGTGTCCACCCCCGAAATACCCCGACGCCGCCTCTGGCGACTCCCCTGGGGCGCTCCGCGCCCCAGGGCGGAGGTGCCGAGACCTCGGGAGGCCCCTTGGAGCCAGCTGGGACTGCTCGGGGGCCTCATGGAGGCCCGCCGGGACTGCCTGGGGGGGAGCTGTCTGTGCGCAGCCCGGAGCCTTACCAGTCGCGGGTTGTGCTCTGCAGCAGTCCGGAAACCCGAAAACAGCCCGCCCCGCTTTTTGTCCGCAGCGCCGGGAGGGTCAGGAGTGACGTGGGACGGCCCGGCTCTGGGAGGGGAGCCCGCGCGTCACATGGCCTCGTCTCCATCAGGGGAGCGCAGAGACCGAGACGGTGCCCGGAGATCTGCCCGGGTGTGACCGAGGCCGGCGCCCGAGACTGTCCGACCGCGCCCGAGTGAGGTCTGCAGGGGGCCACATGCGAGCCCTACCGCTACGCCCCACGATTTCTGAGGGGGAGGGTGCTTTTCGCTTCGCTCGGGAGCTCCCGAACAGTGCACCCCACCCTCCCCCTCAGAAATCGTGGGGGGCAGGGGTAGGGTTCGCATGTGGCCCCCTAGCCTGGCTCGAAGCTAGCACGATCTGCAGTTTCGGTCACAAGTTTGGCACAACTTCGGGCGCGTCGTCGGCCGCACATATTAGAGGCCTCCTAGATGGGGTCCGAGTAGATGGTCGCGCCGCATCGCCAATACATCGGTGATGTATCGCCGATGCATCGGCCATGCACTGGCGACGCCGGCGATACATCCGCGGCGTCGGCGTGGAGAGACACGGACTCCACATCGAGCCGCATCGTTGATGCATCGGCGATGCGGCGCGATCCTCCGACACCATCTACTCGGACCCCATCTGGGAGGCCTAGACATGTATGATGTTTCGGTCACGCACCTTTCTGGCCGACAGGGGCCCGGGCGCCGTGACAAGCCGGCCTCGGCATCGGCGCTGCACCGCCGACAGATCGGGGATAGGCCCGTCGATAGGCGAGCCCCCACGCTCCCCCCGGGCGGGGCAGGGGCGCCCAGGCACCGCTTGGCGAGGAGCGGGCGACTGCGAGCCGATGTTTCCGCCCCCCCCCCCTGGGCCAATCCCCCGTATCGGCGCCCCTGACTCCCAGACCTCCGACATTGCGTTTTTGTTCGCAGCACGTCTGCCCCGAGAGTTGGGCCCCTGCCCCGGGCCCGTCTCTTCGTCACGAGCCGCTTTTTTTTACGGCCCCAGGGCCGAGGGAGGGCCCCCGCGGAGGCCGTGCCAAGAGCCCGGCGTCGTGCTTCGTTCGCGGCGCGGGGATGCCAGGGGTCGATGTTCCCCTTCTGTCGGCGGCAGTGGGCCAGGGTGGTTCCACCGCTCCGCCGACGACGACGACGACGACGACGACGACGACGACGACGACGACGACGACGACGACGACGGCGGCGGCGGCGGCGACGACGGCGGCGGCGACGGCGACGGCGACGGCGACGGCGACGGCGCGGCGGCCTTCGGCGCTGGCGCCGGCGCTGGCGCGGCGGCCTTCGGCGCTGGCGCCGGCGCTGGCGCGGCCGCCTTCGGCGCTGGCGCCGGAGCTGGCGCGGCCGCCTTCGGCGCCGGGGCTGGGGCCGCAGCCTTAGCCTTCGGCGCCGGGGCGGGCGCGGAGTCCGCCTCCTGCGGAGAAGGTGGGGGGTGGAAGGATGGGAAGGAAGGAAGGAAGTAATGGAGAGAAGGCAAGGAGCCTTCTCCTCCTCCTACTCCTCCTCCTCCTCCTCCTCCTCCTCCTCCTCCTCCTCCTCCTCCTCTCCTCCTCCTCCTCCTCCTCCTCCTCCTGCGCCTCCTCCTCCTCCGACTGCGCCTCCTCCTCCTCCTCCTTCTCCTCCTCCTCCTCTTCCTCCTCCTCGTCCTCCTCCTCCTCCTCCTCCTCCTCCATCTCCCTCTGCGGGAAGGAAGGACGCGAGCCCCACCTCTTCTCGTTGCGGAAAGGTCACGACAGGCGGTTTTGACAGTTTTCGACCTCTGAGGGCCCTTGCCAGGCCCTGGGACCACAAACACAAGACTCGGGATGACAAGGCGATTTTGGGCAAGGTCCAGACAGCGTTGTGAGAAGCACGACGCCAGAGCTTTGTAAAGCGCAAAGACAGGGAAGGCGGATCGGGGGGACGTGCAGCGATGGGAGGCATCTTGGAGGCTGGTCGTCGCCTCGGCCAGGTCCGCGTCGAAAAGCGGGTCAAAATGGACCCAGGAAGGGGCCCAGGGACCGATCTTAAACGCAATGGCCTGGGGCGACATCGACCCTTGACATCCTGGCGACACGAGAAAACCAAGCGAAGGGCTTGAAAACTGTTCGGCCTCCACGGGGGGTCTCGCCCAAAAGCCCCTCCAAAAAGACGGCCCGGGAGGTGAAGCCAGTCCTGGGAAAGGTCAAGATCTCTGGGGGGTCCCATGGACCGATCGCCCGCAGCGGCTGGAGGCCTGGGAGGGGGGGAGGAGGAGGAGGAGGAGGAGGAGGAGGAGGAGGAGGAGGAGGAGGAGGAGGAGGAGAAGGAGGAGGAAGAAGAAGAGGAGGGGAGGAGGGGCACTGGGAGGGAGAGGGGGAGGGGGAGGGGGAAGGGAGAGGAGGGGGAGGAGGACCAGTGTAAACCTACGATCCATCAGCGATGTTGCAATAGACCCTCTCTTCAAAATCGCCCTTCAAGGGTCCTTATACATAGTTATTTGCACTGAAGAAAATGACCCGTTGGAAGACAACGGTTTGAAAATCCTGAACTTTGCACAACACCTTCCTGTGACTGCAACGCCGCAGTCCCAACGTTATTGCTGCGCCCTGACGATCCGGAGTCGTGACAGAACACCTTCCCTTGTATGTCAACACCGCGAATCAGTGTGACGGGTTCGCCCAGGCAATCCTACATCGTGCTAAGACACCGTATATGGGACGTCAACCATAAGAACCCCTGATATGATTGCAAAAGTCGAATACGAATGCGCGCGGCGCTCAGGCGATAGCCACAAAATTGAAACAATTGCGCGTGGCGCTAAAGAGAGAAACCACATGTTGAAAAAGACCCGCCCTCCATCCGTGAAACCCTTGCAAGCTGTTGAAACTATTGTTCGCGGCGCTCAGGCGAGAAGCACACTTTGAACAGGACCATCCGTGAAACTCATGCAAACGTTGAGACAACTGTGCGCGGCGGCCGGGAAAAAGCGACAGTTTGAAAAGGACCCGACCTCCATCCGTGAAGCTTTTGCAAAATTTGAAACAATTGCGCGCGGCGCTCAGGCGAGAGCCACATGTTGAGAAGGTCCCGCCCTCCATCCGTGAAACTCGGACAAACGTTGACACGAATGCGCGTGGCGCTCAGAAAAGGGCCACATCTTGAAAAGGACCCACCCTCCATCCGTGAAACGCATGCATAGTTTGAAACAATTGCGCGCGGCGCTCAGGCGACAGCCAAATGTTGGAAAAAAACAAACAAACAAACAAACAAACAAACAAACAAACAAACAAAAAAAAAAAAAAAAAAAAAACTCCATACGTGAAACTCATACGAAAGTTGAGACAAATGCGCGCGGCGCTCAAGCGAGAACCACACTCTGGACAGGATCCACCCATCGCCACCGAAACGCATGCAGAATTTGAAACACTTGCGCGCGGCGCTACAGAGAGAAACCACATGCTGAAAAGGACTCGCCTCCATCCGTGAAGCCCGTACAAGCTGCTGAAACGCTTGCTCGCGAAACCCAGGCGAGAACCGCACTTTGAACAGGACCCGCCCTCCACCCGTGGGACTCTTGCAAGCTGTTGCTAACACAGCTGCTCGCGGCGCGCAGGCGAGAGCCGCATTCTGAAAAGGACCCGCCCTCCATCCGCGACACCCTTGCAACTTTGAAACACTTGCGCGCGGCGCTCAGGCGAGAGCCACACTCTGAAAAGGACCCACCCTCAAGCGCGAAACTCCTGCAAACTTTAAGGACAGCTGCGCGCGGCGATCAGGAAAGAGCCGCCTTCTCTGAACGACCGCCCCCGATCCGTGAAACGCATGCAAACTTGGAGACGATTGCGCGCGGCGCCGAGGCGAGAGCCGCATGTTTCAGTGCACAAGCCTTGCAGAAGTGATGCAGCGGATTTCTGCGTGGATTTTTGCCCGAGGCGGCGAGCGAAGAACGAAGTGAATTTCGCGTGGATTACTTATGGTCTCCATTTCATTCACAACAACAAAAAAAAAACACGGAATTCACCTCGGAATCCGGAACGAAAGTCTCAAGGATACCCCGGGCCCACCCTTTCCTTTTTCGAACGAAACCCGCTCTGCGATGTTGGCGCCATGACATTTTGAGAAGGACCTGCCCTCCATCCATGAAACTGTTGCAAATTTCGGTGGCGAGCGAAGGGGGAAATGAGAAGGGGCGGGCCTTCTCAGAAGGCTCGGAAGTTCCCCTGCCTTCAAACAAGTGCTCTAAGCCTTTTCCGAAAACACAGAAATCTCGCAGAAGGAGCGAGGGTTTCCGAGAAGACCCACCGCCTTCTGAGAAAGCCTTTTCCTTTTCATTCCCCCCTTCGCTCGCCGCCAAAAAGACAAAGCCACATTTTGAGAAGGACCCGCCCTCCATCCATGAAACTGTTGCAAATTTCGGTGGCGAGCGAGGGGTGGAAGTGAGAAGGGGCGGGCGTTCTCAGAGTGCTCGGAAGTCTCCCAGCCTTCGGACAAGTGCTCGAAGCCTTTTCCAAACACTCATAAAACCTCGCAGAAGGCGCGAGGGCTTCCGAGAAGACCCACTGCCTTCTGAGAAGGCCTTTTCCTTTTCCCTTCCCCCCTTCGCTCGCCGCCGAAAAGACAGAGCCACATTGAAAAGGACCCGCACTCCATCCGTGAAACTGTTGCGTATTGTGGGCTTCAGGATCATAAGCGGCGTGGAAATCTCAGGCGAAGCGCCGGGCCCGCACCACCGGCACGTCTCGGGGTGCGACAGGGATGAGTTTGGAGGAGGAGGAGGAGGAGGAGGAGGAAGAGGAGGAGGACCAGGAGGAGGAAGGCCCCAGAGGGCCCCTTCGCACCCCGTGGGGCCCTCCAGGGCCCAAAAAAATCCGACTGTGCCTTCCAGAGCATCCCCAGCTCCGTTGGGTAGAGGGAAGCGCATCACGACCACCGTCTGAGGCGTGCAGGATCTGCTGTTCTGCGGGATGGACGCGTGCAGGATGCCTTTCTAAAGTACCCCGACAAGCACACGCCACCACGACCAACAACAACACCCAGAACACACACCCCTCTGGCCACCCTTCGACGCAGTGGTGGTAACGACCCTCTGTCCTACAACCCTCCATTTCCTTCTGCTGAGGCAGGCGAAGTCTGTCGCCCACTGAGCACCAGGGCGAACGCGACGAAGAAGAGGCCGACCACGACCAACCCGCAGCCGACCTTCAACGCGCTTCAGCAGCCCGCCAGCGCGGCGCGGGCCTCGGGGCATCGCCCAGGCCGTGCGCGCGGTCCCACGCAAGCCAGCGCAGGTGGCGAAGCGCAGGTCTGCCGAGCCAGCCAGCCGTCTCGTGGGCCAGCGGCAGGACAGGCACATCCTCCTCCTCCTCCTCCTCCTCCTCCTCCTCCTCCTCATCCTCCTCCTCCTCCTCCTCCTCCTCCTCCTCCTCCTCCTCCTCCTCGGAACACGGAGCTGATGGCATTGAGCCCGATGGTCGGAGCTGCCACGTCCCCCCCACACGGTCGGTCGCCCTGGGGGGGGGGGGGTAAACATTCTAATGATGCTGCGAGAAATTTGAGGAGCCACGAAGGAAGAAGTGGACCTCCCAGGTGGGTGGAGTAGCTAGGTCCCCAGATCACCCCTGGGGGGAAGGAAAACACGAAATGTCCTCCTTATCCTCCGCCTTCTCCTCCTTCTCCTCCTCCTCCTCCTCCTCCTCCTCCTCCTCCTCTCCTCCACTCCTCCTCCTCCTCCTCCTCCTCTCTCCTCCTACCCTCCTCTCCTGCTCCCCCTCCTCCTCCACTCTCCTCCCCTCCTCCTCCCCCTCCTCCTCCCTCTCCGCCTCGTCATCATCACCACCAAAACTAACAACATCACCACCACCACCACCACCACAACCACCACATCATCATCACCATCACCATCATCATCATCATCATCATCATCATCATCATCATCATCATCATCATCATCATCATCATCATCATCATCATCATCATCATCATCATCATCATCATCATCATCATCACCATCACCATCACCATCACCATCATCATCATCATCATCATCATCATCATCATCATCATCTTCAGCATCAGCATCATCATCATCAGCAGCAGCAGCAGCATAACAGCATCCTTCCTCATCATCATCAGCATCATCATCATAATCATAATCAGCATCATCATAATCATCACCTCATGATCAGCCTCATCAGCAGCAGCATCATCAGGATCAGCGTAAGCATCAGCATCATCATCATCATCATCAACATCATCATCAGCATCAGCATCACCACCATCAGCATCATCAGTATCAACATCATCAACAGCATCAATATCATCAAAAACATCCTCATGGTCATCATTTTTAGCATCAGCCTCCTTATCATCATAATCATCATCAGCAGCATCAGCATGGGAATCATCAGCATCATCAGCATCATCAGCACCATCAGCCTCATCATCATCATCAGCCGCATCAGCATCATCATCACCATCATCAGCATCACCATCATCATCATCATCATCACAACCACCACCACTATCATCATCACCATCATCAAACATCATCATCATCATCATCATCATCATCATCATCATCATCAGCATCATCATCATCATCAGCATCATCGTCATAATCGGCATCAACATCAGAATCATGAGCAGCAGCAGCAGCATCATCAGCAGCAGCAGCATCAGCCTCATGATCCTCAGCAGCAGCATCAGCATCAGCATCAGCATCATCATCATAATCAGCAGCATGATCAGCATCAGCAGCGTCATCGCCCTCATGTTTCATCACAAATATCAGAATCATCGACAGCATCGTCATCATCAGCATCAGCGTCATCATCATCATCATCATCACCATCATCAAACATCATCATCATCAGCATCAGCATCAGCATCCAAATCAGAATCATGAGCAGCAGCAGCATCATCATCGTCATCATCAGCAGCAGCATCAGAGTCATTATCTTCAGCAGCAGCAGCAGCATTAGCATCAGCATCATCACGACCATCAGCATCATGATCATCATCAGCAGCATCACCGCCCTCATGTTTCATCACAAGTATCAGAATCATCGGCAGCTTCGTCATCAACAGCATCAGCGTCATCATCATCATCATCATCATCATCATCATCATCAGCATCAGCATCACCATCATCATCACTATCATCATCATCATCATCATCATCATCATCATCATCATCATCATGATCATCAGCATCATCATCAGCATCATCATCATCATAATCACCATAAGCATCACCAGGAGCATCATCGCCGTCGTCGTCATGGGCATCAGCACGGTCACAAGCATCAGCCTCATCATTAACATCATCGTCGTCGTCATCGGCCTCATCCTCATCATCATTATCAGCAGCGTCGTCCTCATCATCGTCATCATCGTCATCAGCAAGCAGCAGCAGCAGCAGCAGCATCGTCATCAGCATCAGCATCATCATCATCATCATCATCATCATCATCATCATCATCATCATCATCATCATCATCGTGGTCGTCATCATCATCTGTATCAGTATCATTATCATCATTAGCACCATCAACATCACAAATATCATCATCCTCGGCATCAGCATCATCACCATCACCCTCACCATCATCATCATCATCATCATCATCATCATGATCAGAACGACTATCATCAGCAGCATCATCATCATGGTCATCATCGTCGTCGTCTTCGTCTTCGTAGTCGTCGTCGACGACAAACCCATCATCCTCATCAGAATCATTATCATCATCAGCATCATCAGAGTCGTCATAATCAGCATCATCATCATCATCAGCATCATCAGCATAATCATCATCAAAAGTAGCATCATCGTCGTCGTCGTAGCTGCCGTCATCATCATCATCATCATCATCATCATCATCATCATCATCATCATCATCATCATAAGCATCATCACCATCATCACCATCATCACCATGACCATCACCATCTCATCATCATCATCATCATCATCATCATCATCATCATCATAAGCACCATCATCACCACCATCACCACCATCATCATCATCGTCATCATCGTCAGCAGCATCATGATCATCATCATCATCGTCATCGTCATCATCATAGTACTCATCATCATCATGATCACCATCATTTTCATCATCCTCATCATCATCATCATGATCATCATCATCAGCGTCATCATCATAATAATCATCATAAGCATCATCAGTATCAGCATCATCATCAGAATCAGCATCATGAGCAGCATCATCATCCTCATCGTCATCGTCGTCATCATCATCATCGTCATCATCATCATAATGTTGATCAGCATCCGTATGATCCATCCTTATCCTCATCACCATCATCACCAGCAACAGCACCGTCACCATCACCATCACCGTCCTGTCATCACCATCATCATCATCATTACCAGCACCATCACCGTCACCATCACCATCACCGTCCCGTCATCACCACCATCATCATCATCATCCCCACCACCGCCATCAGCATCATCATTATCATCATCATCATCATCATCATCATCATCATCATCATCATCATCATCATCATCATCATAACCCTGATCCTGATCCTCACCCTCATCCTGATCCTCATCGTCATCCTCCTCCTCGCCCTCCACGAAGACCTCGACTCCCCCTCGGCGCTCGGCAGACCCAGCAGGGGGTTGAGTGGGTCTCGCTCCTGCAGCCGCTCTATGAGCACCTTCTTGGTGCCCGAGACCTTCAGGCCCTTCTTCTTGCAGAGCTCCTGCTAGCGTCCAGCACGGCGCCGTCGTCGCCGCCGTCGTCGGCTTCGCCGTCGTGGCCGTCGGTTTTTGCCGCGGCCAGTCTCAGTGGGCTCCCTCAGTTCCTCCGGAGGCCTCTGGGAGAAGCGAAGGCAAGCCTGCCGCACGCGCGCGCCTGTGCGTGCCCTCCCTGGCTGACGCAGCGCGCGGGGGAGGGGGAGGGGGGGAGAAAGAGGAGGAGGACGAGGAAAAGGAGGAGGAGAAGTAGGAGGAGGAAGAGGAGGAGAAGGAAGAGGAGAAGGCCGGGGAAGGACGAGGAGGAGGAGGGAGGCGGGGGGAGAGAGGAGGAGGAGAGGAGGAGGAGGAGGAGGAGGAGGAGGAGGAGGAGAGGAGGAGGGAGAGAAGAGGAGGGGGAGGAAGAGGAGGATGAGGAGGAGGAGGAAGAGGAGGAGGCGGGAGGGGAGGAGGAGGAGGAGGAGGAGGAGGAGGAGGAGGAGGAGGAGGAGGACGAGGAAGAGGAGGAGGAGGAGGAAGAGGACGAGGCGGGGGGTGGGAGGAGGAGGAGGAGGAGGAGGAGGAGGAGGAGGAGGAGGGAGGAGGAAGAGGAAGAGGAGGAGGAAGAGGAGGCGGAGGGGGAGGAGGAGGAGGAGGAGGAGGAGGAGGAGGAGGAGGAGGAGGAGAGGAGGAGGAGGAGGAGGAGGAGGAGTGAGGAGGAGGAGGAGGAGGAGGAGGAGGAGAGGAGGGGGAGGAGGAGGAGGAGGAGGAGGAGGAGGAGGAGGAGGAGGAGGAGCGGGAGGAGGAGGAGGAAGAAGAGGAGAAGGAGGATGAGGAGGAGGAGGAGGAGAGATAAGGAGAAGAGGAGGAGGAGGAGGAGAAGGAGAAGAAGGAGGAGGAGGAGAGAAGAGGAAGGAGGAAGAGGAGGAGGAGGAAGAGTAGGAGGAGGCGGCGGGGAGGAGGAGGAGGAGGAGGAGGAGGAGGAGTAGAAGGAGGAGGAGGAGGAGGAGGAGGAGGAGGAGGGGCAGGGCCCCTGGTGACGCGTGCGCGCGCATCGGCGCGCAGGCCGACCGCGGCGCTGGCTCTGCTCCTTGCATCGCTCATGCATTCGTCGACCAGCATTCTCGCCCGAGGGCGTCCATGCGTCGCGGGTCCGCCCGAGGGTTGGCCTGAGATGTCTCGCACTCTGTCTCCATCATCATCATCATCATCATCATCATCATCATCATCATCATCATCATCATCATCATCATCATCATCACCATCATCATCATCATCATAAACATCGTCATCGTCATCGTCATCGTCACCATCCTCATGGTCATCGTCATGCGCATCAGCATCATCATCATCATCAGCAGCAGCAGCAGCATCGGAATCATCATCCTCATCATCATCAGCATCACCGACATCCTCATCGTCATCATCATCATCAACAGCAGCATCATCATCATCTCACCACCACCACCACCACCATAATCCGCCGGCCCCCTTGCGGGGCCATCAGGCTGCGAGGGTTAGGCTTGCTGCTCCCTGCACCAGTTCCAGTTTCCAGTTCCCATTGTTACTTTTATTTCCTACTGTAAATTGTTACTGTCCGCGCGAGGGGGGGAGCCGAAAACTGCCCTGGTCAGCGTCCCCCGGGAAGGTTGTCAGAATTCCTGGGGGGGCAAAAATTGAAAACCCCTCACGCATATCGGCAGGGTCAGGGTCCAAAAACACAAAGGGTTTGCCACATTTCTGAAATTCGGTGGCACCCCTCACGCAGATCGGCGGGTCCGGGTCCAAAAACACAAAGGATTTGCCACATTTTTGAAATTCGGTGGCACCCCTCATACAGATCGGCGGGGTCAGGGTCCAAAAACAAAAGCGATTTGCCACATGTCTGAAATTCGGTGGCACCCCTCACGCAGATCGGCGGGGTCAGGGTCCAAAAACATAAGGGATTTGCAGTATTTCTACATTTCGGTGGCACCCCTCACGCAGATCGGCGGGGTCAGGGTCCAAAAACACAACAATTGCTGCATGTTTTAAATTCAGTGGCACCCCTCACGCAGATCGGCGGGGTCAGGGTCCAAAAACACAAAGGGTTTGCCACATTTCTGAAATTCGGTGGCACCCCTCACGCAGATCGGCGGGGTCCGGGTCCAAAAACACAAAGGGTTTGCCACATTTTTGAAATTCGGTGGCACCCCTCACGCAAATCGGCGGGGTCAGGGTCCAAAAACACAAGGGATTTTCCGCATGTTTTAAATTCGGTGGCACCCCTCACGCAGGTCGGAGGGGTCAGGGTCCAAAAACACATGGGATTTGCCACATTTCTGAAATCCGGTGGCACCCCTCACGCAGATCGGCGGGGTCAGGGTCCAAAAACACATGGGATTTGAAACATTTCTGAAATTCGTTGGCACCCCTCTCGCAGATCCGTAGGGTCAGGGTCCAAAAACAAAAGCGATTTGCCACATGTCTGAAATTCGGCGGCACCCCTCACGCAGATCGGCAGGGTCAGGCACTTGGGGCCCACAAGAGGTCCCCAGGAAATTCGAAGAGGCTCCCAGGAGGCTCCCAAGAGGCCCCCAAAAGTCTCCCAAGAGGCCCCAGAATTCATCCCCAGAGGCTCCCGAGAGCCTCCCGAAGAGACCCCAAGAAGCATCTCTGAGGGCTCTGGCCCACGTCGTCGTCGTCGTCAACGTCGTCGTCGTCGTCGTCGTCGTCGTCGTCGTCGTCGTCGTCGTCGTCGTCGTCGTCGTCGTCGTCGTCGTCCCTCCTTTCAGGGTCGGCGGCACCGTGCCTTCGCAATCGAGAACCACCAGGGAGGGATCAAACCAGCCATCGCGCTGCCGCTCAGAGGGAGCTTGCGCGAGAAGCTAACTCTGGATGGGGCAATAATCGCCCCCCCTTGGACCCGCCGGGGGGGTGGGCACGTGCTGTCGGAATGGGTAGCAGGGGGGTCGGAGGAGGAGGAGGACGAGGAGGAAGAGGAGGAGGGGGAGGAGGAAGAGGAGGAGGAGGACGAGGAGGAAGACGAAGAAGGGGGGGGGGGGGGGGGGCAAGCTCCGTCGGAAGGTTAGTGGCCCACCACTCGATTGATATCCCACCCAGAGAAGGGTCCATCCCTGGCCAGAAGCGCGGCCCACGCTGGAAGCCGAGGGCAGCGCTCCGAGCGGGGAGTCAGGCTGGCACTGAGGCGGAGGCAAAATCATCAGCGACAAGATGCGTGCGCGCCCAAAATGTGCACTAGGATGATTACCCATCGGTCGGAAGAATAGGTAGAAATATGAAGTAGAAAGGCGTTGAAAGTAGATTGGGTCTCCGCCCGCCCCCTGAAGAGGAGGGAAGAGGGGAAGCCACTCGATCATTGAGTAGGAAGGCGCTTAAAGTATGGAAAATGTGACTCCAAAAATACCTATTTTCAGCGACCGATGGGTAGGCACATGCCCACCACCATGTGTGTACTCGCGCGTGTTAGAGCCCATTGTTTATCACGTGCTCGCGATAGCGCCCGTTGCCAGCCCCCCACACTCTTTTCTCCTCCCCCGCCCCCTGGTCGCGTCGCGATTCGCGCTCGCACAATCTGGGAAGCAGCCATCCATAAGCATTCCCAGACGCCGCGAATCGTGACGTGACCAGCCCCATCCCACATCCCTCCCCCTGGTCACGCCCATCACCGCCAGGGGATGAGAAATTGTCTTCAGCACGCACGTGGAATAGCAAATGGACGCTTGAATTTGCCACGCATGTGCGGTCGCACATGTCTCGGCGCATAAAGATCTGTGCCGTGCAAGTAGCCATTAAGCGCACATAAGCGCGAGCGCGAGCATGAGCGTGGACGTACAAGTGTGCGTAGGTGGGCGAACATAAGTGGAAGAAGTGGGTCAAGGGAAAGGGGAGGCGAATGGAGGACTCCAGAAAATACTAGGAACTCAACGCCCGCAACGTGGTGGGGACCATAGACGCGCCCCTCCCGCGGATTGCTCCTTCAGCTCGGATGCCATCATGCTGTCATACTCCGCAAGCAAGGCCACTCTACTGGACCACCTGGGAAAGGAGGAGGACAACGACGACGTCGACGAGGACGAGGAGATGACGAGGACGACGTGGGAGAGGAAAAAGGTGTGAGGACTGAGGAAGGGTGTTCCCCAAGGTTTCCAACAGGACGGAGTCTTAAAGGGAGGAGATGGAAAGGAAGGAGATGCAGCGGCAGCAGCAGCGGGGAACCGACGGCCTGCGACAACGTCGCACGTGGGCCGTGGCGCGCACCGAGCCCACTAGTCTGGGGAGGCCGCGGTTACTCACTGGCCACCACTACGCACAACAATCGTACGCCCGACTCTACAGCCGACGGGGGGGGTCAGCAACACCTCCAAGAATGTCAACGTGCGCCGCTACGACTACATCGGCAGGGCTTGCGCCGTGAACGTAGGGGTTGTCCAATCATCGTGGGGCACTGCACAGGATGCGCGTGCACCTTACGTATTGAAGGCAGTGTCTTCTCCTAGCCAGTATCATTTCAGCAGGGGCGCTTCGGCCCGATGCGAAGGAGAGAGCGGAAAAAAGAGACTAAGCCTTCGCCCGCGACGTCCGCAAGCATACGTCCGCTGCCGCCGACTGGAACGTAGCCTTGACAACCTCGCAGGTGCTCTCGATGGTCTGGTCCTCGAACTGCTTCTGCGACGCGTAGCCCCGCGTCCGCTGCCTCCGACGAGGATGAGGCCTCTGCCACCTCCTCTGTCTTCTCGACGACCTAATCCTCGATCTGCTTCTGCGACGCGCACTCCCCAATATGCTTGCCGACGTCCGCTGGCAACGACGGGGACTCCACCTTTACTACTTCGCAGGTCTTCTCGGCGGCCTGGACTTCGATCTGCTTGTGCGACGTGTACTCCAGACTGAATTTCCCGACGTCCTCTGCCACCGACGGGAGCTCCACCTTTACCACCTCGCATATCTTCTCGACGGCCTGATCTTCGATCTGCTTCTGCGACGCGTGCTCGCAAATGTGTTCCTCGATGTCCGCAGGCGCCGCCAAGTACTCCGCTTTGACCACCTCGCAAGTTTCCTCGACCGACTTCTGCAACGCGAACTCGCGTATGGGTTTCTCGACGTCGACAAGCTCTGAAGAAGCCGCTGCCTGGACCACCTCGCAGGTCTCTTTGACAACCTGGTCCTCGATCTGCTCCAGCGACGCGGATATGCTCCTCGACATCCGACTGCGCCGCCGGGAACTCTGCCTCTGCCACTTCGCAGGCCTCTTCGAAAACCTGGCCCTCGATCTTCTTCGGCAACGCGCACTCGCAGTATAACCTTGTCCACAATCTGCTTCTGCGACGCGCACTCGCAGATGAGTTTTTCGACCTCCACCTCGAAGGCCTCTTCGACAGCCTGGTCCCCCATATGCTGCTGCGGCGAAAACTCGCGGGTGAGCAGCTCGACGTTCGCAGGCATCGACGGGACCTCCGCCTCGATCACCTCGCAGGTCTCCTCGTCGGCCTGGTCCTCGATCCGTTTCTGCAACGTGCGCTCGCGGATGAGCTCCTCGACGTCCACTGGTTCCGACGGGAACTCCTTCCTTACCGCATCGCAGGTTCTTTCGACAGCCTGGTTATCGAGATGCTTCTGGGGCGCACACTCGCAGGTGAGCCTCTCGACGTCCTCAGGCCCCGACTGGTCCGCCGCCGCCATGGCGCCCAGTCGGCGCTGGGCCGCTACCCAGGGTGTGCCCCGCAAGGATCCCGCGCCTGGTATGCGGCAGCCGCCGCTGGGTCACCTAACAGCCACGGCTCGTTGGCCGCGCTGCCCCGTTGAGGCGCAGCGCTGGGGCCGGGGCGAAACTGGCGCCAAGAACGCCTGGGCCCGTGGTCCAGGCGCCCTGAAGACTGAGGAAGAGGAGAAGGGGTGGGGGGAGGCGGGGGGGGGAGAAAGAACGGAAGAGAAGACAAGACGGAGGAGCGAAGAGGGAGGAAGGAGGGAGGGGAAAGACCAGGGATGGGAAGAGGGGAGGAGGAAGGGAAGGGAGGAGGGCAGAGAGATATGTGAGGAGGGCAGGAGAAGAGGAGAAGATGAGGACGATAATGAGCAGGACAAAACAGAAAAGGGGGACAAGGAAAACGACAATAACAACGCAAGAACAGAGTGGAAAAAAGGATTTGGAGAAGAAGGGGGACGATGAGGAGATGGGGGAAGGAGGGAAGATGGAGGATGGAGGAGGGATGGAGAAAGGGGGGCGATGGGGGGAAAAGCGAGCACGGAGGAGGAAGGAGAGAAGGACGGAGGAAGCAGCAGAGACAGAGGGCGGAAGAGTGAAAAGGGGAATGATAACGGAAGAAGGATAAATGATCGAACGAACGAACTTTAGAGGAAAGGCCATTCCGCACAGAAACTTTCACCAGGAGCGCCCTCTGAAACGAAAATGGAAAACAGCTTCAAAAAAACTGAGGCGATGGATGAATGCAGCGGCATCTTCGCAATCAAAAGTATCCAACCCAATTGTGGTACAGGCCACAATGCAGCACGAACACCCAGTTCGGCAAGCAAAACAAGCTTCGAACCAGCCGAGATCCCCACGCGCATTGGGGCTCGCGCACAGAAGCCGAAAACCAGCTTGGACCCAGCGGCAGCGGAACATACCCACTCCCAAATAAATCGCAGGCCCCCTCAACATCGCGGGTCGCACGCCTAGTCCGCGCAGGACATCGCGCGTCAGCTCGCGAAATGAAGCCGAAACTGTATATGATTTGAAAGAGTTTCTGTGGAACTCACGTCATCCTCCCCCGGCGCGCGAAGGAATGGGCCCGCCAACCGCCCCCCCTGTTCCGTCTCCTGCGAGATCCGGGAAATCTAGCGACGAATTCCAAGCCAGCGCCCTCGCGTGGGACATCCTCAGAAAACCGAAAGGGGCCTGCAACATCCCCCCGCCCCATTCCGGGCGAGATCCGGAAAATCCGGGGACGAATTCCAAACCAGAACCATCGCGCGGGACACCATCAGAAAACCACCCGCCGAAGCCTCCCCAAGGAGGCCTTCAGTGGAGGCCCCGCTGATCCGCTTCCGGCGAAGCCAGGAGGTCCCGCGACGAACTCCAAACCGGCGCCCTCGCGCGGGGCATCAGAACACACCCGCCCCCAGAGGCTCCCCAGGGAAGCCTTCAGGCCCCCATGGTCCGTCTCCGGCGAGATCTGGGCAATCCGGCGACGAATCCCTCGCCGGCGCCCTCGCGCGGGACACACGCTCGGAGAACTGGCCCCTGGCGCCTCCAAAAAAAGCCTTAATGAGGCCCCCCATGCGAGATCTGGGAAATCCGGCGACGAATTCCACGCCGGCTCCCTCGCGCGGGACATTCTCAGAAATCTGGCCCCCGGAGCATCCCCAAGGAAGCCTTCAGAAGCCCCCTGTCCCGTTTCTGGCGAGATCCGGAAAGTCCCGCGGCGAGTTCCACACTGGCGCCCTCGCGCGGGACATCCTCAGAACTGGCCCCCGGAGCGCTCAAGGTAGTTTCCAGAAGCCCCCCTGCCCCGTTTTCGGCGAAGTCCAGGAAATCCGGCGACGAATTCCACAACGGCGCCATCACGTGGGACACCGCCAGAACACCCCCTAGGAGGCTTCCAAAAGTCCCCACTTTCCGTTTCTGGCGATATCCGGGAAATCCGGCGACGAACCCAAATCGGCGCAACCAACCCGAGCGTCCCCGAGGAGGCTTTCAGAGGCCCCCCTGTTCCGATTTCGGCGAGATCCCGGAAATCCAGCGACGAATTCCAGACCGGCGCCCTCGCGCGGGAAATCCTCTAAACCGCCCCCTGGACCTTGCACGAAGAGCCTTCAAGCCCCCGCGCTTGGCGACGCATTCCAAACTGGAGCCCTCGCGCGAGACATCATTCAGAAAACAAGCCCCCAAAGGCTCTCCAAGGAGGCCTTGAGAAGCCGCCTGTTCCGTTTCCAGCGAGATCCTGGAAATCCAACGACGAATTCCAAGCCGGCGCGGGAAATCCTCGGAAAACCAAACCCCCGGACCTTGCGCAAGGACCTTCAGGGGCCTTCCAACCTTGCGCCCCCGGGCGGGGCGCCTGGAGGCTTCCCAAGGAAGCCTTCGGAGGCCCCCTTTGGTCCGTCCGGCGAGATCTGGGAAGTCCGGCGAGAAATTCCACGCCGACGCCCTCGCCCCCAGGCTTCCCCAAGAAGCCGTCAGAGGCCCCCCATGTTGGGGGGCGGAAAGATACGGATACGTGTTGTCCCCGGACCTCTCTTGGGGTGCGTTCTGACAAGAATTTCGAGGCGAATCCAGCGGTGACAACGAGGATTCCCCAGGAGGACCAGGAAAGGCCGAAAACGAAGGGGGACAACACGTATCCGTATCATCCCTGCCTAGATGCTTTGCCCCAGCATCAGGGGGAGATCTCTGTCCAGCCCTCCTGGCAGGGAAGCCCCCCAGCTTCGCGGCAAGGGAACCCCCTTACTCCGTGCTGGCGATGTGCCTCGGGAGCCGGGGACCGAACGAGCGCGTGGCCCAGCCGCAATTGGGCGGGAGGGCGGATGAATGAAGAACGAGCACAGTGTGGCGCGGGCACCGCCCGCAGTTGGGCGGGAGGGAGGAAAAATATACCTGTTTGCGCGGGCCGAGCACATCAGCAGCGCGGGGACGTGACACCCCGAGCCCGACTCAACCCCCGAGCATCAGTTGGGATGCACGGGAGTGGGCCGCTTGCGCAAAGAACGGCCTCGGTGCCCAATAAGGAACACGACGCGGACATCAGTTGGGATGCCGGCCGCGCGAATCACAAGACATATCGGCATCAGTACGCAGACCCGCGCATCAGTTGGGATGCGGAGCCTGCGACAATTTACTCTCACTCTTCTCTCTCTCTCTCTCTCTCACTCTCTCTCTCTCACTCTCTCGCCCCCTCTCTCTCCCTCACACACCCCTGCACACCCACTCACTGACTACCCAGCGCTAGCCTCCTGCTGCACAGATCATGCTTCTCCAGTGCTACTTCCAATCCGGAGCGGGATCAATCACAGGAGGTTGCGCACCGCACTGCCCGCATACGCGGACCCCCAGGCCATGACACGTGCGCTTCTGTAGCACCAGCTGGCGCAATCAGGCGTCAGATCGACACTTATCCGAAAGGCTTCGCCCTCCTCCTAAGTCGGTCAATCCCTGCCTAGATGCTTTGCCCCAGCATCAGGGGGAGATCTCTGTCCAGCCCTCCCGGCAGGGAAGCCCCCCAGCTTCGCGGCAAGGGAACCCCTTCGAGCCCAAACTCCCCCTGAGGCTGCCGGTCCAGGTGGGCGGCGGGCGGGTCGCGCAGCGAGGGCCAGAATGGCCGCTTAGCGTGTGTGCGTGCGAAAATGGAAGGGTGGGAACGCGAGACGAAAGGAAGAAACCAGGCGGGGACCTCTTTGCTACCGTACCAAGAAACGCTCCTGGTTCGTTGGCAGACGCTGCCGAGGAGCCCTCATAGGGGAATCTCGGCTTTCTGTTTGCCACGCAGCCGGCGGAACTTCTTTGGCCCCTCCAGTGGCGACGAGGGCCGAACTGCGCTTGGCGATTTGCCAGGACCAGTCGGCGGGGCGGCCTGCGCGGCCACGATGGCATGCGACGCGGCCGGCGGAGCGCCCGCCACGGCCCTCGCCGCGGCCAGGAACTGTTGCCGCGCCAGCTCCGGCGACGCAGCGGCATACACGTCGTGCATCACAGATGAGGAATGCCAGCCGCCTTGGTCCTGCACCGCTCTGGACGGCGCTTTGGCCACGTGCAAGCTCCATTGTGCGCCGCCTTTGCGGAATGAGTGCGTGCTCGTTGCTTTGTCCTTGAATAACAGAGAAACTGTTTTTCTCCATAAATCGGGACTCACTGCCTTATGCGATGCGCCAGTTGTCGTGCAGAAGAAAACCGGCGGCTCCGGAGGCATCTCTCTCCTGAGAGTCGACCACGTTTCCATGAGGCGGGCGGGGTTGATTCCAGCGAAATCACAATTTGGGATCACGCACGTTTGCCCTCTGCCTTCCGGGTCGTTTTTCTGACGCCGGATGAAGCACCGGGCGCATTCGGACTCAAATTTCACGTCTGCGGCCAGGAGAGCAGAAGCTTCTGATACTCTCCGAATGCCGAAAAAACAGAAGACTGCAAACGCGCCGCCCCGGGCCCCCGCGGCAGACCCTGTGGCGAGGCGGGCTCGGATGAAAGACAGAAGCTCGTCAATAGAAATTGCTTTATTTTGGTGGCTGTCGTGTCTCGCTTTCTTTTTGAGCCCCCCCAGAAATGGTACGCACGCTGGTCCCAGCAGGAGTCGAACACGCAGTCGAGGCCCCGACACATATGCCAGGCACGAATTGCAGCCTTGTTAAGCTGAATGCTAGACCAAGACATTCCGTCCATTCCAGTGAACAGCAACATTAATTTATCAACCGAATCTACTGGAAGGAAGGTGGCGTCGACAATGCGTTCCAAACCGTGCACGTGAAGCCTGATGGCGTTCGCGTAGGTCTGCTTGGTCGAAGGTTCCCAACCGGCCTCAAGAATGTCTTGGGCCTTGACATAGAGATCCTCGCGAGAAGACGATGCAGCGGACGACAATGTCGGCGTTTGAACGAACACGTCCTGGACGGGTTGAAAGCGCAATTGATCCATGGCGGAATCTCGGGACCGCACGCCGGTCGCCGCAGAGGCGCCTGTCGTCGAAGATACCGGCGCCCTGGTGCATTCAGGTGGCCGCGGGGCTGGCGAAAACCCACTCGGGGCCACTGCGGGCTGTTCGACCAAACGCAACCCCCATGGCGGTTGCGACCCAGGGACTGCATGTATGAGATGCATATTGCGTTGGGTCCCTGGCGGTTCCGGAGCCCAAAAGGCTACGGAACGGACTAGTGCCAGACCGTGCGCGTGCAACCGTGCAGACAACGACGCACGCGTGCGAGACGCGACTCAAACTCACGAGTGCGATATCGACCAGACCCGTTTTCTGATGACCGGCCGCGTTTTTGAGACGCCCCGGGGGCTCCTGGAGCGACCGGACCCCCCTCCAGATCCACAGGGGACCGTCGGGGCCAACTGGGCCATGACGCTGCTCGGAACCCAGGGGAGAGGGCGGCTCGGTTGCCGTTCGCTTGTGGTCGGACATACTATCGCTTTACCCACGTCGTCGGGGGTTCAGACACAAAATCATGGGAAACCAGACCCAAAATCCTGGGCAGTCGGACCCAAAATCCTGGGGAATGAGACCCAAAATCCAGGAGAGTCGGACCCCAAATCCTGGGGAACCAGAGCCAATATTTTAGGGCGTCGGACCCGAAAAATCACCGAGGCTGGATTCACCGAGGGGGGAGGGGAAGCAGGAGAGCCAGGCGAAGGACCCAACCTGTCCTCCCGCATTTTTGAGCAGGGGCTCCGCAAGAGCGAGTGCTGCAAGCGTCCAAAATTTCAAATGCACGAGAATCACAAAGGCGAGCTGTCGCACTGAAGCGTGCCAAAATGCACGCACTGGTGGCGCGCAGGGCTCTGTGCTGGGAGGGGCGGAAGGGGGGAAGCGAACACGGGGAAGGACGATGGGGGGGAGGGCATGGACAGCGCTGCGCTCAGCGCGCATTGGGGCAATCCTCAGGCCAGCAGTAGGCCATGATCCCGCGCGCGCCGCACCGCGAGCACGGCGAGCTCGGCTTGCCCCCCTCCGCGCGGCACTGCCCGCGCGAGTGCTTGACCACCCGGCGGCTGTTCAGGATGCAGTGGCGGCAGAAACTGCCCAGCACGCTCCGGATGCCCTGCACCTCCGCCGGGGTGCCTCTGAATTTCTGGTCCACGTAGGCCTGGATGGCCGCGGGCTGCTGGCGGCCGACCATATTGTTGAGGTCCTGCAAGATGGCAGCAGCGACTGCCTTCTTGTCGGCATTGCCAGAGCCGCCAGCTGGGCCCGCCTGCTGCGGCGCCGGAACTTGGACCGGAGCTGGAGGCATAGGCGGCCGGCTGTTGTTGCCCGAGGTTGGTGCCCCGCCGCCGCCAGACGCCTCCGGACGACCGGAGGGCCCCGGCTGGCCTGAATCTGTCCGGAGACGCTTGGCCGGGAACTGGCTCACCTGGTCCGGCCCAGTTGTGAACACGAACGAGGTGGCCGCGAGGTGCGTCAAGCTGAGCTGCCAGTCGAGGCAGAAGTCTCTCTGCATGAGAGCCATCTCCAGCGGCCTGCGGGCAGATGCCTTTTTCGCCCTTCTCTTCATGGACTTGATGCCCGCAAAGATCGCCGGCATCATCTCCAGGCGCTGCGCTTTGATCTTGCCGGGAGAGTTCGCCTTGGCAGTACTGATGTTGGTGAACTGCTTTTCCATGATGAGGAAGTAGCCGAGGCATTTCATGGCGATGGCAGACACCGTCTTGTCTCCATCACTCGCCTTCGTGGACAGGAAATTCTGCAGAAGCTCCGGGCTGCCCCCGAACGGGGCGAGGCAGAGGCTTTTCCAACCCTGCTTGGGCGCGTTCTTGAGCGCGACCGCCTGTTTCAGCCTCTCTGCGTCCGGGTGGTTGGGGTTGGCCATGATCGCCGCCATCGAGTTGGCGACAGACGGGTCCTGCATGTTCTGGGCCGCGTTGCTGAGCCAATCGGAGTCGACTCCAATGCGCATCCACCCCGCAGCCCACTCAGTTGGATCCGTCTCGCGCTCTGTCTTCCCAGGGGAAGGAGGCGTCCAACTGCACCTCGATCTTCTCGAGCTCCTCGACACGCTTCTGCAGCGTCTGGAATTGTGTGTCCATCTGGGTGCGGAATACGGTCAACTCTGCCGAAGTGGAATCAGCGGTCTCTTTGACGGGGTCCATGGCCTGCCGGATGACCCCTGTGTCGGAGGCCAAGTCGGCGGTCAGAGCCCGAGAAACGGCCTCGCGGAACATATCTTGCAAAGGGCCGTTCTCGGCGAGCCCTGCCGTGAGCCACGCGGTTGCGGCAGCAGCGCCCATTGGAACGGCCCGCTCGCGCGCCGTGGACCGGAAGAGCTGAACGGAGCGTTGCCAGAAATGCCTCTGAAGATTTTCTCGAGCCCTCGCGCTGCAACCGCGGCAAGCATGAGTGACTCTGCTGGCAACGAACAAGTGACTATGTGCGAAGGGGCTGGACGGGGGGGGGAGCGGGAAGGGCGCAGATGCAGAAGAGGGAGGGAGCCGGCGGGGGGAAGGAGAGGGCGAGGGAAGGCAGAAGGGGGGGAGAGGAGACGGAACAAGTTGGGGAGGGAAGAGGTTAGTGGGAACATCTTCCTCCACGCCCTGTCTCGTGAGCGCGATCATCTTCGCTGGGCGCCAACGTGGTGCGACTGCTCACCGGGGGCTGCGTGCCCGGGCCCTCGAGACAGCTGTGTCCCGCTCCTGCCGAACTGTGTGCAAGGCCCCGAGACTGCTGTGCTTCCAGCGCCACAGTCGCCACGGGTCCATTCGAGGCCCGTGTCCATCCTCCAACTCCTCCGAGGACATTGGGGATAGAAGGAGGAAGGAAGGGGAGGAGGGAGAGCAGCGACTGGGAGGGGGGGAGGGGAAGGGCGGGGGCAAGCAGAGCAGGGAAGGAGAAGGAAGAGCGACCGTTGATGATGATAATTTGTGTTTTTAACTAGCGGCCAGCGACAGTAACAGAAACGGAGAGCTTGTGGCAAGGCACCGACGCCAGCCGCCTTCGGCGGAACGCGTTCGGAAGAGGTCGGAACCTGCTGGCCACCGTTCCCGGCGCCTCCAGTCCCGCAGGGTGTCCGCGCGATACCACGGCGCGCCGGGGTCCTCTGCTAAGAGAACGAAGGCCTCGTTACAAACCCTCGCACGGACTTTGCCGCGCAGGAAATTGAAGGTTTGGCCTGCGAGAGCCTTGGGCGGGAAGGCCCATACACGATTGCCCAAAACGCTGGCTTCGAAAGCGGAGCTCTCGGGGTGATACCACAACGCGGCTAGGGACAAATGGCCGTCGCGATCCGAGAAGAGATCGCAATCAAAAGGGCCCCATTTACTTTGTAGGGGCCGCATAATGCAACGCTTGAGTGTCGCATCCCTGTAGGGGTCCTGGTTCCACAGGGCGGCGAAGGAAGAGTCGCGTGAACCTGCGTCACAGATGACGTTCGCAGGGCCCGAAAGGTGTACGGCTAACGTCCAGCACCCGGCGGCGCGCTCGGCGAGCTCTAAATCTTCCGCCAAGTCGCATAGGCTGCGTATATGCCCATGCCGGAAGTTGATGTAGTGGAGGGCGGTTTTGTTGTCTGTGCGGACCACGACTCTCCAGCCGCGGAGCCAGTCCGCCTCTCTACGCAGCAATTCAACAACGACCCACAACTCCTTGTAGTTGATGGCCCCAGCGTTCTCGGCAATGGAGTCGAAGCCGGGGGGCCAAACGCCCGAAACGACTCGGCCCTCGCTACATAGATTGAACGACCAACCGTGGAGCTTGGACGCGTCCGTCTCAACGACCCGGACGCATCCCGCCGCCGCAAGAGCACGCCAGTTGGCGAATTCCGGTGACTTCGGCCCCCAGAGAGACATGTGCCCTGCAGCACGGTGCAACGGGCGCTCTGGAGTGAGCGCCAAGGCGCGGATCCACCAATCGATCTGTTCCCGCGCTGCCGTAGTCAAGCGCACGGCGGGGTTCGCAGACGGGCTTGTTGCCCAGAGCGAATAAACATTCGCGGCGTTCATGCAAGACCATAAATGATGCAGCCGCCGCCGGCCCTGCAAGAATACCTCGGAGATGTGAGAAGCGAGGCCGGCAACAGATGCCAGTTCCCGGGCCCGGAGCTGGCCTGCGCTGTCAGATACCAGAACGGCCGCGAATAATGCCTGGCACTTGTCGCATTTCTGCCGGGAGACAGACAGAGTATTAGAAACTGTATCGAAAACCCAGCCAACCCAAGTCTGCTTCTGGGAAGGAGGTTTCAGTCCCGCCGGCTTAGTCGAAACAGGTATTCCGGCCTCCAGGAGAAACCGGACGGCCGCGCGGAAATTCTCCCACGCCTCAGCTTCAGTCACGCCGGCCCCCAGACTGTCGTCCACGAAGTCCGTGAGCACGACGCCGTCTCGCTTGGTGAGTAAACGAAGCACTTCTTTCAAGCTTCGGTCGTTGATAGCAGGAGAGGTCTTCATTCCAAAGGGAAGGAACAAATAACGGCCATATTGATCCCGGGAAGGCGAATAGAAGCCCAACCACAGCGTGTCTTGTGGAAGAACGCGCCAGTTGTAAACGGCGTCAGAAAGATCAATCACAAAAAGCCAACCATTCGGGCTCATGCGAAAAATAGCGAGTTCGATCGTACCATACGCGACCGGGAGGTCAGGGAGCGACTGGTTCACTGCACTCTTGGACAGATCAACGATTAATCTAGATTTGATGCGCTCTTCTTCAGGACGGTCGGCGGGAACACCTTCTTTGTCCTTGAGAATGATGGCACAAGGATTAACATGAAGGCCGGGAGGGCGAACTCCTCTAGGAAAAAATTCTATTTTTCCAAGCCGCTCCAATCTGGACCATTCCCTTTCAGCCCACCGTGCGTGCGATGACATGGATGGGTGGTTGTCGTAGCACCGGGGCCTCAGAGAGGAGGCAATCTCCAAGGGCCATCCATGTTCCCAACGCTGCAGGAGCTCATCCTCAGCGCCCGCTGTTCGCAGGAAATCGACATTGAGGCGGAGACCACGGATTCCCGATAACCACATGGCCCGCGCATCAGCGTCTACAATCTCCGCGATTAAGGCGTCCATTTTGGGCCTTCGCGGCTACGGACAACGTGAGCGAAATTGCAGCCCAGACGCAGTTGGGCGGCAGTGCGGGCACGACAAAGAACAAGCACGTGTGGTGCGACGCCCCGCCGCAATTGGGCGGGAGGGCAGAATCAAGAACAAGCACAGTGCGGTGCTGTGCGGGCCGAGCACATCAGCAGCGCGGGGACGTGACACCCCGAGCCCGACTCAACCCCCGAGCATCAGTTGGGATGCACGGGAGTGGGCCGCTTGCGCAAAGAACGGGCTCGGTGCCCAATAAGGAACACGACGCGGACATCAGTTGGGATGCCGGCCGCGCGAATCACAAGACATATCGGCATCAGTACGCAGACCCGCGCATCAGTTGGGATGCGGAGCCTGCGACAATTTACTCTCTTTCTTTCTCTCTCTCTCTCTCTCTCTCTCTCTCTCTCTCTCTCTCTCTCACTCTCTCGCTCCCTCTCTCTCCCTCACACACCCCTGCACACCCACTCACTGACTACCCAGCGCTAGCCTCCTGCTGCACAGATCATGCTTCTCCAGTGCTACTTCCAATCCGGAGCGGGATCAATCACAGGAGGTTGCGCACCGCACTGCCCGCATACGCGGACCCCCAGGCCATGACACGTGCGCTTCTGTAGCACCAGCTGGCGCAATCAGGCGTCAGATCGACACTTATCCGAAAGGCTTCGCCCTCCTCCTAAGTCGGTCATTTTTGTCCCCCGACCATGTTCCGATTCCGGCAAGATCCCGGAAATCCAGCGACGAATTCCACGCCGGCGCCCTCGCGCGGGACACCCCCAGAGAACTGGCCCCCCCGGAGCCTCTCCGCGAAGAGGCCTTCAGAAGCCCTCCTGCCCCACGCTCGCCGGATCCTCGCCTGTGCGACCCTCACTCTCCTGACCCTCACCCTCGCGTGCCTCGCCTTCCTGGCCCTCGCCCTCCTCATCCTCGGCCGCCGCGCCGCCGCCCCCCGCCCTTTCTCCTCTCGCCCACAAGCGCGCGCCCCCTCCTCTGTCTACAGAAACTCCCGATCAACCGCAGAGCGGCCGGCTGAGCAACTTGGCATCGCGCCGATGCGCCCACTGGCTCGCTGGAAAGATTAAACTGCATCAGGTGCTAGACACAGCGGCCTCTCTTTTGTGTTATCTCTCTCTCTCTCTTTGTGTTCCCCAATCAGAGCTTGCCTCTGTAGGGGTCCTGGCGGATTTAAGGCTATAGGTGAGGTGTGCCGCCGACTCGGTGGCCGGGCCGCCGGTGCCCGGGCGCCCGGGTGCCCGGGTGCCCGAGTTCGCCGCCGATTCGGTGGCCGGGCCCAGGCGCCCGGGTGCCCGGGTGCCCGGGTGCCCGAAATCGCCGCCGAGTCGGTGGCTGGGCCCAGGCGCCCGGGTGCCCAGGTGCCCGGGTGCCCGGGTGACGGCTGCCCATTCGGCGGCCGGGCCCGGGTGCCCGGGTGTCCGGGTGCCCGGGCGGGCGCCCAGGTGCTGGGTGCTGGGTGCCCGGGTGCCCGGGTGCCCTGTAGCCCTGTAGCCTTATAAAGCCCTATGTCCCTATCGCCCTATAGCCCTATAGCCCTGTCACCCATATAGCCATATAGCCATACAGCCCATATAGCGCCCAAGAGCCCATATAGCCCTGTAGCCCTATGGCCCTACAGCCCTAAACAGATTATGGTTGGGTTTTGTTTCTCTGGTATCCTATTGTTTTTGAGTGTTGCTTGTTTGTTATCTCTCTCTCTCTCTTTCTCCTCTCTTTTTCTTTCCTTTTTTCCCATTCAACTGTTTCTCTTTCTCTCTCTCTCTCTCTCTCTCTCTCTCTCTTGCTACTTCTCTAATTCTCTCTCTATCTCTCTCTCTCTCTCTCTTTCTCTCTCTCTCTCTCTCTCTCTCTCTCTCTCCCTCTCTCTCTCTCTCTCCTCTCTCACTCTCTCTCTCTTTCTCTCTCTCTCTCTCTCTCTCGCTCTCTCTCTCTCTCTCTCTCTTTCTTCTCAGGGCAGAGCTAGATGCCAGCATTGCCAGTGCAAGATATTAAGCTGGCCAGCAACGCCATGCGAGACACGAGGCATTCAGAAACAACAACTGCGCGCATCTCGATGCACGAACGATTGCAGCAGCACCACGACGGCAGTCCGCCCTCGGCACGGACTGCCAGGCGCCTGGCGCCGCCGAAGACTTACGACCAGCGGGCCTGACCACACATAAGCAACAACTTCGGAGCGCTGGGCACTGATCTCGCAGAATGCTGAGGCAGGTGGCTTCGTAGCACCACTACCGTCAGCAGCCAGAATCGAACGCGGCCGCTGACAACATCGGGCCCCGCTTCCGGCTGCCTGCGCCCACGACCGGCCCGCCGAACCCCCCCTCCCCCCCCGGGTCGAGCCTCCGACCCAGAGACGCCAGGACACGATCGATCACGAGGCGACGCGGCCACCGCCAGATCCCACGCGCTCCAGAGCACAGAAGTACAAGCCCGCATCCAGGCGCAGGCTCGGGCAACACAGGCACGAGCATCCCGGGGGGGGCTGGAGAGGGGGCAGCCCTTTTGCATCGCAGCATCGCCAGGGCTTCGGCAGCGTCTCCACGGCAACGTCGCCGAGCATCGAAAACCATCTCGGGCGTTGCCGGCCCAGCCACTCTGTCGCCGTGTCGCCGCTGCTGGGAGGGGGCGAATGACATTGCGCATCCTCTCGACACTGGCTACTGGAAGCGGCTGCCCGTCCGGGGCCCGAGCACGCGGCGGCGCCGCGCCTCTCCCGGCCGCAATGCCCCCCACGCGCCTCGACCACGTTCTCAGCCACCAAATGCGGGCCCACCGCGCGCCCGAGCGGGCCACGCGCGACCGCTGTGGCAACCAGAAGACGCGCTCGGGTAGGCGCGCAGAGGCCTCAAGCCCCTCCCCGACTGGCAGTCCGACGCCAATCCTGCCAGTCTTGTTCGACTCACGACGAACAATGACCTGAGCGCTCTCTCAACATCCTCTCAGATCTGCCCTCGGGAATCATTGCCTAGAGCTGGGGCCGAACAGACATCTCCGCTCGGCGCTGACTCGGAAGCGACGACCCAGCTGGTCTGAGTAAGTTCGCCCCGCGCTGACATCTCAGGCCAGGATATCTACCCCTACAGGAAGGCCGCAAGTTCGCCCGCGCAGAGCAGCTCGGACTCAGCGCCTCCTGCCTGGAGGGACACCGGCACGGGCGTCTCGCAGCACCGCGGAGCCAAGCCCGCCCGCCACCCTGCTGCCAGTGCCTTCTCGGCGGCACTCCGCACGGGGCGCCCCGCGCCGGCCGGACACGGCGCCGTCGCACTCCCAAACCCAAAGCCCTCGGCCCCCGGCCCCCGCGCACTCGGCCACGCACCCGGCAGTCCTCTGCTTCGTCATCCAAGATGCAATGCTCTATCCCGTCCACTGCAACCGTTTTCCCTCAATCAGATGCACCGCCTCCTGCGACTACTTCGGCAGGGAGCCCCGACATCTGCAGGAGCGAGGGAAAGCAAATTACACGAGGAGGACCGCGAAGAGCCGGCCGCTGCTCGCAAATGTACGAGCAGGCACTGAGCTTCCAGCACCAACCGTCTCTGTCGGCGCACCATGCAGCGCCATCGAAGTCGCCATTCCCTTCCCCCCTCCGCTCCCCGCACCTCGCTCGCGCCCACTCCAGGGGACGAAAGGGTACGCGTGGATCTTGGGAGCGAGCACGAGGAAAATGACATCGTCCACGCCAGCAGACGGGTCGCGCTCACCACCCATAAAAGTCCACCCACGAACAGATGGAACAACTCTAGACATTCACCGTTAGTTCCGTAGAAGTAGTAGTAGTAGTAGTAGTAGTAGTAGTAGTAGTAGTAGTAGCAGCAGCAGTAATAGTAGTAGTAGTAGTAGTAGTAGTAGTAGTAGTAGTAGTAGTAGTAGTAGTAGTAGTAGTAGTAGTAGTACTAGTAGTAGTAGTAGTAGTAGTAGTAGTAGTAGTAGTAGTAGTAGCAGTAGTAGTAGTAATAGTAGTAGGTAGTAGTAATAGTAGTAGTAGTAGCAGCAGCAGCAGCAAGCAGTAGTAGTAGTAGTGTAGTAGGAGTAGTAGTTAGTAGTAGTTAGTACTAAGTATAGTACTAGTAGTAGTAGTAGTAGTAAGTAGTAGTAGTAGAGTAGTAGTAGTAGTATTAGTAGTAGAGTAGAGTAGTATGGTAGGTGGTGGTGGTGGTGGTGGTGGTGGTGGTGGTGGTTGTAGTGGTAGTGGTAGTGGTAGTGGTAGTGGTAGTGGTATTAGTAGTAGTAGTACTACTACTACTAACTACTACTACTACTACTACTACTAGTAGTAGTAGTAGTAGTAGTAGTAGTAGTAGTAGTAGTAGTAGTAGTAGTAGTAGTAGTAGTAGTAGTAGTAGTAGTAGTAGTAGTTAGTAGTAGTAGTAGTAGTAGTAGTAGTAGTAGTAGTAGTAGTAGTAGTAGTAGTAGTAGTAGTAGTAGTAGTAGTAGTAGTAGTAGTAGTAGTAGTAGTAGTAGTAGTAGTAGTAGTAGTAGTTAGTAGTTAGTAGTAGTAGTAGTAGTAGTAGTAGTAGTAGTAGTAGTAGTAGTAGTAGTAGTAGTAGTAGTAGTAGTAGTAGTAGTAGTAGTAGTAGTAGTAGTAGTAGTAGTAGTAGTAGTAGTAGTAGTAGTAGTAGTAGTAGTAGTAGTAGCGCCAGAACCGCCGACGCAGCGGGAGGCTCAGGATAGCTTTGCTTGGCTCCCAGGGGACTGGGGGAACCGCCCGGGGCGGTTTGCACTGTCCAGCCCTTTTAAGCCAAGCGAGTAAGAACCCTTCTAGGCAGAGCCTAGGTAGGGAACAAAACGACAAAGACGATGACGACAAAGACGATAAAGACGACGACGACAACGACCACGACCACGACAACGACGACCACGACCACGGCGACGACGGCGACGACGACGACAAAAACGGCAAAGACGACGACGACGACGACGACGAAGACGACGCCGACGACGACGACGACGACCACGCCGGCTGCGGCGGCGCCCGCGCCGCCGCCGCCGCTGGCGGCAAAGGCACCGGCAACGGGGGCGGCGACAATGCCGAGCACGACGCCGGCGGGGAGAACGCTGCGAGGACACGACGAGCACACCACACGACGACGGCGGCGGCAGCAACGAGCACGACCAGCGGCGGCGGCGAGGCCTCGAGGCCCACGGCGCGGGCGCCCGACGGCCGAAGGCCGCACCGCCCCTCGTCTGGGCCGCGGCGGCCCGGGCTCCCGCTCCTCGCCGCGGGCGGCGCCGTCGTCTGCGCCGTCGTCATCAGCGCCGTCGTCGGCAGCCTCGGCGGCGGCGGCATCGTCGGCAGCCTCGGCGTCGTGCGCGTCGTGCGCGCCATCGGCGGCGTCGTCCACGCCGACGTCGTCCGCGCTGTCTTCGGCAGCGAACGGCATCGTCGGCAGCGTCCGCATCGGCGGCGGCGTCTGCGTCGTCGCCCTCGGCAACGGCGTCGTCGTCAGCGGCGGCGAACGTCGTCGGCGAACGGCATCGGCGTCGTTGACGGCGTCGGGGGACCAGGGAGGGAGTGGAGGAGAAGATGAAGGAGTAGGGGGGAAACAGAGGAGAGGAGGAGGAGGAGGAGGAGGAGGAGGAGGAGGAGGAGGAGGAGAAGGGAGGGGGGAGGAGGGAGGAGGAGGAGGGAGAAAGGAGGAGGAGAGGGAGGAGGAGGGAGGGGGGAGGAGGGAGGAGGGAGGGGAGGGGAAGAGGAAGAGGCAGGAGAAGGAGAGGAGGGAGGAGGAGGAGGAGGAGGCGGAGGAGGGAGGGGGGAGGAGAGGGGAGGGACGAGGAAGGAGGGAGGAAGAAGGAGGAAGGAGGAAGGAGGGAGAAGGGAGGAGGGAGGAGGGACGAGGGAGGGGAGGAGGAGGAGGAGGAGGAGGAGGAGGAGGAGGAGGAGGAGAAGGAGAAGGAGAAGGAGAAGGAGGAGGGCCGAGGCGGAGGGGCGAGGCGGGAGGACTCGCCGAGGCCGAGGGGCGAGGCGGGTGGCAGCTTTCAGATGAGCAGGGCGCAGACCGCGATGGGGGAATCGAGCGTGAGCGGGCCCCGACCAGCTGATGGTGCCCGACGGCGTGACCGAAAGGCGAGAGGGCGGAGCACCGCCAGAAGCGCTACGACACCGCCGGGGAGCGAACTCTTACTCGAGGCCGACATGGGGTTGCGAGCGCTGCGGGACCCGCTCGGGCGTGAAGGGGAACCTGGAGAGCCAGCTCAGTCGTGGGAGACCCGTGACGGTCCTGCAAGCCCACGTCGGCCACCGCTGATGATGCTCGGCGGCCTGCTCCGCGTACGGCGCGATGCCTGGTGGTGGCCACACGCGATGAAGCTGAAGTATGAGTGCAAGAGTAAGCCTTACAACTCGAATGCGACGACGCGTCGGAACAACATGATGAGGGGAGAGCACACCATCAGCAAGGTGCGACTGCGCGTGCCAATTGTCCTGCGCCGTGAGCGAGACGGCATCCCTGCGGCCGACCACAGATCACTCTTATACTGGTTCGGAGCAGCGGTCGCAGGGGGGAGAGGGGCTGGCTGACCAGAAATCGTGGATCGACTGGGTCAGTGTGTTAGCCAGCCCGCGTCAGGCCCGATGGCCAAGCGACGTGATCTGGCGACCGACCACAGCCTGCTGTTCTACTGGCGCAGTGCGGTGGCCGCGGGAGTGAGAGGGTCGGGGCTGGAGCGTGGCATCCAGCCCGACCGAGGCCAGAGAGGCCTCTCAGCCGGAAGGTGACACGCCACTCCTGGAGGGAGGGGGCGCGCGGCTAAGCGGGGTCGCCGCCAGAGGCCACACGAGCCCTGGCGAGCTTGGAGACACGGCGCCGGCGTCGCCGCACGCAGCGGATGCGATTGCATTGGTCTGCGAAGAAGACCATCATCAGATCATCAAAGTGGTCAACATTATCACCACCACCACCACCACCATCACCACCACCACCATCATCATCATCATCATCATCAGCATCATCATCATCATCATCATCATCATCATCATCATCAGCATCAGCATCAGCATCAGCATCATCATCAGCATCATCATCTCACCACCACTACCGCCATCATCATTGTCATCATCATCGTCATCAGAATCCTCATCATCATCATGATCATCATCAGCAGCAGCAGCATCATCAGCATTATCATCCTCATCCTCATCCTCATACTAATCCTCATCCTCATCCTCGTCCTCATGCTCATCCTATTATGTATCATCATCGTCATCATAATCATCATGATCAGCATCATCGTGCTCGACAGCATCATCATCATCACCATCAGCAGCATCTTAGTCATCAGCATCATCATCGCCATCATCGTCAGCATCATCACCATCATGATCCTCGTCCTCATCATCATGATCCTCCTCATCCTCCTTATCATCAGCATCATCTTCCTCGTCATCGTCATCATCATCCTCATCATCGTCATCCTCATCCTCGTCGTCATCAGCATCATCAAAATCATCATCGTCAGCAGCAGCATCGTCTTTATCCTCTTCATGTTCATATTCATATGCGTATTCATTCTCATCAACTGCAGCAGCAGCATCAGCATCAGCATCATGATCCTCGTCCTAATCAGCATCAGCATCATCATGATCAACAGCATCAGCATCGTCAGCATCATCATCATCATCATCAACAACATCAGCAGCATGAGCACCACCAGCATCACCATCAGCAGCGTCGACCATACCATCATCAACAACAGCAATAGCAAGATTAACAGTATCATCCACATCATCAGCAGCAGCATCAAGTATCAACATCAGCAGCAGCAGCAGCAGTATCATCAGAATCATCAGCATGATCATCATCACCATCATCATCGTCGTCATCATCAGCATCATCAGCATCATCATCGTCATCAGCAGAATCGGTACCCCCAGCATCAGCGGCACCATCATCATAGCAAAGATCATCACCTGTTATCATCATCACCATCATCAGCACAATCAGCATCATCATCATCAGCAGCAGCATCACCATCATCAACAAAACCAGCATCCTCATCATCAGCATCATCATGACCAAATTCGTCATCGTCAGCATCAGAATCACCGGCATCATCAGAATCATCCTAATCACCAGCATCGTCATCGCCATCATCATCAGCGTCGTCAAAATCATCATCAGCAGCAGCATCGTCAGCATCATTATCAGCATCATCATCATCAGCAGCATCATCATCGTCATCATCGTCATCATCACAAGCATCATCATCAGCAGCATCATCATAATCCTCAGTATCATCATCAGTATCATAAGCACCGTCCCCATCATAGTCGCCATCATGAGCATCACCAGCCAGCAGCAGCATCATCATAATCGGCGTCGCCATCATCAGATGCATCGACATCGTCATCGTCATCCTCGCTATCCTCAGCAGCCGCATCATCATCATCGCGAGCGGTATCGCCATCATATGCATAGTCGTCATCATCCTCATCGCCATCCTCCTCATCCTCGTCAGCATCGTCCTCATCACCATCATCATCATCAGCAGCAGCAGCATCATCAGAATCATCATCATCATCATCAGCAGCAGCATCATCATCATCATCAATACCATTATCCTCATCATCATCAGCAGCAGCAGCATTATCATCAACACCAGCACCAGCACCATCACCAGCATTATCGCCATCGCCATCGTCGTCGTCTCATCTTAATAACCATCGTCGTCGGCAGCAACATCATCATCGGACGCGGCGAGAAAGGCTTGGCCTGCCCCCCCTCCCCCCCCCGGGCGCCTGGGGAGGCGGCAGACAGCCACAGCCTGCCTGCTACACCTGGAGGGGGGAGCTTCCCCCGGCCGCCGCCACTCTTCGGCCACGCCCGCCCGTGCTTGGAGGAGGCAGGCGGGAGGAGGAGGAGGAGGAGGAGGAGGAGGAGAAAGGAGAGAGGAGGAGGCGGAGGAGGAGGAGGAGGAGGAGGAGGAGAGAGGAGGGAGGAGAGAGGAGGGAGGGGGAGGGAGGAGGGAGGAGGGAGGAGGGAGGACAGAGGAAGGCGGAGGGAAGAGTGAGCAGGGAGGAGGAGGAGGAGGAGGAGGAGGAGGAGGAGAAGCAGGAGGAGGAGGAGGAGAGAGGGGAGGAGGAGAGAGGCAAGCAAGGTGCGCTCGCACCATGTCGGACCTCCGATACCTCCCGCCAATCCCTCCCCATTGCGCAGCTGTTCTCAATCCGCCGACGCGTGTCATAGCGGATCTGGAACTCCTAAGAAGACCCCATCGTGTCATGGGCAATCGGGATAGGGGAGCTGCTGCGTACACAGGAGGAGGGGGAGGAGGTGGCGGATGAGCAGGAGGATGAGCAGGAGGAGGAAAAGGAGGAGCATGAGTAGGATGACGAGGACGAACAGCAGCAGCAGGACCTGGAGTGGAAGGAACGGGGGGAGCAGGAGGACCAGGGGAAAGCGGGGACAGGGAGATGAGGGGACGACAACGATAAAAAAGAACACGGATCCAGAAAAGTGGCCCATGCTGGAGCGATAACGCCATTCTGAACGGCGGGAACACAGCGCCGATCCTAAAATGAGGCCCACGCTGTAGCGGGACTATCATTTTGCAACACCGAAAACGCTCGGACTGGAAACAAAGCATCAAGACGTATCAACAGTTACAATCCGATGCGCCTGTGCGAAACACTACACTGGGAGGGCAGGACCACTCTCAACACGTCTTCGGGGGAGAGAGGAAAAGAGTATTCACACTGTGCACTTGTAGAGAAGGGAGGAGGGAGGGAGGAGGGAGGAGGGAAGAGGGAAGGGCAGGGAGGAGGAGGGAGAAGGGATAACGTCAATCCCACCAGCCCTCTGGGCGTTGATGGTTTAACCAACGTGTGTTTTCTCTCTAATCGGCTTGGTGATTTAACGAACTTGTGGTTTACCGAACTTGGTGGTGTAAACGGCGTAGTGGTTTAACGAATCCTTGCGTACCTTGCTCGGGGGGCGGGTTTACAGCTCCCCCTACCCCCTCCACTTGGCCTGGAAGGGTGGGGCCGAGGTGTCAGATGGTCTTCTTGGTGGAGCATGTTGGGCCGCCTTGGACGCTGTGAAAGCCCAAGAGGCGAATATGTTAAAAAGGCTTGTGCTTCTTAGGGGCACGTGTGGGGAGCCGCTTGGGGGCCTCTTGGGGCGTCTTCGGGCGCATTGGGGCTGTCGCGGTGCCATCTGGGAACGTCCTGGAGCTGTCGTGTGGCATTTTGGAGGGCCTCGAGGGCGAGTCGGGGGCTATCGCCTGGGGCCATCTTGACAGAGTCTCGGGCTGTCTGGCCCCCGCGAGGGTCGCCCAGGGAGGTCCCGAAGGCCCGCGGTTCGGCCCAGAGTGGCACCCGAGCCCAGGTCCAACAGCGCAAGAGCTTGCAGGATCGTGCGTTCTGGCGGGGCCCCGTTCGGAGCGGCCCTCGTCGTCTCGGCTCCGCCTCGCCACCTCTCTCGTCCTCCTCCTCGTCCTCGTCGCTCTTCGGCGATCGCCCCCTCCCTCCCTCCGTCCGGCCCTGTTTCCCCACTCGTCATGTTCCTCATCCTCGTGATCCTCCTCGTCGTCCTCATGGTCTTCATCCTGGTACGCGTCCTGATCATCGTCAAAACAACAAAGACCATCATCAGCAGCATCATCGACACCACCATCACCGCAAACATCGGAATGATCAGCAGCAACATCCTCACCATAATCATCATATTCCTCATGGTCCTCAGAATCCTCCTCCTCGTCCTCCTCCTCCTCATCATCATCAACATCAGCAGCAGCAGCAGCAGCAGCATCAGCATCATCAGCATCATCATCGTCGTCATCAGCATCATCAGCATCATCATCGTCGTCATCATCGGCAGCATCATCAGTATCATCATCAACCGCATCGTCATCACCAGCAGCATCATCATGAGTACGGATTGGCATCATCAGCCTAATCAGCACCCCCATAGAATCATCATCATCAGCATCATCATCAGCACCATCATCATCCGCATCATCATCGTCATCGTCATCGCCATCAGCCGCACCACCATCCTCATCATCATCAACATCATCAGCAGCATCATCATCATCGTCATCAGCAGCACCAGCAGCAGCCTCAGCATCATCGTCATCGTCATCACCGTCGTCATCATCACCACCACTATCGTCATCAGCATCATCATCACAATAATCAGAATGGCAGTCATCGTCGGATGTATCACTCTCATCATCATATCAGCATCATAATACTCAGCATAAGGAATAATAGTCATAACGGTTCGCATCAGCATCACCATCATCATCAGCATCATCATCGTCATCACCATCATCATCACCATCATCATCACCATCCTCGTTATCATATCGCATGCGTCGTACACACCATCATCAGTATCGCCATCACAATCACCATTACCAGCATCGTCATCATCACCATCAGTATCGTCATCGACATCCTTCCTCATCTGCATCATCACGAACTTCACCATCGACATCCAGTATCCCGCCTCATCATCGTTATTATATTCCTCCTCATCCTCCTTTTCGTTCCTCGTCATTACAATCGTAATCCTAGTCCTCATCAGACCCATGAGCATCAGCCGATCTACCATCGTCATCATCATCAGCAGCATCGTTGTCATCATCCCAATCCTCATCATCATCAGCAGCAGCATCATCACCATCATCATCGTTACCCATTATCACCTTCATCAGCAGAAGAATCAGCATCAGCATCAGCAGCATAATCATCAGCAGCAGCATAAGCACCAGTAGCATCGTCATCATCGGCAGCAGAAACACCCACCTTCTCATTCATCTCCTACCCCCCGGGGCACGACACCTTGGATCGCGGCAACACCCGCCAGGATGGGCAGCACCGTCGCCGCAGCGATCCTGTGGAGGACAAGAGGAGCAGCAACACAAATGGGAGGAGGAAGAGGCAAAAACAGCAGGAGGAGGAGAAGGAGGACGAGGGGGGGAGGAGAGAAGAGGAGAGGAGAGGAAAGGAGAGGAGAGCGGAGAGAGGAGAGAGGAGAGAGGAGAGAGGAGAGAGGAGAGGGGAGGAGAGGAGAGGGGAGGGGGGGAGGGGAGGAGAGGGAGGAGGAGAGAGGGGAGGGGAGGAGGAGGAGAGGAGAGGAGAGGAGAGGAGAGGAGAGGAGAGGAGAGGAGAGGAGAGGAGGGAGAGAGGAGAGGAGAGGAGAGGAGGAGGAGAGGAGAGGAGAGGAGTGGAGAGGAGAGAGGGAGAGGAGAGGAGAGAGAGGGGAGGGGAGGAGAGGAGAGGAGAGGAGAGGGAAGGAGAGGGGAGGAGAGGGAGGAGGGGAGATGAGAGGAGAGGAGAGGCGGACGCGGACGCGGACGCGGACGCGGAGGACGAGGAGGAGCCGGGCGCGGAGCTGGAGATATGCGGATGACGCACTGTCGACTATGCCCCATCGAGGGAGAGTCCCATGCCGTGCTGGGCACTACGGGCGCGTACGTTGGCTGCATTCCGATGTCGTCGCCACGATGCTGCGCACGCGGCTGTCGAGCAAAGTGGCGGACGTGGAGGGACACTGGAAGAGCAGCACGAGGGGGAAGAGGAGTCCGAAGATGACGGGGGAAAGGAAAGCAGGAGGGAGCGGGAGAAAGGAGGGATGAGCGAGGAAAGGAGGGAGGGACTGAGGAGGGAGGAGGGAGTGAGAAGGGAGGAATGGGGGAGGAAGTAGGAGGGAGGACGGAGGCAGAAGGGACGAGCAGATAAATGTCTGGGTACAGGGGCCTCCACGCAGAGCATGGTGAATACAATGTTTGTTACAGCTACACGAGAAGGGGCCAATTGATGCTAGAAGACAGCATTGAAGACTATGGGGGCCAGCTAGGTCGACAAGCCTAGGCGCACAGTGGTCGCGCTGGTCCAGGCTGGTAAACAAACATTGGCCTCGGCACAGCAAATGCACTAAACCCCAACCGATGCTGTCCCACCACACCCCGCAGCCCCCAGCTGCATGAGCCAGGCGAGTCGCGCAAGTCTGGGGCGAGGGAGGGATCTCCTGAGGACTGGGAGGGCCATGGTGGCGAGCGGAAGCGCAACGTATAAGCAAATCCACACGCTCGGGCAGCATTGGCAGGCGGCTCACGAGAAGTTGGCAATGCAGCTTCCCTGGGCGACTAAGCCTGCCAGCCCTTCGTCAACCACGCTTATGCGGGCAGCTGTGCGCTGGACGGGGGCGACATGCCTGAAAAAAGGAGGCGGGGTACATCCGTGCGGGATCTGGCTGCAGAGTGGGGGCGCCTGTCAACGCCATGCCATGGACAACGGAAAATTGGTACTTAGGAGGAGCGGGACGACGACAAGGAGGCTGGCCTGGCATGGCAATGGCCAAGCAGAGAGCAGTCAAACGCATAGCAGGCGACCACGGCAGCACAAGTCGGCGGTGGCGGAAAAGCGAAAATCGGGAAAGGCCAACATGGCGCTAATGCTGCTTCAATAGGGGATGGAAGAGCCAGTGGTCAGTCGACGCCTCAGCTATTGAAGCTGCAAGCCAATCAAACAGCGGAATGACTAGTCTCTAAGCATCTAGATAGTTCCGCACCGTAATGTCAGAAGCGGATATATCCACCCGGTGGAAAGACAATGGGCCTCGAACTCTCAGCAATGGCGGTACAGGCCATGAACTTCGCGTTGGTGTCCACAGTGGCTGGCAAACGCAAGGAGGCTGCGAATGGCATGAACGAGCTCAATGATGCCAAGGCGGACCTCGCAAGCGCCAAAGTCTGTGAAGATGCTGTTGCAGCTCCGACCATGGCCGAAATGGACAGAATGAAGAGCCAGCGTCCGGCGAAGAGGGTCATGGTACGCCACGAATGGGGACACCAAAAAGTACCAATATCCTCACTCCCCAGACCTCTCCCGGGGTGCGTTCTGACTCAAATTTCGAGGCAAATCCAGAGGTGGCGACGAGGGCCTCCCAGAAGGCCCAAAAAGGGAAAACGAGAGAAGGGTAGCGGTGTGGCTACCTTCTCCTCCTCCGAACGAAGGGGATCACATGTTCCCAGGTGGGAAAGCCCGCAGAGTGTGAGCACGATCCTGTGGGCTCTGTGAGCTGGCAGGGGTAGCACGCGGCTGGTTCGCACGCAAGGCCGCAGGCCTCGCAGTGCCTAGATGCTCGTTCTGGGGACCTTCTTAAAGCCACTCGACCGACTCCTGCGTGGATGCTGCGTCGAATGTCCGTCGACTTGGCTCGAACCTGAGTAGAACTTGAACCGAACTTGAGTCGAGCTAGGGTCGAGCTGTTATCGAACCAAAGTCGAACTAGAGTCGGACAGATACGTTTGGCGGGCCCCAGGAAGGCCCCCACAACAGACAGAAAAAATACGTTGAGATAGGCTTGCCGCTGCAGACGGCGAGTGCCCATGGGGAGCGGAGGAGGGGAAGCGCCTCTGCTCCTCTGAGCTGGGGGTGGCTCGCGCTCCCAGCAGGCCCTTTGCCACAGTGGCCGCGGCCGGCTGCGGCGGCGATTGCGCACTGGCTCGTGGGCAGCCGCTGTGACTCTGGCTCCCGACCCCGTGCATGAGCAACAAGAGCGGATGGGGTGGCTACGAGCCTCCCTGGCGGGTCAGGCCGAGGGAGGAGGGAGGCAGGACGGAGGCGGCGGAAGCAGGGGGAAATAGGGGGAAGGAGGAGGAGGAGTAGGAGGAGGAGGAGGAGGAGGAGGGAGGAGGAGGGAGGAGGAGAAACAGGAGGGAGGAGGAGGGAGGAGGAGGGAGGAGGAGTAAGAGGACCAGAGTAAACCCAAGATGAACCGACGACGCTGCAGTACACCCCCCCGTCCCAAGTCCCGTACTCGCAAGTACCTAGAAATCGTATGTTGCACTGCGGCGAAGCGGGGTTGTATCCATATCCTCCGCCTGGGAACCGACGCCCTGGGACCCCAGCGGGCGGTGGATACGGATATATGTAGGCCCCAGGGGGCCGATTATATCCATATCCACCGCCTGCCGAGGTCCCCGAAGATCGATCCCCCAGGCGATGGTTATGCATAAATCGCCTCGGAACCGCTGGACCCTAAAACTTGAGGACTTCTCGTGCGAAAACCCATTTGGACACAAAAAAAACGTCCTCCACCCGTGTAGCGGTTGCAGACTTTGACAACGAATGCGCGCGGCGGCAAGGCGTGAGCAAGACTACTTAACGACGAGTCGCCCTCCATCCGCGTACCAGGGTCCGAGCTAAACTGTGTTTGTCGGTTTCGTAGTGGTTTCGTTGTCATTCCGTCTGTCTTCGTTCTGCTTTGCTGCGAAACGAAATCAAAGCGAAAGCGGTCCACGAAATCGCAAAAGCAGAGTGTAGATCGACACCCCGTCCCGCGTACCTGCCCCGTGAAAACGAGTGCGCGCGGTACCAACGCGAACGCCCCACCTTGAAATCCACCTGCGCCAATCCGTGCAACTGTTGGAAACTCACAGCTCCGAGGTATTAAGCTTGAGGAATTCTCAGGCGGAACGCCCGGCCCGCCCGAACGACAAGTCAGGTGACGCGCCAGGGAGGAGTCACCTGCAAGAGGGATGGAGGGGGGGGGGGAGGGGGAAGGGGTGAGGCTGGAGGGAGGAGGGGGGGGGGCGGGGGAGGGTGAGGGAGAGGAGTTACCTACAAGAGGGACGGAGGGGGAGGCGGAGGGGGAAGGGATGAGGCTGGAGGGAGGAGGACAGAGAGGGGATGAAGAAAACAAGAGGAGGGAAGAAAAGAGGCAGGGAGCAGGGAGCAAGGAGCGGAAGAGAGAGGGCGAGCCCGTGACGCCGCGGCGTCATCCGGCCCGCGCGGGTCTGACGAGGAGCGGCGGAGGCACGGCGACCACATGCCATGCGGCACTGGGAGCGAGATAAGGAGGGGAGGAAGAGGGATCATGCATGTGCGTTTCCAGTCTGTGCGCGCTGGGTCTTGGGGTGCTACCCTATTCCTCCTCCTCCTCCTCCTCCTCCTCCTCCTCCTCCTCCTCCTCCTCCTCCTCCTCCTCCTCCTCCTCCTCCTCCCCGTCTTCCTCCTCCTCCTCCCCCCCCCTCCCCACCCCCTCCCCTCCCCCTCCCCCCTCCCCTCCCCTTCCCCCTCCCTCCTCCTCCTCCTCCTCCTCCTCCTCCTCCTCCTCCTCCTCCTCCTCCTCCTCCTCCTCCTCCTCCTGCTCCTGCTCCTGCTCCTGCTCTTCCTCCAGCCCTTTCTGGCCCGAGTCGGGTCTGCACGGGGTAGAAACAGTGGGAAGGGTTAGTTTTCTCTCCTGCGAGCCAAGTTTTGGCGTCTGGGTTTCCTGGGTGGCGTCCCCAGGACTCCTGGACTATAAACGGTTACTGCGGCCTGGCTGGCCTTACGTCCGTCACGGCGCCGCCATGTCGCGCCGCCTCGCTGTTGGCCCCTGGCGCTGCTGGATTGCGTCACGAGGGACGGCACGCCGTGGATCAACCGTGGCGACCTCAAGCAGTGCTCCACATGCAACCTGCATAAAGGAGTCTGCTACGGTGGTCCCAAAACGCCCAAAGGGAGCCCTGAGACCAAGTCCCCGCGGGCTCACCCAAGGCATATAAGGATAAGTCCGACACCGCCTCCATGGCTAAGCAGCTTGCCGACCTCCAGGCCATGGTCAAGAAGCTCACGGTCGCCAAGTCGTCTCCTCCTTGGGCGGCTGCTGCTGCTGGGGGGAGTGCTTCTGCTGCTGAGGCGGGCGTCGGATTGGACAATGGGCACCCCCATGGGGCTCCCACTGGCGACAAAGGAGGCACCGCTGACCCGTCGGAGAAGCAGGTCAAGCGTGACCGCATCAAGAAGATCAATGAGCTCCGTAAGGTCTATGATGGTTCCTCCGTGGCCTCGGACCTGGCGCAGGTCGAGTCCCTCACTGAAGAGAAGGAGCGCTTGGGCAAGGAGCTCGACGCCGAGCGCCCTTGGAGGATCAGGTCACCTCCCTCGCCACGAGGCTGCGGAACTCCCGTGCCAAGGGCAAGCGCCTTCGCGAGGAGCACGCTAAGAAGCAGCTGGTCATCGACGAGCTGGTTGCCAAGCAGACGGTGCTCCAGGACTCCTTGGCCGAGGCAGATGCCGAAGTCATGCGGCTGGAGGAGGAGGTCCAGCGCTTGGGCGCCGACCGAGCCCCTCCGCCCACTGCTGGCAAGCCCACGCTCCATAAGCTGCTGCCGAAGTTCGCTGTCAACGTCCAGCAGCTTGGCGAGTTGGCCGCGGAGCTCGGCTTGGACCCCAGCCCCCAGGCGGAGCTGGAAACGGCGGCCAAAGTCTTCGGGAGCTTCCCCAGGCGAAGCCGCAGGCGGCACAGGAGCCCTCTGCGGCCCCTGCCCCTGCGACCCCTGCTGGGGAAGAAGGAGGAGGAGTTGCGTCCACCGCCGTTCCCCTCGCGGGCCAGGTGCAGGTCCTCGCTGGGGAAGCTGCCAGGGACGACATGGAGATCGACATCGACCTCATGGAGTCCGCCGAGCTGCGGGAGGCGTTGGAGGCGGCAGGACTCACGCAGCCTGACGACGCCACCGACGCGGACATGCGGGTGGCGTACAAGCGTTTCCTCGACTCCTTCACGCATGCGGTTACGGCGCACTAGAGGAAGAAGAAGGCTCCATCAGCCCCTTTCTGAGGGCAGCGCCTGCCAGCGCGGCTACACGAACGGCACGGGCCATGCACAGACCACTCGATGCGAGTGCTATGCGTCAGCTTGTTGTGACGGGCTGCGCGGCCATCAAACTGACAAGAAGTCCCATGGACAGAAGGTCAGCTGTGGCCTCCCGTGCACTGACAGCACGTACCATGCACAGGCTGTCAGCTGCGACCTTCCTGGCAGGAAGTAACATGCACGGAATGTCAGGGTTAACGAGGGGCGCCCACAGGGCAGCACGTACCATGTACACGTTGCTCCTATATCGTGTCCTGCCTGCATGGGTCCGCCTCCACTGGACGAAGAGCACAGAGTGTCTCCTGCCAGTGGCCACTACTGCTCTAGCCCGTCGCCGCCAACCTGTGCTGCAGTTTTCTGCGAACAAGCCCTCAGACCGATTTGCTCCAGTTCGCTGCGGGGGCTCTTTGCACTCGCGGTGTCTGAGGCGGAGGACCCCCTGGAATTCCCGGCGCGAAGGACCCCCTAGAATTCCCGGCGCGGAGTGCTGGCTGTCAGCTGGGGCCTTCCTGGCGGGATGTACCACGCACGGAATGTCAGGGTTAACGAGGGGCGCCCACAGGGCAGCACGTACTATGCACATGTTGCTCCTAGGTCGTGTCTTGCCTGCATGGGCCCGCCTCCACTGGACGAAGAGCACAGAGTGTCTCCTGCCAGTGGCCAGTACTGCTCTAGCCAGTCGCCGTCAACCCGTACTCCAGTCCACGCGTCTTCATCGTCTGCGGCGCGCCCGCGTGGATGGACCTTGGTGCTGTTCTGGGGCCCACTTACACTGTTCGAGGTGGGTTCTGCTGGAGCCCCCGACAGCGGTGGGAAAACAAATTCTGCGGCTGACCAGTCCACGGGCTTGCTCCGCAACTGACGGAAAGCACCACCTCGATACCGAGCTGACGGCAGCGACACAAGCATGCCAGAGGGTCGCGATCCCTTTGCGCAGGGTCCCAGCACGGCCATGCCTGATGCTGGCGACGCGCACTGTCAAGTGGCGGCCAAGCTGGTCACGGTCAACCCTGGCTCTCACGGGCCACTTCTCAATTTCCTGCCGCACTTCCTCGGCAAGGTGGCGATGGCCCAGGAGACGCGGGTGGTCGACCAGCGGCTTGGGACCGCACAATCTGCTGCGCGCGATGCAGGTTGGCACGGCCTCTGGGCTCCTGCCGAGGAGACGGGAGGAGCGTCCGCGGCGTCGTGCTCCAGTGGAGTCTGCGTGCTCGCGCCTACCAACGCGATGGTCACGATGCCCTCCGATGGGGATCATGTCGCCCTTCCACATCATGCTGTGCAGCTCATGTTCACTGGGGTGCCCCTGGTGGTCTGATTGTCGTCAGCGTGCACATGGTTCAGGGCATCGGCGTCACCGGGGCCAACCTCTCGATCCTATGGACGCTTGCGAAGCGCGCGGCGGCGTGGAACGCACGCGCCCTCGACTGGATCATCGGGGGTGACTGGAACGCCGACGGCCAGAGCATCAACATTGACGACTGGGTTGGGTCCTTGGCAAGCACTCTCCTCCAGCCGTCGGCCTCTACGTGCGCCCTCCACCGGAATGTCCCCACCATCGACTACTTCTTCGTGGCCAGCGACCTCGCGTCCCGTCTCTCGCCAGCCCGAGGTGATACATGGATGTGGGAGCATTCCCAGACCCCACTACCCTGTGGATCTGGAACTGCATGGCAAGGACACGCCGACGTGGTGCCGCGTCCCCGATGAGCCTCGGCCACTGCCTGCTGCACCCCCCGTTGGCTGTGCTCGTTTCCCCTTTCCTTGGCACACTTTATATAGCCGATTTGTGCGAGAAGCCACCGCGCCGCACAGGGTTGCTGGCACGGACCATGTCCAGTCCAAGCCCGATCGGGACCGATGCAGGTCCTTCGATCACTTTGGTCCATTAGGCGAAGTTAAGCGCGATCGATCGGGACGCGCGGGCCAACGTTACCGCCGTCGGACCTGGGCCCATGGACAGGCCGTCGGCGAGGCAGGCACACCTGATGATGTCTCGCAGCAGCTCTGGGACTCCGTTCTGCAGGGCATTGACTACGAGATCGCAGGCAGGCACGACAAAGTTGGCCCTGGAGCCAATCGCTTCGTCGGGCAGCACGGCCCCCCCAAGGTGAAGTGGCGGCAGCTGCGGTGGGAGCCACCTCGCAAGCGGCTGTACCACGACACCACAGTCTGGGCTTGGGCTACTGCGGCACGCTGCGCTACTCAAAGTGGTGATGAGCGAGATCGGTCCAGCGTTTTTGCCACGGGTTGAATGCGGCGGCGGCGCATGCGTCTCCAGCTCCCAGGCAGCTGCAGAAGACGGCACGCGTTTTCTACGACATCCTCTGCTTCCTGAGCTCCGTTGTCGGGCAGGATAAAGTCCCAACCAACATCGACCCCTGCTACCGCCAGCTTTTCCTGCGCGGGCTGGACGGGCTGATTGCGGAGGATGTTGATGACATTGTAGATGCCATCGTGGGCCGCGCGGAGGACCTCACTGCCGCGGCTCGAGGCGCGTCGGAGAGAGCCCGGCGCAGCTGGACCCAGGCGGCCTTCAATGGGGGAGCGAAGGCTGCCCATGCTGCATCCAAGGTCAGAGCGCAGCAAGAACTCGTTGCTCCTGAGGCCGACGCCCAGCCATACACCCCCGCGGACCGCACCATGGACGAGTGAAAGCGGATCTGGGCGACCCATGGGCTGGAAGAGCTGCCTCTACCCACGGATGCACCCACGTGGGAGGAGCTGCCTAGCCTTACGGCCCATGGCCTACGGCAGGCCATCCGATCTTTCTCTCCCGTCACCGCTTCGGGGCCAACTCGCATTCCACCCAAGGCGCTCGAGCACTGATCAGATGAGCCTCTCAGCCGGTTGGCCCAGATGTTCGAGGTCTTTGAGCTGCACTTACGGTTTCCCTCCGACCACCTGTATAGTGATATGGTCCGTCTCCCTAAGCCAGATGGCGGCCACAGGCTGATTGTGCTTAGCCATACTCTCATACGAGTTCGGGCGACAGCACGCCGACGGCTGTCGGCAGAGGGGCAACGACAGCATCATTGCGACGAAATGTGGGGCACTCGAGGCAGCCACACATCCACGGCCTCGGCTTTCGCTCACAAGCTGGAGCAAGAGGTGGGAAGCCTCATCGGCGACCACACTTGTACCATCCTCCTCGACATGGTGAAATGCTTCGACATGGTGAGTCCCCATGCGAGCTGGACTACCCGATACGCCTGCCCTGGATGTCGCTGCAGCTCTACCAGCAGCCACGGCGCATCAAGGCGTACGGCAGCCTCTCGTGCTCCTTCGTCGCCTTTCAGGGGGTGCTGGCGGGGTGCACACATGCCACCTACCTCATCTACCTGCTGACGCACCGTGTCCTCCAGCGGGCCAGCAGGGTTGCGCCGACAATCAGGCCACGTTCGCTGTTGGACGACATCGGCCTGCAGATGGTCCCCCCCGACATCGGTGATGTCAAGCTGCTGGAGGCCAGGGACCTCGGGCTGATTCTCCAACCTGCTAAGTCCGCGGTAGTGGCTGGATCAGCGCAGGCCCGCCTTGTGGCGCACAGGGCCCAGCGGCGGCTGCCTCGGGCGGTGCCCCACGCCCGACATATGCGCAACCTTGGCCATGAGCTGCATGGCCCTCGAGTGCTGAGGAAGATTGAGAAGAAGCGCTCGAAGGCCGCGCGGGAGCGCAAGCACCGCCTCCTCACGCTGCGTCGCGCGGCAGGGCACAAGGCCTCCACCCTGCGGCGGACTGGGCCCATGCCGCCCGCAGGGCACGGCGCTGGAGTGTCGGGGTTGGCGGACGCGCCCCTACGTGAGATGCGCAACGTGGCCGCGGTGCAAAAACGGGGGCGGTGACAAACACCACGCGGGCGTCACGGCATACCTCCTTGCTCACCCTTCGGAGGAGTACGACCTCATCGATCATGCCACGCTGGACCTGGTCTTGAAAAACGCCGCCTGGATTTAGAATGGGCGCACGTCACCTAGCCGCCTGCAAAGGGCTTGGACAGCGCTCCATGAGCGGCTTGTCCCCGTCAGCTGGGCCAATACCAAAGGTCCCCTGGCCGCGACGCGGTTGACGCCCGGGCGGCTAGCCTGGGACACGAAAGCGCCGCACGTCTCACAGGATGACCTGGGCAACCAGTATGACCTGCACCGCGTGCGCCCTGCTGACCTACGTCCGTTTTTGGTGCAAGGCGTGCAGCGCTGGCAGCACGACCGCCTCACCAGCCACATGCACTCCCCATCTGGCACCGTGGGCTCAGGCACGCGGCCAAGGGTGTCCGCGCCGCAAGGCAGCTGGGAGCGTTACAAGCGCCATGGTCGGACAACATACCCATGCCGATCCGCAGGGACATTAAGCTCGGCATGCCCATGCGCCCCTGTCAGGCTTGCGGGGAGGCCCTTGCGCCCGACGCATGCTGGGGCCATGTCTTCTTGGAATGCCCCGCGCTGCTGACCCACCCCCCCGTAGGGGGGCTGCGACCCATGGAGCAGGAGGCGACGGACCATGTCCAAGGCCTGCGACAAGCGCAAAACCCTGAGATGCAGCAGGGTTTCGGCGACCTACGCCAGCAAGCTCACGACAACCCTGAGAGTCGGGCCGACCCGACCTTGCAGACCCTGCCGGCCCGACCCGACACCACGGAGGCCGCGGACGACTTCTTCCCAGGCATCGGGCAAGGGGTCGATGAGGAGGTCGACTTTGCGCCACCGGATGGGTGCGACGGCCATCAGGAGAAGGCGCGGCTGGACGCGCAGAGTGCCCCCTGCGCGCCACGGTTGCTTCGGAACAGAGTGGCCCGCTGCCCCCTGCGGCGGCGGCCCCTGCCTCGGCGCCCGACGCACCGCGCGGGCACGGCGGGCCCGAGACAGCTACGCCAACGCTGAGTGGCCGCGGATCTTCCACCTCCCCCATGCGCTGGCTGAGGTGCGCGACCAACTTATCCAAGCGGGCCTTGGATCAGGCACGCCGAACTTCGAGCAATCCTACCTCGCTTTTGGCATACCCGAGCCTCCCGCTTATCTGCCACGCGCAGATACGCGGAGGCACGGCGTCTGCCTTCGGGGCGACGCCCATGGCGTTTGGAGCCCCGTTTCTCACACCGACGGGTCTAGTTACGACGCAGGCGTTCCCGAGGTGCGGAGATGGACAAGCTGCTGTGCAGCGTGATCCTTCTTCTTGGCTCCCGGTTAGGGCGCGGTTCGGGCCCCTTCCGTACTTGGCGCGCACTGTCGGCCGTGCTGAGAGGCACGCGATCAGGGAGGGGCTCGACGCATTCCCTGACCACCAGGGCTTCGTCACTGACCTGCTGGCGCTCGCCCGGGAATGCGAGCGTCGGCACCCCGAGCTCGAGCAGGGTGGCGCCAAGCACGCTCGAGCATGGCGGGACATCTTCGTGGCCAGCCGCAGGCGCACTCCGCGGGGCCCCCCAAGTTCCGATGGACGCCGGCGCACAGGTCCTCGGAGGAGCTCATCGGCACAGAGCCGCAGGAGCTGCGTGACTGGCTAGGCAACGGCTGGGCAAACTACTCCGCGCGCTGCGATGCGGCCTCTCACGCGCCGGCTGGGTCGGTAGCTGAGGCGGCAACAGCTCCGCTGAAACAGCACCGCAAGGTCCTGCAGTTCACGTCGTGGGCGGCACTGCAGGCGGCGGCTCGCAAACAATGGGGATGCGACGTGGACGTCCCCAGGCCACCTTGCGAGCAGGCCAGGCCCATTGTGGCGGCACGCAGTACGGACCGCGCGCTTGCTTACTGCGCCAGCCTCGGGCGGCACCGACGCACCCAATGCGGAGTCGCCGCAAACTGGCTCTCATCGCGCATGTCGCCCTTCGCGCGTTGCCAGAGCTCTCAACGCCGAGCACTCCCGCGCCTTCGGCGAAGGCTGGGTTCTCTGCAGCGACCAACGGGCAGGCACGGCCCCAGGCGCGGCCTTGGCGCCCGAAGGGAGCTCACAGCCCTCGGCCCCCGCAGCCTCGTTGCCACCTGCCCTGGCCGAGGAGGTCGGGGGCGCCTTCGCTGCGCTTGGGCACGACGTGTTCAGGGGCAACAATGTTTACTGTTGCAGGCGCTGCGGGTCTCACTGTGATGCGGGAGATGTCCGCACAGTGCGGAAGCTTGGCTCGAGGTGCGATGGGCTCTCGCACAACGAGTCCACGCGCCGCAACCAGCAAGATGCGGTCAGGCGCGTCGAGAGGGGCCTGGCGCCTCGTGCCCGACGTACCCCAGCAGCGCCGCCCCCGCAGGGGGGCTCCTCTTGCAGCCACGCGGCGCGTTGATCGACCTTGTCGTGATTCGCTGCCGTTCCGTGGTCGGCTGGTGGCACGGCGTCTTCTTCGGTGGCGACGCCTCCTTCGTCGGCGGCAAGTTGGCCTGCGTCCACCACCTTGAGGGCGATTTTTTCCTGTTGCTTTCCTTCTACAGTGCCTCCTGCTCTTACGGCACCGTGCCGTGAGTAGGCGGCGCCAGGGGGTAGTCCGTCGCGCGCCCGCGTGCGCGGCGGGAGACCTTCCTGAGGCGTTGCGCTCCTCCTCCTCCTCCTCCTCCCCCTCCTCCTCCTCCTCCTCCTCCTCCTCCTCCTCCTCCTCTCCTCCTCCTCCTCCTCCTCCTCCTCCTCCTCCTCCTCCTCTTCCTCCTCCTACTCCTCCTCCTCCTCCTGCTCACGACAACTCATACACACATGAACCGCGTCTCCCCCTGACTACTCTCCTCCCCGCTATCCTTCCCACCGCCCTCCTCCTCCTCCTCCTCCTCCTCCTCCTCGTCCTCCTCCTCCTCCTCCTTCCTGTCTTCCTTCCGTCCTTCCTTCCGCCCTCCCTCCCTTCGTGTCAAACCTCTCCCTCCGCCCTCCTCCTCCTCCTCCAGCAGGAGCAGGATCATCATCATCAGCAGCAGCATGATCATCATAATAAGCATCCTATTAATATTCGTGTTCATCATTATCCGCATCATCAGCATCAGCAGCAGCAGCATCATAATCACCATCCTCCTCATCATCGCCATCAACAACAACAGCATTACCAGCATCATCATCCTCATCAGCATCATCATCCACATCATCATCCTCATCATCATCAGCAGCAGCAACAGCAGCACCGGCATCATCATCAGTATCATCATCAGCAGCATCATCAGCATCGTTTCTCCTCTTCCTCCGTCTCCTCCGCATCCTATTCGTCCTCCTCCTCATTCTCGTTAGACCCTGAACTTCCACATCCAGATTCCTCCTCCTCCTCCGCCTCCTCCTCATTATACTCATCCTCCTCATCATTATCATCAGCAGCAGCATGATCATCATCAGAAGTATCCTTCCTCCTCCGCCTCCTCCTCATCATCGTCATCAGCATCATCAATATCAGCAGCAGCATCGCCACACTCAGCATCATCATCATCATCATCATCATCATCATCATCATCATCATCATCATCATCATCATCATCATCATCATCATCATCATCATCATCATCATCATCATCATCATCATCATCATCATCATCATCGTCAGCATCAGCATCAGCATCATCATCATCGTCATCATCATCAGCATCATCATCATCACCATCACCATCACCATCATCATCAACCTCATCAGCATCATCATTAACATTATAGTTGTCACTGTCCGTCCTCCTCATCCTCATCTGCCTCCATTTCATCCTCCGCCTCCTCCTTTCCCCCTGCTCCTTCTCCTTTTACTCCAATTATTCCACATCCTCCTCCTCCTCTTCATCCTCCTCCTCCTCTCTCTCTCATTACCCTCATCGCCTCCCCCCGCCCCACCCTGGGAGGATGGAAACAAGCTGAGAAGGAGCTTATGGCAGCGAGAGCAAGGGGGAAGGAGCAACGACCACGACCTCTACCAAAACGCATCATCATCAGCAGCAGCATCATCATCATCAGCAGCACCATCACCATCATCCTCATCATCATCACAAGCATCAGCATCGTCATCATCAGCATCAGCATCATCAGCAGCAGCATCATCATCAGCATCATCAGCAGCAGCAGCAACATCAGTATCACCACAATCATCACCATCATCATCACCAGCTCCAGCACCAGAACCAGCACCAGCACCATCGTCATCATCTTCTGGCTCCTCATCATCCGAGTCCAACTCCTCCTCCCCCTCCTCCACCTCCTCCGCCTCCACATCATGAGTATCAGCATCATCACCATCATCAGCATAATCATCGTCATCATCAAAAACCAAATTCTCACCACGACCAAAAAATAACAACAAATAACATAGTAACATCATCAGCAGCATCATCAGCATCAGCAACATCATCGTCAGCAGCATCATCAGCAGCATCAGCATCAGCATCCTAAGTATTACTATCATCAGTATCCTTAGTATCACAGTTATTAGCATTACTGTACCATCATGATACACAGCATCATTCGTGTCACTATCAGCTTGTTCACCACCAGCATCAACAGCTGCATCAGCATCAGCATCAGCATCATCATTATCGTCAGCAGCTTCACCATAATCAACATCATCGGCATCGTCATCGTCATCGTCGTCACCCTCATCATCGTCACCAGTAGCCGCATGCTCATACGCGTCAGCAACATCCTTACCGCCAGCACAATCATCATCATCCACATCATCAGCAGCAGCATCAGCAGCATCGGCATAATTATCATCGGCATCATCATCAGCAACCACAGCAGCGCAAGCATCATCAGCAGCATTGTCGTCACCATTAACAACATCAACATCAGCATCAGGACATTCATCATTGACATCATCCTCGTCGTCATCATCATCATCAGCATCATCATCATCGTCATCAGCATCGGCATCATCATCATCATCATCATCATCATCATCAGCCTCATCAGCATCGTCATGATTTCTATCATCAGTGTCGTCTTCACCATCATCCTCACCCTCGTTGTCATCGTCATCAGCATGATCACCATCCTCATCGTCATCCTCATCATCAGATCAGCCTCATCATCATCATCATCATCATCATAATCATCAGCATCATCATCATCGTCAGCAGCAACATCATCCTCAGCAACAGCAACGGCCTCATCATCAACAACACCACCATCGCCAAAAACATCAACATATTGAACTATTGCCCTTCTGCTCCTCCTCCTCATCCTCATCCTCATCGTCATCGTCGTTGTCGTCGTCGTCATCATCATCCTCATCATCAGCATCATCAACATCATCAACCTCATAATGGCCATCATTATGATCAGCACCGTCATCACCATATTCAGCGTCATTATCATAAGCATACTCATCATAATCCTTGGCATCAGCAGAGACTCCATCATCAACCTCACAAGCGCCATCAACATCATCACCAACATCGTCAGCAGCATCGTCATCGGCACCACCGCCAACGCAATCATCATTATCATTAGTATGATCAATGTCACCACCCTGTTCGTCGTCAGCATTCGAAGCAGGATCATCATGATCATCATCATCAGCAGCATCATGATCATCAGCATCATCGTCATCATCATCATCATCGTCATCATCATCATCATCATCATCATCATCATCATCATCATCATCATCATCATCATCATCATCATCATCATCATCGTCATCGTCATCGTCATCATCATCATCGTCATCGTCGCCGTTTGCAGTTGCCGTCCGCGACAGGTCATGGCCCCTCGCTGATGAAATCAGCGTGCCCATCATCCCCCCGCCCCCCCCGCTCCCCCCCGCTCCTCCGCCACCCCCTTCCCCCACAACCTCCACATCCCCGCTCCTGCCACGACGACGACGACGACGACCACCACCACCACCACGACCAAGACGGCGGCGGCGGCGATGTACACGACGACCACGACGACCACCGAAGACTAAGAGCGACGGCGACGAGCGGCGACGACGAGCGGCGGCGACGGTCCGAGAGCGCTTCGCGGGCCGCGGCCGCGGAGCGCGAGGATTGAGCCCCATGGTGCCGGCTGCACGCGCCGCAGAGAGGGGCGAACCCGCAGCTCAGAGCAGGGGCCCCGACAAATGCGGCCCCGAGGACGAGGGCCCCTCGAGCAGTGCAGGTTCGATCTGGGGTGCCCTCCTACGGCAGGTCCGTGTCGTGACGACCCTGGCGTTCGCCTCCGACACACCGCGTGGACCGTTCAGCCCGGAACGATCCGCGGCGTTCCGATCGCCAGATCGCTCCACGCTGATCGGTTCTGGACCACTGGCGGCGTTCGAACTGGAGCGCCCGCGCTGGGTCGTGGCCGCGTCGACTCGACACAGACCTGCCGCACAGCTGCCCAGACATGCGATGCCTCGATGTTTTCCATACTTTTTTTGGTTGGCGGCTCCGAGGCGGCGGACAGGGAGCGGACAAGTCCGGGGCGCGGTACCTACGAATTAACGAGAAGATTGAAGGGAAACTGGGACACACAAATAAATACACACAAATAAAAATATCCCCCATATTTTCCTATATTTTCTGGGTTTTTGTCTTCCCCCCCCAATTCCCATATTTTCCCATATTTTCCTGGGAGTCGACGATTAATTGTGTCTGTGTGTTTTTTCCCCTCCTGAAAGATTGCCGCCGCAGTGCCCCGAGTAATTGCTCGACGGTCTGGGGGCGGCTTCTCTCAGGGCCCCGGAATTCCCTCAGGGCCGGTTTTTCGTCCAGAGTGATTGTTCGACGGTCTCGGGGCGCGGCGAGGGCCCCTGGAGGCCCGAAACGGCCACAAACCTTTTGCCATGATGTTCTGTTCACGGCGCGAGCACGTCTTGGTGGCCACACCTGTCAGAGCACCCCCTTCCAGCCGCCGAGAAGAAGCGGGCGGACACCGCGGGCGCGCGGGGAGGCACGGCCTGGGCCAGGCAGCGGGTCGTCGGGGGGCGCTGCCGCCAGACGGACGCGGTCGTCGGGTGCCGTCGGCGTCGTCCACAGAAAAACGGCACAGGGCTCGAGCTGAACTGAGTTTTCCGTTCTCGTGCTCTTCTCGTGTTCCCTCGTTCTGTTCGTTCCGCCGTTGCTGCACAACGAAATCAAGACGGAAACGGCCCACGAACTCGCCAAAACACCGTTCGGCATGAGCCCTGAGACGGTACGAACATGCACTGTCGGAGCTCCGCGCGATTTCTTGGATCGGTTCTGGGCCCCCCCGGGCAGCGCCTCCGGCGCCGCCCCAGGCGCGCTGCGCGCGCCAGGGAGGGGGGCATAGCGCCGATCCAAGAAATCTGCGCGGGACTCCGAAAGTTTGTGTTTCTTCAGTCTTTGTCTGCTTCGCTCGTCGACGTCGGGGAGCGTCGTCGTCGCCGTCGCCGTCCGTGTCGCCGTCGCCGTTGCCGTTTCCGCCGTCGTCCGGCTGTCGTCGTCGTCGTCCCAAGCCGAGGAACCATCAGGGGGGGGAGGATTGAGCTAGACCAACGGTCGCCGACGAAAGGTGAATGCGCGACGAGTTGGCGGGGCGGCAACCCCACCAGGAGGGTGAAACCAGAAGCGCGAGGCGTTTG